>JARHVA010002380.1:1112500-1572500 GCA_037957365.1 Torreya grandis | reverse complement strand
TTTTTTTTTTTTTAAAAGGTTCATGATTGATAAAAATACTATTTTAAAATAATCTAGGACTCTTTTCAATTTTATCATCCACTCTTCCTCCTAGCCAAAGGTAGCAGTCCATACAACTACCTTAAAAGACTCTTTGCTCAATTGGTAAGAATGAAGAATATAAGGGAGAAGAGAATTTTTTGATGAATTTTAATCTTATTTAGAATTAATTTATTATATATATAATTTTTTAGGAACTTATTAATATTATTTTAATCCTGTAGAGGTCATTTTAAGGTGGATTTGGAAAATACAGGAAAACACTCCTTTTGGAGACCTTTTTTGGATAAATTGAGTTGGTTAGGTGCCTAAATGAGGGAGTATAAATTTTATGTTTAGTAAAGAGCCTCATTAGGACATATTAAAACTTCAAAAATCTTAATTTTTATTTGGGGAAGATGGATATATCTCATTATTTAATCTCAGAGGTCAACTAGTCAAGAAAAATTAGGGTTTTGGCAAAATAATCAAATGAAGCCAAGGAGGGTGATAAACTTAATAAAAGGATTTTGAAAAATAGAGAAACATATTTTGATGTTTATTAAGGGTAAAGAGGTTTTATTAAGTACTAATTAATTATTATACCTCTCAAAGTGATCAAAACACTCTTGCACACAATTCAACTACATAAGCTCCAATTAGGCCTAGTTGGTGAATGAGAGGAAAAAATGAAAATGAGTGTTGGGAAAGTTGTATGATTATTTTGTGAGATTTAATGAGGTTTTAAAAATCATGAGACACCATCCAAACCATGATATATCAATCTAAATATCCAAAACCAATAGGGTGCATGCTAAGCCCATTAGGCCTTGAAGAGACCTAAAACCAATTGGGGATCTAACCTCACTTCTAGATATTGGTGAGATATACATATCATTGTAACATATTTATGATATGGATTTAGACATTTTTGATATTTATATATATATATATATATATAAACCTATAAAAAATATAATTTTAGCTCAGAGACAATACAAGAATGTAGGAATTGTGAAAACAAGCTCGATCGGCTAGTTTCAAATGCTCATATCTTTCTTGACACTTTTAATGGAAGAAAAAAAAGTTTAGATAGATTATAAATATTATTTAACATCAGTTTTGTGGATTTTTTTGGTATTTATAATGTTAGGACTTTATGAACAAAGCTTAAGAATGAAAATAGCCTAAAACCCTTACAAACCCTTAGTCAAAATGCGATGGAGAAAATCAAGTTGGAAAGTTTCTCAAATGGAATAGTTTTTCAAAAATTATGATTGTATGTGGTACAATACTCTCTTAGGTATTACACACCCTTTTTATTTGTATAGAATTGTATCAATAGAGTACAAAAAAAGATACTTTTGACTATTTTATCTATTTTATAGGTTCTAAAAGGAGTTTAAAGATGAAATAAAGTATTGGGGGAATCTTATGAATTAATATAAATCTCTATGTAATTTAATTCCTTGGAAAAAATTATAAGTATATAAATAATAGATCTCATCTTATCTAGTCAAAATTGGGATAGTGAACATAATGATGAGAAGGGTGAAAACTTCAAGTGTGAGACTTTTTAAGGTGTACATAAGCAATATAAGGAAATAGAGAGTATTAACAAGTGTCATACACTCTATCCCATGTATTTTAATGGAAAAATTAATCCAATTTTGAGGTCAAGTGTGAGGGGTAACTAAAAGAGAAGTTTTTTAGACTATAGGGAGTGATATCTTACTTCCAAGAGATTCTAGAAGAGTAGGACTACAAACAATGCATGGAGAGTCATGTATGAAGTCCTTAAATTTAATTAAAATAATTATACATATCCATAGTTAGTTTTGGGATGTTCAAATAGGCCCAAATCATGAAGGCAATTTTTTGAGCAAAGACAAAGAGTTTTATGCCACTTTTCATAAGTTTTATGACTTGTATAGACATTTGTACTTCCTAAAATTGAATTTTTCATTTAACATATATTTATCATGTATATGTATCCTATTTTATAATATTTATAGGTGTCCAAGTGACCTTTGGACTTCCTTTGTCTCACCTCTCTCCTAAATGTTATAAATAGTGACCTTTTTGGCTCTTTTGAGCAGCCTCCATTGGTTAATGCTAAAAACCTACCTAATTTTTATATTTTAATGAATATTGAAGAAATAAAAAAGTGAATTTTACTAATTACATATTATATAATTAATTTTTGATGAAATATTATTGGTCTTGTCTAGTAGAAGATTATCTTTTCTAGCATGTTATCCTTGATTGTTCACTAAGTGTGCATAAGAGTAATTGTTGAAGGTCTTCGTTAGTGATCTATTTTAGTGTATAAATTTTTTATAAGTGGTTTATTATTTCATTATCCAAAGGATCATTCATCATCCCTCTTAAACATCAATATACATCTTGAACCTAACATATGAAACATTAATGTAACAATCTACCTTACGTTGTGAGTTTTATGTGAAAAAAACTTTGATTTGATCTAATTAGTATAAGTTAATTTAATATGAGGAGATTTAATATTGGTGCATTACCTTTTAGATTTCTAAGTTTTTCTTCTTAACCCTTTTCATGTAAAGTTGATAAGTGAAAGAGTGTTTCAAAGAGTTCATCAGGGGAACAAGCCCTTCTAGAGATTTATCTCACCAAATTGATCATCCACATCAAGTGAGATGTTTCCATTATGACACATGGATGATGAGAGTTGATACATATCCTTAAGGGGTGAAAATCTAAGTGACAACAATTTTTGGCATGCCTGGTGGGACTCTAATTCTTAGAAGATTATCCAAGATTGGTATTGGTCTTAGCATATTTGTAGTCAAAAGAGCATATAAATTTAGTACCTTGTGACTCCACTAAGTTTTTAACTCTATGAATACTAATCAGTCCTTAATTTCCATACTAAAGGTGACCACTAGGTCTACTACTAAAGGTATACCTTTTGAGTTTGTGCAATTACCTTTATCTTCTATCAAAAGATTCAGATTTGTAAATACTCATACTTATTAAAGGGAGTTGGTGTTTAATAAGTCCAAGTATTTACTTTATTTAACCCCTAATACACATATTATACATTCTAATATGGCTAGAAACTAACCTTTTGTAGCCTTCACTAGATCATTTCCTTTGAATCTTGCCCAATATGACCAAATTCTTGGAGTAACCCTTAAGATTATTCCATCTTTTATTGGAGAATGCCCTACTACTCCCATTGAACACATCAAAAACATAGAAAACTGATGAAATATCCATAAAATCACTCAAGATAATGTAGCCATCAAGTTATTGACATTGTCTTTCAAAGGGAAAGCTTTAGATTGGTATGGGACTCTTCTTCATAATTCCATCGCTTTATGGGATGAACTAGGAGATCTATTATCTAAGAGGTTTGAAGATAAGAGTGATTATCTATCACTAGCTTATAAATTGACCACTATCAAGAGGGTTCCATAAGAGTTCATATAGGATTTTAACTCTAGATTTCAAAAAACATGGGATAGGATCCCAACCCTTATGAGACCTACTCCAAATTATGCCTTCTTATATTACCTAAAAGCTTTAAATAGTGATATAGGCATGATTATCCAATCCATGGGTGGGAATACACTACCTGGTTCCTATGAGATAGATATTAATGCTGAGAATTATCTTGTTTAAGTAGGGAAGATTGCTTCTAGACCACCAATGCCATTGTTCCTTGATTTCTAGCCTCTTAATCAAGTTGCATTACTTACTTTGGATCTTTTGACTAATAGTCAAGAAAATTATACCCTTTCCCATACCAATGATATTCATGAAGTCAATATTTTTATTCAAAGTGTTACTACTAAATTAGTTTCCCTCAAAAGGCAACAAGCTTAAAGTTATAGACTTTATCAGCCCTATAATCAGTTTGGACAAGCAAGTAAGCCTCCTTTTCAAGGTAATGCTCAAGGATAAGGTCAAATAACTCAAGCTATACCTTACCAAATTTACAATAATATGCCCCATCATCTTCTATAGATATTACTCCCACTCAAAACAAATTTGTTCAAGAACAACCATGCTATCCTTCCTATGACCAAAATCAAGGCAAAGTTGCATATGCCAATAAAATGCCTAGTCAAACCATCACAATGCAAGGTAGTCAAGCACCTCAAGTTCCAAATTTTGAGATGACAATGAAAAATGTAATGTAAAATTTATAAACACAATTTTATTCTACTCTTATGAATCATTTGGATGGAGAATTTTATGCCATTAATCATTTAGGAAATTCAAGTAATGTAAATGCTAGTGTATCCTCTAACACTATGTCTAAGAAGAGGGATATTGGAGATACACAAGGAAATAATAAAGGACTATTTTGACTCGTACATCATCTCCAATGGTGGGTAGGTCTAAATTATACCCTAAGATGCAAAAAAATTAGAATTTTCATAATGCAAGGCTAGCTCCTACACATCCACCTTCACATGCTAAGCCACAAGGTACTAGTGATTCCAAAGAGCCTTTTAACATGAGAAATACTTATATCAATGTGGTAGATAAATTTAAGAAGTTAAACATGAATATTTCATTATGGGATTTATTGATAATATTGATATAAAAATAATTGCTTAGACCAGGCAAATAAGTTAGATTAGTTAGGACTAAAAATGTTATCTTAGTGATGGAACTTAGCCCATTGATGCACAAGTAAATAAAAATGATAATACTCCTCCCTTTTATCTACCTTTGATCATTGACGATTTCTTATTTCATAATTTTATCATAGATAGTGTGGTTAGTACTTTAGTTATGCCCAAGTTAATAGTGGATAAACTAGGCCTCAAGTATGAGCCAATAACTAAAGGAGCTATACAATTAGATGGGTCACCAAAAAAGACCTTGGGAGTAATCAAGGATTTGAAATTACATGTTTGTCCTAATTTTTTTATCCCTCATGACTTAGTTGTTATAGATTTACCTCCATACTTTTCTCTTTATTTGTTAAGAGAATTTATAACTGACATAGGTGGATACTTGGTAGCTAATTGGTCATATATGGGTTTTAGGACAAAGTATGGTACCAAGATGAATATTGAATCAAAGATTATTATTTAGAATAATTTAGAACCTTACATGTCTAAAGTTGAAAATGTCAATTATGTTATTCTTGATAAGCAAGAGATTCACATGGATCAATCTCCAACTTCTTCTCTTAAAGGAGTTTCTGATTTGTATTTAGATGAATGGGGAGTTGAACATTATGAGCATGATCCTTAAAAATTAATAGAGGAATATGGTCCTATAGTATATTGTCTTCATGAGGATTATTTCATGCCAAATTTGTTGAAGCTAAGTGAAAACATGGATGGATTTTTTGATTTGTAGTTAGATGAATGGGGAGTTGAACATTATGAGCATGATCCTTAAAAATTAATAGAGGAAGATGGTCCTAGAGTATATTGTCTTCATGAGGATTATTTCATGCCAAATTTGATGAAGCTAAGTGAAAACATGGATGGTTTATATCAACTATTCTTTGATGGATTAAAAAGCAATATTGGATCAGGTGGTGGAGCAATGTTGGTTTCTCTATCCAAGGAAAGGTAATACTCCATTTTTAAATTTCACTTCAGTTGTACTTTTAATATGGTATAATATGAGTCCCTCATACATAGACTTGAGTGGGATATAAAGAGAGGTGTGAAAGAGTTATAAGTTTATGGTGATAATGAGTTGGTTGTGGATCAAGTAAGAGGCCAAAATATGACTAAATATTTATTTAAGTTCTATAAGAATAGAGTGTGATATATTGTGGAATATTTCCAAGATTTCAACATTCAATCTATAACAAGAGAATATAACAAACATGTTACTATCTTGGGATAAATTGGAGGTCAGTTTGATGTTCTAAATGGGATAAGAGAGGATAGGAACCAACCTCATATTAAAGTGCTTATAAGGCCCTCTATACCTGATAATTTCACTAATCGACAAGTGTTTGATAGTGACTAACAAATAAATCTTTTTATACAAGAGAAGCCATAGTTTTCCTCAAATAATTAGTCTAAACTACATAAACAATATGGAGGTTAGATTGTATAATTGAAGACAAATAAGCTCCCTAAAGGCCTAGTCACACTTGAGAGTATCTTCAATGATGATGATTAGTTGATTAAGGAAAAGGTAAGCATGTATAATAGTAACTAAAAATATGAGAGAGTAAAAATCTCCAAGGATAGGTTTCTTTCTCTTGGGAAGGTATGTACTAGAGAGGAAAGATGTGCTTTCATTGAATTATGCAAATAATTTTTTAATGTTTTTGCATCAGAATATAGTGATTTAAAAGGAGTTAATCTAAACATATCTAAACATACCATAGATATATATGAGAATGATAATCCTATCAATCAAAGGAAAAGGCTAATCAATCCTAATATTGATCCTCTCATGAGAAATGAGCTTACAAAGTTGATTGAGTCTAAGATCATTTTTCCTATTACGCATTCATTTTGGTTGGCAATCTTTGTCATGATAAGGAAGAAGAATAGGGAACTAAGGTTATGTGTTGAATTTATAAATTTGAATAGAGTTTATTTTAAGGACCATTATCCTCTTCCTTTCATGGAGAAAATTTTGTAAGTTGTGGTAGGTAGTGAAAAGTTCTCACTCCTTGATGGATACTCAAGGTATAATCAGATTTTGGTAAAGGAAAGTGACCAATATAAGACAACATTTAATACAAAAAGGGGAATATATTCTTATACGAAAATTCAGTTTAGTTTGTCCAATTCTAGGGATATATTTCAACATGTAATGGATATGTATTTTCAAGGTCTAATGAATGATATAGTGTTGGTGTATCTTGATGATATCATAGTCTTCTCTAAAGAAGCAAAGGATAACTTGAATCACCTTAGGTAGATTTTTTAAAGATGTAGATAATTTTTAATCTCTCTCAATATAAAGAAGTGTGTGTTTTCTATCCATGAAGCCAAACTTTTCGAACACATAATCTCAAAGAAAGGCCTGTTCATAGATCCTAAAAATTCAAGTTAAATCTAGCATTGACTTTGCCCAAACATAAGAAAGGTTTGCATAATTTATTTGGAAAAATCAATTTCATAAGGATGTTTATTCCTAATTTTTATAATTTGGTCAAGCCTCTAGCCTCCATGCTAAGTAAAGAGGAGGTGCTTACTTGGACAAGGAGAAGGAAGGAGAGTTTTAAAGAGATCAAGAAAGCTACTACTCAAGCCCCAACCCTTGAAAGTCATAATTTTTCAAATGAATTCAAATTTTATACCTTTTAAAATGAATAATTAATCTCTATCATGCTCAATAAATCAAATGAAGAAAAATTTAGAGCAGCCTATTGCCTTTTTTAGTCAAGGATTGGAAGGCTATGAGGTAAGATACACTTATGTAGAGAAGAAAGTACTTTTAGCTATTATAAGTCTAAAAACATTTGTGCATATGTTATATACAAACCAGATTAATATATTTTTACCTCATCTTAGTGTTAAGTACTTCCTTTTTAGTAGATATTTGAATTTAAAAAAGGTTGTTTAGATTACAAAAGTGATGGTGTATGATGTAGAAATCAAGACAACCAAGATAGTGAAAAGGAAGGGATTATGTGAGAACCTTGCCTCAGATTTGGAGGAATAAAAAAAAGTTGTTTTAGCACTTGATGATGAACCTATGACATCCGCATCTTCATCTATGAGAAGTTGGACACAATAAATCATCCATTTTCTTCAAATCGGTGAGTGTCCACAAGGCCTAGATAGAGCCAAAAGAAGGTACTTCAAATTAAAATCTATTCCTTATATACTTGTTGATGGAGTTATTTTTAGGAAATTTTTATAAAGTGTACTATTGAGATATGTTGAATCAGATCAGGTTGAGAAGATATTTCTTGGGTTTCATGATGGACAAGATGGTGGTCACTTTACTCCAAGAACCAAAACTACTAAGATTATGAGAGATGGATACTTTTGGACTAGTTTTTTTAAAGACACACATGCTTGGGTAAGGAAATGTAAAAAAAAATCTCTCTTTGATGGTAATAAAAATCTTACATCCTTGCCTCTTCATCCAATACAAGTAGACCAACCTTTTATGCAATGGGGTCTAAATTTCGTAGGCCCAATCAACCCACCTTCTAGTTTTGACCATAAGTGCATGTTGACTACTATAAATTAATTTAAAATATGGGTGGAGGGTTAAAATCTCAAGGAAGCAAATAAAAGTTCAATTTTAGACTTCTATGAATGAATAGTGACAAGGTTTGGGGCTCCTTCAACAATAATTTTAGACAATTCATTAGCTTTCCTTGAAATGAAGACAAGTGAGTGGGTTTTGATACATGGTATTTATCTTAGTACTTAATATAACTATTATCCACATGGGAATGGACTAGATAAGTCCACTAATAAGAATCTAATCAAGATCATAAAGATGATAATGAAGGAAAACTAGAGAACTTGACATTCCAAGTTGAAGATAACTCTTTGGATTGATAGAATCACCCCCAAAAGAGCCATTGGAAGATCACCATATATACTTATTTATGGGAGATAAGTTATAATACCTATTTCAATTGAGTTACAATGCTTGGATCTCACTTACCAGCTAAAGTTGATGGAAAATGAAAGCATAGAGGTTAGGTTGTGTGAGTGGATGGATCTCGAAGAAATAAAAGATCAAGCTATAAAAACTATGAGGGCTCATAAAGATAAAAAAATAGATTATTTGATAATAAATCCATGCCAAGAATATTCCAAGAGGGGAAAATTGTTCTAAAGTGGGATGAAGATAGGGCTAAACATAGAAAACACATAAAGTTTGATGCTTTGTGGAGTAACCTTTATGTCATCACTCAATACAAGAAACACAATGCTTTCCAAATTTCAAATTTTAATGGAGAGGAGATTCATATCCAAATCAATGCAATATATTTAAAACATTTTTACTTAGATTCTCATCTCTCCTTGTACATAGCTATTATTTTCTTGTTTTCCCTAAGTGGTTATGCACATGTGTGAGTCTTGTTGATGTCTTGATTTATTTTATGTTTTCTTGGTGTTTTATATATTTTTTTGTGTGTTTCAATAAATTAATTTATATTTTTCCCCAATATTTCATTGACTCCCTATCCCATGGATGGATAAGGCTACTGGTCTTTAGTATAGCATGCATACTACCCTTATGAATCACTATTTTATTAACCAAATTTGACTTTTAGGTCAAATATGGACCCCTATAGTTGAAAAACTTGGTTGTTTAGATGTTTAGGGGTTAAATACTTTTTCATAATATATATTATAGTTCATTTTATTTTATCTAATGTATTTTTAGCCTTAGTCATGGTCTAATAATTTTATTTGTCATTTTGGGTCATTTAGTGGGATTTTAGGAGTCATAAATGTAAGTGGCATGCTTCCTACGGTATTCATGTGTCTTATTTTATTTTAAAAAATCTAAAAGGTCAAATTTCCTATTATAAATGTTATTTCCATTAGAATTTTGTAGGTTATCTAACTAAAATTCAAGAAACCAACTAAAAAAGGGAGCATTTGGCACTTATACAGCCCATGGGGGAAGGTGACACATGTGAGAATATCATGGAAGGCCTCTTCATCTTCCTTAAGTTCATTCCAATTCTTTACATGCTCTAAAAGTTCCATTTTTAATCTAAAACTGTTCTACTCTTTTTTTGTCTTTCTAGATACATAGAAGTGATCAACGGGTTCATGCTTACTATGGCTAGTAGAAATATTTCCAAGACAAATGATTTTTGGAGGTGTTATTAACTCATATATATCCATTTACATAAAAATATTTCTAATTTTGGTTAACCATGCTTTATTAACCATCCTTTACAAGCTAACTATTTTTTTCTACTCACTATTTCTTGCACCCTATAGGTTTTGCTCCATTTTGGACAATTTTGTACAAACCATTTGGTGATATTGAATTAAGAGGATGTTTTATATATTATTAGATGTTATATATGTTTAATTTCATGTTTCATGGTGTTCTTATGAGCATTTTGTCTCATGTTGCAGGAAGGTGTCACCATTGTAAAGTTTCAGTCAATTCTTCCTTGTTACAAAATGTTGGTCTTCTACAAAGGTTTCATGTGAATATAAGATGGTATTATATAGGTCTAAATTCCATATTATAATCTCCTCTCATGTTTTTTATCATCATATCATGCTTTGGGAAAATTTTATCCTTGGCATTCATCTCAGTCAACTATTTGCTCAATTTCATGTTGAAGCACATAGGTTTAGAACTTGTCTAACTTATTCATGGCATTGTAATGAAAGTATATTAGTTTTATAATTCATTAAGAGATATATAAATTTAATTTGTATTTTTTTTTATAATTGAAATATTTTTTTCAAGCTCTAACAATCCTATGCAGACCTCTTAATACCCCTACCTACTCTATTATAGACATATGCAAGTGGTTTTCACTTTGAAAGGGATGTTTTGAAACTGGTCTAAAGGTTTTATTAATGTAAACCATGTATTTGAGGGATTTAAAATAATTTTTATTTTTCATTTAGGTCATTAATCCACTCTTGTTGCTTCATTCCATGTTTACTGCTTCTATACAACAAATGCACACCTACAAGAGCCTCTTGCTGACATCATCCTGAGATGTGAAGATTTTATGAGAAGTTTCAATAATTTAAGATTGTTAAAGCATGAATTGAGATGATTTATGAGAGAATATAAGGTTCATAAATAAGTGTATCTTACATACTACCCAAAATCTCATGCTCACTACCTGTGTATGCTAATGCCCACCTACAGGTGGTACCTTAAGAGCCATGAAGGCACTTGTATGGAATTTTGTGATGTGATAAGAACCTATTTTAGTTTATAGTATGTAAATTAAAATATAAGACCTATATAAGTTTTATAAACGAAAAAATAATGTGTAAATCATGTTGAAAGGAACAAATACTAAGTTTAGGGAAGGTTTCTAAAAAATGTAAAAATAGAGGTCTGAGGGGTTTTGTGAATACCCTATAACAAGTTCATAAAAAGTTTTGAAACATAAAAATAGGTCAATCTGATATATTATAGCATATATAGTATTTTTGCCAAGAATTTAGGTTAGAATGTGAGTAGAATATAGAATTTGAAGGCCTCAAATATGCCTCTAAAAACATTGAAACCCTACATTCTTATCTACAAGTTTGAGATTTGAATGACAATTGATATCCTAAGGAGAAAATAAAATAAAATCTCGTGTTGGAATGGTATTATTGATAAAATATTGTTTAAATATGCATTAAGGTCACTATTATAAGGTTAATACATATTTTTTCAAGATCCATGGACACCTACATGTGTCCCTCTACAGAAAAAATGCACCTACAGTTGGGAATATAGACAGTGGACTGGCATAAGTGTTTTGATGGTGTTTTAGGACTTTCAAGGTGAATTAATGTATGATAAAGTTATATGTGATTATAAATATTAAATTAGGGTTTACATACATCATGACCAAATCTAAATTAAAGCTTGCACACACCTATGGGAATTTAAAAAGTAGGGTATCACAGTTGGAGGTAGAAATCAATATTATGAGTTTAAATTTCATGTAAAGACGTTAAATGGAAGTTTAAATAACTTATAAACACATTAATTAGATCCATTATTACCTCCATGAACTCTTGTAAATATGAAACAATCTTACCTAGACCTCTTAGAGCCCTATATGCACCTACAACTGAGTGTGCAATCTTGGGCATGAATTGAGGATAAGTAGGTAAATGTGCTTAGGAAGAGAGATAAGGTTTAAAAAAACATTAAAATGGTTCATGATTTATCTATAAGGTGTTTTAACATACTTAAATACTATTTTCAAGTTGACCACCCATTCTTCCTCCTAGCTAAAGGTAGCAGTTTGTACCATTGCCCTAAGGGACTTTTTGCTCAATGGGTAAGAATGAGGAATCTAAGGGAGAAGAGATTTTTTAGATGAATTTTAAGATTATTTATAATTAATTTAGGATGTAGATAGTTTTTTAGGAACCTAGGAACATTGGTTTATCCTGGATATGTCATTCTTAGGTGGATTTGAAAAATGCAGTAAAATAGTCCTTTTAGAGGCCTTTTTGGATAAATTGAGTTGGTTAGGTGCCTAAATGAGGGAGATTGACTTTTAAATTTGGTAAATATAAAAATTATAACATAATAAGACTTAAAAAGTCTTCACTTTTCATTGCTAAATAGGGATATACCTCCCTATTTTGTCTTAGAGGTCAGTCAGTCAAGAAAAATTAGGGTTTTGACAAAACAAGCAAATGAAGCCAAGGAGGGTGAGAAACTTAATAGAAGGATTTTGAAACATAAATAAACATATTTTTATTTGTATAAATTTTAAATAGGTGATAATAATCTCTAAATCAGGCTCACTCATGCACACAGTTTAACTAGATAAGTCCCAAATAGGCCTAGTTGGTAAATAAGAAGAAGAAATGAAAAGGAGTGTTGGGAAAGTTGTATGGTGAATTTTTATTCTTTAATGAGTTTTTAAAAATAATGAGACACCAACCCATCCATGAGATATTATTCCAAATATCCAAAACTAGTAGGGTGCATGCTAAGCCTGTTAGGCCTTGAAGAGACCTAAAACTAATTGGGGGTCTAACCTCACTTCTAGCTTGGTGAGATATATATCTGATTGTAACATGTTTATGATATGGATTTAGACATTTTTGTTATTTTTTTTATATAGATAAACCTATATGAAATCTACTTTTATCTCATAGAAAGTCCAAACATGCAAGAATTATGAAAATAAGCTTGATAGGCTAGTTTCAAATGCTCATATCTTTCTTCAAAATTTTCATGGAGGAAAAAGGAGTTTGGGGAGGTTATAAAGGGTCTTTAAAATAATGTTTGTGGATTTTTTTGGTAGTTCCAACATCAGGACTTTATAAACAAATATTAAGAATGACAACTTCGTAAAACCCTTGTAAACCCTTAGTCAAAACCTACTAAATAAAATGAAGTTGGAAAGTTGCTTAAATGGAATAGTTTGATTAGAATGAGGATTGGAACTTGTATAAGACTCTATAAGGCTCCTCCCCACCCTTTTGAGATGTATAAAATTGTGGCAACATGGAAAAAAATAGGTTAATTTTGACTATTTTGTGTGTTTTATAGGTTCTAGAATGAGTCTAAAAATGCAATTAGGTTTGGGGGAATCTTAGGAATTAATATAACTCCCAATTTAAATTTCATGCCTTGAAAAAACTTCTAAATATTCAATCATTAGCTCTCATCTTAGCCAGTCAAAACTAACATAGTGAACACGATGGTGAGAAGGGTGAAAACTTAAAGTTTGAGCTTTTTTAAGGTGTACCTAATAATTATAAGGCCATAAAGAGTCTTTTAAAGTGTCATCCACTCCATCCCACATATTTTAATGGAAAATTGAAGCTAGTTTTGAGGCCAAACATGAGGGGTGATTGAAATAGGAGTATTTTTAGACTATAGGTAGTGATGGCTTACTTTTAGGAGATTCTAGATGAGTAGGACTACAACCAATTCATGGAGAGGAATGACTAAAGGCCTTACCTATAAATCTAATCATAATACTTATCTATAGTTAGTTTTGGGATGTTTAAGTAGGCCCAAATCATAAAGTCAATCTTTTGAGCTAAGACAAGGAGTTTCATGCCACTTTTCATAAGTTTCACGACCTGTATAGAAACTTGGACTTCCTAAAATTAAATGGTTCATTTTAAATCTCTTTGTCATGCATATCTAACCTCTTTTCTCATCTTGATATTTTTCCAAGTGACCTTTGGACTTCCCTTGTCTCACCTCTCTCCTAAATGCTATAAATAGTGACCTTTTTGGCTTTTTTGAGTATCCTCCATTGGTTAATGGTGAAAACCTAACCAATTTTGTATTTTAATGACTCTTAAAGAAATAAAAAATTTAATTTTCATACTTACATGTTTTAAAATTGAGTTTTGTTGCAATCTTGTTGGTCTTGTCTAGTAGAAGATGATCTTTTCTAACATGTTATCCTTGATTGTTCACCAAGTGTGTAGAATAGTAATTATTATAGGTCTTTATCAGTGTTATATTTTAGTGTATAAGTGTTTTATAAGTGGTCTATGATTTAATTCTCTAAATGATCATTCATCATCCCTCCTAAATATCAATATACCTCTTGAACCTAGCATATGAAACATTAATGTAACAATTTGCATTGTGTTATGAGTTTTGTGTGAAAGAAGATTTGATTTTCTCTAAGTAGTATAATTTAAATTAATAGGAAGAAATTAAATATTTTTGCATCACCTTTTAGCTTTCTAAGTTTGTATTCTGAACCCTTTTCATGCAAAGTTGATAAGTGAAAGAGTGTTTCAAAGAGTGCATCAAGGGAACTAGCCCTTCTAGAGATTCATCTCACCAAATTGATCACCCATAGCAAGAGATATGTTTATGTTGTGTCACTTGGATGAGGAGAATTAAGACTTATCCTCAAGGGGTGAAAATCCAAGTGACAATAGAGATGTTAGATGTAGATTACTCAGTAGAATATATATATTAGTGCTTATTTGTTTACCATTATTCTATTATCTTTATTGTTAGTTTGATATTTCATTTGTGAAGAGATATTTATATGTAACATTTATTATGACTAGACCATATTTGCTTATTTAGGAGATGTAGGTCCTTAATTAACATGTAGATATCCATGTTGTTTTGAATTTTATCATGTGATGTGATTATGAAAATAAAAATGATTTCTTAATTATGCCTTAGATGGATAGATAATACTTGGAGAGATGATTTTAGTGCACCATTGGTATATAAAACTTTAGAACTTGGTTTTTATTTTTGAAAATGATAATATGAACTGAAATCATGATAGAGATACTAATTATGTATAGAGTGAAATTACCCTTTGATAAATTAAACTAATGAAGGAAATGATGAAGGAAAATGATGAAGTAAAATTATGAAGGAAAAGTTTAGTATTAACATTGGGGCAACCTACATCTATTTTTGTCTTGCAGTTCGTCAGAACAAACCATAAGACAAAAAGGGGCAAATGTAAACACCAATATCATGTCAAACCCCATTGGTCACCTTCTAAACATTAACACTCCTAACCCACACTTGCACACCTTATTAATTTAAAAACTACTTATTCTAAATTAATTACCTCACCTTGGACATCTCACCTAGACACCTCACCCTAAGACCATTTCTTAGCCTATGAGTCAGCTTAAGACTAGGTCCTCCAAACCCTAACTACCCATGACCTATTATCACCCCATCTTAACTCCTTAACCAACTCCTATGCCTCATAAGCCCTTGTTTTAACCATTCTCCAAGGAAAAAGGCACTTGGCAAGTGGAGAAATGGGCAAAGAGATAAAAATAGCCCTTTTACCTATTCTCTCTCCACTCACATCGGTCAACCTGTGGCTAATGTTAGTAGTCCTACGATAATTCTGACAAGATCACTGACATCAATTACATAAGCCAAGCTCTAACATTGAGCTAAGGCCACCTTTTCACACATTTGCATGCACACTCTGAGATTTCAAGCACTAGAACTCAACTATTGTTCTCCTGGCTACCAAAGCTCTACATAAATCATTCTAGAGACTGGATTGAAATATTGTATGAGGACCTCGAGCTACTAAATTGAAGAAATCCATGTTCACTTCATTAGCTCACAACACTGGTCACATTATCCATAATGGGAATCACTATTCTAACACGTGTGGTTCTTCACCTTATAAAGCTAAATACTCTAGTTTTCATTTCAGTATTTTAGAATATATTGTGAATTAGTTTTCATTGATATTTCTAAATACTATCGAGAGGCCCAACTTCTTTCGTGGAGGGGCAGAAAGGCCTTCCCCTTGTTCTCATCCCCTTTTCACACCAATCCTCTACCTATACTCTTCCTCAGACCTCATTCACCTTCCCCTAACCCTGCACCAACCTCTAAACTTCTAGATACCCCTCTATCTATCCTAGAAATACTCTAAAAGCCATCCAAGGCTGACGACCCCAACTGACATTGATAGACCAATCAATGTCAGCATCTACAACTCAAACTGAAATTGATAAACCAATTGACGTCAGCACCTTCAGCCAGACCGACATCGGCAACCCAATCGACATCAACACCATTTACTTGATCGACCTCGATAGACCCACTAACATCGGTGACTGTGTTTTGAACCAACAAACTAGAAATCCATCTAAACAACCCATCTAGACCAGATAGAACCTTCAACCAACATTTTGTAGCATTCTGAGATACACAGACTATAAAGAACAAGTACACACCATCTACTTTTCTATTTATTTAGTCATTTATCATTTCTTCCTTTACAATACTTTTATCTTTAAATGGTGGACTGTCATCCCTTAAGGAGCTTCACACTTCCGAGACCAAGCGCATAGCTTGGCAGTCCACCATAGCCTCTTCTAACATATTTCTTGTTTAAGTTTCATTCTTACTGTAGGTGTTTCCTCCATAGCCAAACAGGAGCTCCCACAAGGCTTGGATATGGTGCACACTTAATCCAGGTAACATCAAACCCATAACCTCTTAACCTTAGTTTCTTTCTCATTTAAATGTAATTAGTGAAAATCTAGAGAAACATTTCAGCATGCCTAATGGGACCCTTGGAGTTTTCCTTGGGTTCATTCTTCTTCTTTTAAAAATCAAATTTTCATGTAGATGCATTAGAAAAATATTCACTTCTTGCATCCCCTCTTCTTTGCCTTTATTTCTTGAGAAATCAAAAACTTAGCTTCTCTTACTTTCTATTTTTTTTACATAAAGTTAATTAATTCTTTCTCTTTTTTTTTTACCTCTTCTATCTTTTTGTTTCAAAAGGAAATCATTAGCAGAGGTTAAAAAGAACATCTCTTTTTCTTCTTGTTACTTCTTGGATGCATCATAGAGTAGTGAAAAACTCATACTCTTTACCTCTTCTCCATTTGTTTGCATTTGAATAACATATTTTGATTTGGGTTAAAAACTACTACATTTCATTCTTGCTTGGATGCACACTTAGCCCACTTAGTAATTAAATCATTATGAATGAATCATAGTGCACACATGTGACACAACTAAACCAAAATCACTTCAAATCAAACACATAAACTTACTTGAGACAAGGCCCATCTAGGATTTCATCACCTAGCAGATACCTTACCCCACCCGATGATCCTACTTGGATTTCACCACCAAGAGGAGGACCCACTATGTTCTCTGGTAGAGTATAAACTATAGAGAAGGTATATTCTGGCTAAATGGCCTAGCTCAGCTCTGGGTTCATGAAGTGAGGGGAGCAAGCCCCAACACTAGGCCACATACTGACCCTAACACAGATATCTTTGAGCACCATAACGCAACTTAAAACTAGTCATAGACTTCTTCTCTAAGAACTGTTCTACAAGCCCAACTCCCAACACATTCTCTTAAGGCATAAGCCACCATGAATTTAAAACTCATTCTTAGGAATCTAACATTTTAGAGGTTGCTTGCCTAATCATCTATTCTTCTAGTTTTATCTAAGTGTTTGAGCTGGTAAGGTCATACCATTCTGAATTCCAAAACAACTCAGAATATCTTCTTCTTCCAAAAACTATCAATCTTCTGTGTTTTTGGAATTACACAAAAATTAACATCAATTTCTCCACCAATGTTGGCAACCAAACCTTCACCAACATCGGTTAACTGACTAACATCAAAAACATTTTCTAACCGATATCGGTTAAATAACTGACATCGGTCACTGTCAATAAATAAATAAATAAAAAATTCCAAACAGCAAGCTTAAAACCCAAATTTCTTGTTATTTAACACATTTTGATTTTTTGAAACTAAAACACATAGTTTTTGGACCCTAAACCCCTTTCATCTTAGATGGTCCTGACACACAGTCAAGCCAAATTTCTTGTTGACCATGCGAGTCAACAGCCACTCCCACCTTCGCCCTTCGTGCCAAGTCATCTAATGGAGTATACTTTAGACACCAAGCATACTCCTATCCAACCTACCCTCGATCAACCTCCTATTGTTCCTGAAGGGGATCAAGATTTTGAGAGGTTCTTGGACCACAACATCAAGGCTCTCCAACATTATCTCACTAGAAGCCAAACATGAGATCCTTTAGGTAACCCTATTTATGGGATGCCAACTTCTTTGGTTAAAGTGGCAATGATATCAATAGTATCTGCTACCCAACTTATGGTCACTCAGGCCAATGCCTCAACCAGTAACCCAACCATGGCCAATGTTCAAGATTTGGCCTCCCCTTCTATCCTTTCTTGCCCTACCTCCATTAGGGTTTCTGTACCCCCTCAAACATAAATAATTCAACCAAGTTTGACACCTTTCCAGAACTTGATTTTCTCTATCCCATCCACTCTTGCACCTATAAACATGAGAGTGACCACTTATCCTTTAACTAGTGTTGCCGACATTCAACCACCCTTGGTAGCATCTAGTCAAGTTGTGCCCTCTAACTTCACGGCACAAGCCCCCTTGGCCTCAACATCAGCCCCTATGATGAACTATCAGTATGTTGCACCTACACAAATGTAACCAAGTACGTCATACGCCCCTTCCAATGCCTTTTAGGTACCCTATAACTTAGGGAGTGCCCCTCATGCCAATCCATCTGCCGATCTAATTAAGATGCTAATGGATAAGATGTCCAACCTTGAGACATCTATTTTAGGTTTGAGGAGTGTTCTTTCATACGAAAAAATATGTAATGAACCTATCCACCCTTCAGTTCTTATTTGACCATACCCTAGCTAGTGGGAACTCCCAAAATTTACTCACTTTTAGAGTAAAAAGGATCCACAACAACATCTATGAGCGTTTAGACACGCTTGCTACCTCATAGGGCACAATGATGCGTTATTGCTTCACACATTCCCTATTTCACTTTCTGGTGCCACCCTTGACTGGTATAGCTCTATTACCAATCATTCTCTCTTCACCTTCATTCAACTTTCTCAGCTATTCCTTGATCATTTCTCAATCAGTATTACCAAGAAGGTCTCCATCATAGACCTTTATTCCATTAGACAATTTGAGGATGAGTCAATAGCAGAATTCATCACCCATTGGAGAGGTTTGATCAACCAACTCTCCTTCTCACTACCTCGACTTGAGCTCATTGAGCTCTTTTCAAGAACATGTACCAAGCACATCTTGTCCACTCTATGGGTTCAAACTTTCTGCACATTCGATGAAGCTTTCACTATGGCTTGAAAGCTTAAACTCCACACAATCGAAGAAGATAGGGTCAAATTGCATAACAAAAATACCAACACCAAACCCAATGACCCTTCTTCTTCCAAACCTTCTTCTTCTCACCCAAAGTCCAAGGGATCAGTGAATTTTGTGGTCCTTAGGTCACCATATTCTACAACAACCAACTAATCTAAGCCCTCCACTTTGCAAAACATCACTAGATAATTCCAACAATGATATGAATAGCGATGATACACTCCAATAGGAGAATCATATGCTTCTGTATTGGATAAATTAGTGAAGTATGGATCCCTTAACCTCCCTCAAATCTAACCACCTATCTAATTTGACCCCTCACGAGCCATCCCTGGATGGTATAGGGAAACTGACTTTTGCAACTATCATCGTGTCAAGGGTCATGACATGGATAATTGCAAAACCCTAAAAAACATTATTCAAGACATGTTAAACAAAGGGGACCTTGTTTTGGATAACCCTAATGTGTCAGCCAACCAAAACATGGATGCCTTTAGGAAACCATTTCCTAACCATCCCCCAAGTTAGAACAATGTTCAGACCATGGTCGATGACCCTCAAGAATGCAACATATGCATGGTCAACATAGTCTTTCTTTTCATTCCTATCCAACCTCTCCCACAATTTGAAGAGGTTGGTCAACCCATTTCTCCACCATGGGTAAAAGAGCCTATTTTACCCATACCACCCCCACACAATGAAGAGTTCCCTTTGCCTCGCCCTCTTCCTCACGTGGATGAACCCGTTTCACCTGTATCACTCCCACGACATCAAACACCTCCTCTACCCATTCTTCTACCTCGTGAGGATCCCATATTACCTATTCCTCTTGCCCCCACCTTCCCTCTTCATTTACCATTAGAAGAATTTACCATTCATACCCCATGCCCTCATGTAGAAGGGGCCATCATCCCTCTACTTTACCCTTTAGAGGATCCTTTCTCTCCTATTTTTCCTCTACCAATGGAGGATAGTCCTCCATCCACCCTACTTTCACATGTAGGAGAGTCTACTTTGACCTCTCCCATATTGGAGGATGCTTTGATGGTACCAACATCGGTGGCTCTACCCTTATCCTTCTTATTACCAATGGAGAATCATACTTTCCATGCTCCTAGACCACACGTGGAAGGCATGATCATCCTTGTGCTCTATCAGCTTGAAGAGCCAAATTCTCCAATCCCTTCTCTGTTGAGAGAAGAACTCGCCACCTCACCCACTTCAGTCGAGGAAGATCTAGTGATGGTTCTCTCTTACCTTTGGCATGAGATTGCTGCATCCAACATGTTTCCACTCTTGCAATCACCCAAATCCTCTGAAGGACCAATTATAAGGCCTTGCGTGACATCATCTAAACCCTTTTCTCGATTGGAAAAAAACTTAGGATTCCTCCATTCTAGGAACCTAGAGTATGAGGCATTATGGGAGCGACTTAGGGCTCTTTATTCTACACATCCCACTTCAGCTTATACTGCTAACCCTTCCATGATGATTTACCCCAAAGTCTCTGATGAGGATCATGTTTCAACTTCTAAATCATTAGAAGCTTAGCCTTCCACATCTAAATCCAAACCCTTGCAGGTGTCCACCATGCTAAAATAGATTAGATCTCTCAGTGTTTGCCCTATATCAAATCTAACTTACCCACAAGTGAAGTTAGATTTGAACCTCACCCCACATAGTAGTGGTCATTGCACCATACTAAAGGAGGATGCTAAACCACGTCGGTCTACTCTTCCCCCACCTTCACCATTGCCCTCTATCTTGGGTCCACATCCTTCCACTTTAATAGGAGTGCTCCCTATTCCAACAAATCACAAAGACAAACTGCGTCCATTACTCCCTCCACCCATCAAAAACATATTTCCTCCAAGAAATTTGACACCTCTCATCAAGAAAGTTCCATCTACATGTGTGGCCACACCACCAACCAAAAAGGCAGTATAAAAGACTTCCCCTATAACTCCTAAATAGAAATTGTCAACCCCTACTGCAACAATGAGCACATACCCATTAGTGGGTTCCTATGCTTCACTATTACACTGATTGTTTCAGTCTTCTAGCATCATTCTCCCACCCATTAAGCCATACCGACCTCTCAGATCAAAACCATCTTGGTTTGACGACACTCAAATCTACTTGTATCATCACACACCTGGGCATGATACTGAGAGTTGCTACACTCTTAAGGTTGTCATTCACCAACACCTAAAAAAGGACACCCTTCTCATTGAGGATTCTCTTGACCACCTTTTTGAAAAACTACTGACACCATCCCATGACTCCCAAACCTTCTCACTTGAATTGGGATCCCAACATGAGATTATGGTCCCTCTACTACCTTCTCCCCCTTTATTCAAAATCAACACTATTAATGTGGCCACCAAGTCCCAAACACTAAAGGATAAAGGAAAAGAGAAAGTTTATACCCCTTGGACATATCCATTTTCCAAGCCCTCTCCACCACTAAAGCCCAAGATTTCTATCTCGGGCACATCTCAACCAACATCTTCAGGGACAATTCGTGACTCCATGGTGAATCAAATTCACCAAACCCCTGTGAAGATGTCTTTATATGACCTAATACAAAGCTCTCTACAATATTTCTAAGCCTTGATCAAAGCTTTACAGGTAGTGGAGGTCCAACCTAAACACCCCCAACCATTGGCTGCTTAAGTCAAATCATTACCCACCATTGCCTCTGTCACCTTCAGTGATTCTAAGATTCCTACCTACAATCTAGAAGATCAGGATCTCGCAGCTTATGTTGATCAAACTTGTGTTAAGTGGGTTATGATTGATGGAGGTGCTAACATCAACATCATTTCTACCCATGCATATGATCAACTAGCCCTTTTGAAGAACTACATGTCAAAAATTGATGCAATTCTTCATTCTTTCAATGATGCCACTGCCACTACCATTGGCACTATGGCCTTGCATGTTTGTGTTCACCCACGTACAATTTCAAAACTCTTTTATATCATTGAGGGGGAGTTCCAATATAACATGCTATTGGGATGAGTTTGGATACATTCCATGACCTGTGTCCCTTCCATGTTGCATCATTGTGTTAAGTTTGAACATGAGGGGCAGGTTCATGTCATTCCTACTGGCCCTTCCCCCTTTAAAACATGCAACATGACCTACCAACCTAATGATGTTCTCATCCCTTTGAAAACATCCACCCAAACACCACCTCTACTCATGAAAGCCTCGACAAGCTCGTAGGCATTGGTCACACCTATGCCTACTCCTCAAGTGACCACGAAAGATCCTATGGGAGATACCTTCCAGCGCCTTTCACTTGGGGAGTATCATTTGCTTACCCTTGACATGTTCTAAACTCTACAAGAATATGGAAAACTTCATCACCACCCTAACTATGACCATTCCATTGGAATGGTCATCCCATATGGTCCTCCCAATCTCCAAACTAATCTCACCTATGGAGGGCTAAATCGGGCTCCTACTCTTGGAAATCCTCTCTCATCACCTTGACTATTCACTTGCAATTTCTCCTTCCTCAACAAACCTAGCTTTGCTCACACTTGTCTTCATAGGTGTACGTGGAAGGGTTTTGGCTTTGGGCATTATGAACAAGGTCCCCACAAGCCCATTGAGCCTCCAAATGATGAGGCAATCAAAAATGCCAAGAAATGACATGGCATGGGTTTCGAAGAACCTACAAAACCCTCTAAGATCCCTCACCATGAAACTGTCATAGAGCATTCTCCTCCAGCCTCACCTATTCCCCCACCCTCACCTATGGATTTGGTGGTCTCTATCCCTCCCTAACCTATCAACTAGGTGAGGCAACAAGGTTTCTTCCTCTCATTTATCTAGACATGATAGAAGATGAATCTTCTAGCATCAACATTATCCAATGCCTGGACAATGACACCATACTCACCTACATGGGTGTGGATGACTCCTTCATATAATGATCACTTCCTTTAGAAACATAGATTATGTTAAACAAATCAACTATTGACATTAATCTCCCATCTTCCAATGTTACTCACATTTTAAATATTGGTCAATCTTTAAATGCCTAGGAATAAATCGACTATACCACATTCCTTACAGATCATAGCAAAGCCTTTGCTTGGTCCTATAGTGATATGCCTAGTATTGACCCCAACATTTTCATCCACAACATTGTCACGAACTGTGAAGCTAAGCCTGTTAGGCAAAAGCTTTGTAGGATGCATCCTCACATCACACTCCTTGTCAAAGATGAGCTTCAACATCTTCTCTCTATATCATTTATCCAACCCATTGATTATCTGCAATGGGTGTTAAACATTATCCCTATCACAAAAGCAATAGGGGGAATTCAAATCTGTACTGACTATTGTGACCTCAACCTAGCTTACCCAAAGGATGACTTTCCTTTGCCAAGCATCGAACAACTTGTTGATCTTATTTCTAGTCATGAGATGCTATCCCTCATGGAGGAGTTTTTAGGATATAACCAAATCTTGATTTCCCCAGAAGATTAACATAAAACCACCTTCATCACCCCATGGGGGACATTTTGCTATAGGGTCATGCCTTTTGGCCTCAAAATTGTAGGCACTACATACCAATGTGCCATGACTTATATCTTTCATGATCTCTTCCACAAAATCATGGAGGACTATGTGGATGACCTGCTGGGGAAATCCAAACTTTACCATGACCACCTAACCATTCTCAAAACAATATTCACTCACCTACTACAATATAACATTTGACTCAACCCTAAGAAATGTGTCTTTGGGGTTCTCTCAGGGAAGCTTTTGGGTTTCATCATTTCTCTCCATGGCATTGAGGTAGATCTAGCTAAGATTCAAGCCATACTCGAGATGCCCCCACCAACTAACCTAAAACAACTTTACAGCCTATAAGGGAAGCTTCAATCTATTTGTTGCTTCATCTCGTATCTATCTGACTGATGCCAACCCTTCCATCACCTCCTCAAGAAGGATGTCTCCTTTAATTGGAATAAGGATTGCCAAGAGGCTTTTGAGGCTCTTAAACACTATCTTGTCTCTCCACCAGTCCTTATTCCACCTAAAGATGACCAACCCTTCTATCTTTACATTTCAACAATAGATCATTCCTTAGGTGCCATGATCACACATCAAGAGGAACAATATCGTGAGCAGGTAGTTTATTATATAAGCCAAACGCTCATTGACTACGAAACTCGATATACTCATACCAAAAAACTTTGCTTGGCATTAGTCTTTACCACCTCCAAACTCTGCCACTATCTCCTCAACCACAAGACTTACGTCATCACCCACACCAACCCTCTTAAATACATGCATTTCAAGCCATACCAAAACCAACGTATGGCTTGTTGGCTCATGCTTCTCACTGAGTTCAATTTGGAATTCATTCAACAAAAGTATATAAAGGGGAAAACGATCATTGACCAACAAGCAAATGCCCCTTTACCTGATAACCAACCCTCTAATTGCAAATTTCTTGATGAGTCTATTTCCATGCTATCTACCAATGACATCCCCTATCAAATGATAATGTTCTTTGATGGATCTAAATGTCAAATCAGTGGGGGTGTAGTGGTCATTCTCATCCCTCACAAGGGTGAGCCCATGCCTCTATCCTTTAAACTCGACTTCGAATGCACCAATAACATGACTGAGTATGAAGCCTTAGTTTTGGGGCTTCAAACTACCATTTTCTTGTGCATTAAGACAATCAATATCTTTGGAAACTCGTAACTAGTCATTAATCAGATTAATAGTTCATATCTTTATAAAAACAAAGTTTTGTAATGATATAAACACTGTGTTGACACATTGTTAGGGTCTTTCGACCGTTATCTCTTGCAAACTGTTCCTCACTCTAGGAATAAGTTTGCCGACATAATGGCCTCTCTCACCTTACGCATCCCATCTTCATCTACTTCCTAAAGAATCTATGTCACCGTACACCATTTGGCATTGCCCTCATATATCTCAACTGACATCAACTTTGTTGGCAATATCGACTCTAGTCCACATGATGTTTGGTATAAACAACTTGTTGACTACTTGACTTATTCTATCATTCCTCCTGACCTCTCTAGCAATGGACTGTGGGCTTTTATCAAGAGTACTACTTGATAAACCATGCTAAGGGGTCTTCTCTATAAACAAGGTTTTGACAGCCTCCTTCTCTGATGCCTAACCACCACTGAGACATCTCATTCCATCAAAAAAGTCCATGATGGGATTTATGGAGGACATTTCAGTGGTAACTTGATTGCAAAGCACATCTTCCACCTAGGCTATTATTGGCCCACTCTTAACCAAGACTGTAGTGACTATGTTTGGCATTGTATCAAATCCCAATAACATGCTAACCTGCTTCATGTCCCTAGCCATGATTTACAAGTTGCTAAGGATTTTTGTCCCTTTTCACAATGGGGCTTAGATCTAATTAGTGAGATTAACCCTCATTCGTCTCTCTAACATCAGTCTATTATCACAGTGACTGAATATTTCACTAAATGGGTGGAAGTTGTTCCCCTCATCTCCACTAAAGCTAAAAAAACCATCAACTTCATTAACCACCACATCATCTATCATTTTGGTGTACCTCAGAAGATAATCACCGATAATGGCAAATCTTTCAAAAATAAAACTATCCAAAAGCTTTGCATCACTTTTGGAATCAAACTCAACTTCTCCTCACCTTACTATCCACAAGCAAATGGATAGGCAGAAGCTTCTAACAAAATCCTAACTAAAATCCTAATGAAGGTGGTCAACGACGCTAGAAGGGATTGGCACACTCATATTCCCTTCGCTTTGTGGGCCTACTGCACTAGCATCTGAACCCCTACCAGTGCTACACTTTTCTCCTTAGTGTATGGAACTGAGGTCATCTTGCCTCTTAAAGTACAAATACCTTCTCTTCACATCTCCTTGCATGACATGCTCTCTAATGATGACTTTCATCAAGATTGATTAACATAACTTGAGTTACTCAATGAATGTCATCTTGCCACTCTTAATCATCTTCATATCTACCAAGATCACATCAATCATGCCTACAAAAAAAATCTAAAAGAGTGAGATTTCAAAATTAGAGATATCATCCTTAAAGAAAACCAACATGTGACCAATATGGAAAGAATAAAATGAGGCAATTTTTCTCCTAATTGGCTCAGACCTTATATAATAATGCACAAGCATGGATTATGCACTTATCATCTATCTTCTCTCAAAGGCTGGCCAGAACCTGAGCCCCTTAATGCCTTGCATTTGCAACCATTTTACTGTTAACCAAGTAATCATTTAATTGATGTTTAACTTTGAGCTCATACCTTGAACAACCCCCGTCATCCTCATTCCTATTCCTTTCAACCCTTTTTCCCTACAAAAATTAGTTAACCCTATTTTAAGCATTAATGCTTTGTCTTAATAAAAGGGAAACCCCTAAACCTCTATAGTCTAGTCCATGACTAAAAGTTAAATTAACAAAAAAACATAAAATTGGTATGCCTAACAAAATATTAAAAGGTCATAAACTATAAATGTAGATTGCTCCCTCGAAGGACAGCTACATTATTGTTGTAATTAATAGACTGTTCCCTTGAAGGACAACTATTCAAAGAAATCAAAACATATAAAGAAAAATATAGACCACTCTCTCAAAGGATGGCTATGCCCAAATTTTACTACAAAAACAACACCCTCTGAGAATCTCCCTGCATCGATCAGCTTCACATGACCACAAAACAAAAACAACATCCCCTAGTAGACTTCCTCCATTGATCAGTCTCCCAAAACCCAAAAAAAAAAAACTGACTAACAAACTATTAAGTCATGGACTTGACTATAGTCATTCTTAGGGTCACCTATAAAAGGGGAAAAGTTATCCCTACTAAAAAGGGTTACGCTATCCTCACATATCACATAATCACACCTATCACCCCAAAATACCCAAGGGATTTTAAGGTCACTTAACATCAAGTGATTAGGGTGCTTCTCTAAGAAAAACTAATGGTCAATGATGTAATGCATGAATGGTGCTTTTATTTGCAAAAAACCTATCTATTCTATCATTATGGTCCTTGTCAATGAAAGAGCAACATGCCTTTCACTTCTTACACACCTTCGTCAAATGTCAGTTTATCTTTTAGGATGCAGTGTCTTAAAATTATATGCTCACATATTGTCATCTCATAATTTTGACTATAAAGTTATGAACCTAACATTCAACTCAATTTTATCATAGATAACATCACATGTTTCACAACTAATCAAAAATTCCCACTTCACCCCTGAAAAACCACCAAAACACTCCTAAAGCTACCTAAAGTACCCTACCTAGCCTACCAACCCTTCTAATACACCTCCCCCCCTGATCTATCACTAAAAACTCAAAAAATTACAAAAAATTGCCTTGGTTATTTTGATTGCATATGCTACCTCATGAATAGTTATAAAATTGTACGTGCCCCTCACACCTATTGTCAAATCACGACCAAGTTGATCCCTAATATCTATGACATTTTTGTGTTTTCCAGGATCACTTCCTAGCTTGGATACTTGGAACATGATGCCCATTGGAGCTATAGCTTTGATTGATCTAACCCAATCATCTACCACTAATAAGATGGGGACTTGTTACTTTTATTTTAGTCCTCATCTACCATTGGAGCTATAGCTTTGATCATTTTAACCCAATCAGCTACCACTAATAAGCTGGGGACTAGTTACTTCAATTTTAGTCCTCCTTAACCATTGGAGCTATAGCTTTGATTATTTTAACCCAATCAGCTACAAATAATAAGTTGGGGACTGATTACTTCAATTTTAGTCCTCCTCGACCTTTCTTGTGACAATTTGACCTGCCTATCAAGTAAAGTGGTATACGTACAATCTCAACTATTGTAGTGTTCACACTCCAACCTCACCCTACCCATCCAGTGCCTATCAAATCGGCACCTGATTTTGGATTACCTTCTCTTGATTCCTTCTTTGAGGGGGAATACCTCATCCCATACCTGGGGCAACCTACATCTATTTTTGTCTTGCAGTTTGTCAGAATAAACTACAAGACAAAAAGGGGAAAATGTAGACACCAATATCATGTCAACCCCCCTTGGCCCCCTTCTAAATGTTAACACTCCTAACCCACACTTTCACACCTTATTAATTTAAAAACTACTTATTTTAAGTTAATTACCTCACCTTGAACATCTCACCTAGACACCTCACCCTAAGACCATTTCTTAGCCTATGAGTCAGCCCGAGACTAGGTCCTCTAAACCCTAACTACCCATGACCTATTCTCACCCCATCTTAAGTCCCTAACCAACTCCCATGCCTCATAAGCCCTTGATTTGACCATTTTCCAATGGAAAAGGCACTTGGCGGGTGTAGAAATGAGCAAAGAGCTAAAAATAGCCCTTTTACCTATTCTCTCTTCGTCGATGTCAATCAACTCACGAATGACATCAACAGTCCTACACCAATGCCAACGGGATCACCGACGTCAATTACATAAGCCAAGCTCTAACATTGAGCTAAGGCCACCTTTTCACACATTGGCATAAACACTCTGAGATTTCAAGCACCAAAACTTAACTATTGTTCTCCTGGCTACAGAAGCTCTGCACAAATAATTTCAAAGATTAGATTGAAAGATTGTATAAGGAACTCAAGCTATTGAATTGAATCAATCCATGTTCACTTCATTAGCTCACAACACTAGTCACATCAACCACAATAGGAATCACTATTTTGACACCTCTGGTTCTTCACCTTATAAAGCTAAGTACTCTAGTTTTCATTTCAATGTTTTAGAATATATTGTCAATTAGTTTTCATTAATATTTCTAAATACTGTCGAGAGGCCTGACTTCTTTTATGGAGGGGCTAAAAGGCCTTCCCCTTATTATCACCCCCTTTTCACGCCAATCCTCTACCTATACCCTTCCTCAGACCTCATTCACCTTCTCGCAGCTCTGCACCAACCTCTGAACTTCCAGAGACCCCTCTATCTATCCCAAAAATACTCTAAAATCCATCCAGGGCTGACGACCCAGCCGACATCAGCAGACCAATTGATGTTAGCATCTACAACTCAAATTGACATCAACAAACTAAATGACATCACACCTTCAATGAGATTGACATCGGCAACCCAACTAATGTCAGCACCATTTACCCGATTGACCTCAGCAGACCCACCAACATCAGCGACTGTGTTCTGAACCAGCAAACTAGAAAGCCATCCAAACAGCCCATCTAGACTAGATAGAACCTTTAGCCAACCTTCTATAGCATTCTGAAATACACAAACTGCAAGGAATAGGTACACACCATCTACTTTTCTATTTCTTTAGTCATTTATCATTTCTTCCTTTATAATAATTTTATCTTTAAACAGTGGACTGCCATCACTTAAGGAGCTTCATGCTTCTGGGACCAAGCGCATAGCTTGGTAGTCCACCATAGCCTATTCTAACATCTTTCTTGTTTAAGTTTCATTCTTACTATAGGTGTTTCCTCCATATCCGAAGAGGAGCTCTCACAAGGCTTGGATACGGTGCGCACTAAATCCGGGTAACATCAAACCCATAACCTCTTAACCTTAGTTTCTTTCTCATTTGAATGTAATTAGTGAAAATCTAGAGAAATAGTATTTTGAAACATATCCTTCATAATTTCCTAAAAAAACTAGTATAGAGTGAAATTACCCTAAGACAAGCTTGAAATAATTGATATAGGATTGTGTTTGTCTCTGAGGGTTCTTAACACCATGTATCTAGTAAACTACCTATGCTTAAGTCCTTGAAAACTATCTATAGTCATTTGAATGAGCTTATATGTGACCTATAGATTCGTTAAAAGATGACATCATATGTCTACTAGGATGTTATGAAGTTTCTTGTTTGCCATTGATGACCTTAATAAGGTTTATAACTTCATCTTTTTAATGCCAATGAGAGGCTAGTCTTCATCTAGTCTTGGTTCTTATGTGATAACCTATTTTAGAACCATGAGAGACTCTTGAATGGATGATCGAATGTCATTATACCACTTACCAATATTTTAAAACCTCTTCAATGGGTTAATAATCTCAAATATATCCAAACACCATGTAAACCAATTTTAAAATGTAGTTTTAGGTCTCTTTTTTGTGTTTTCATCTCCACACATGCAAAATTATTAACCCAATAGGTTACCATGAGGTGTGAAAAATCATTTATGTGTTTTCAAATAAATTTATCTCCATTTGAGTCACATAGATAAACATTTACAGTCATTGAGCTCTCTTAAGTGTTTCTTAGCAGTTTTGAAGTCTTCGTCTTCTTAAAGATTTTTTTTAAAGGATATCCCCTTGATGGATTGAAAAATACCACAAAATTAAAGGGCATAAAACTTATAAACATCCATTAAATTCATTTTACACTATGCACCTGCTCATCTAGCTTCACATATGAGGAAGATGACCTTTTTAGGCTTGCAATCCTGGAGGGGCCTATTCAAGATGAGTGTTTTGGGCAAAAAGGGATTTAAATTGATTGTTTTATGATTTTAAATCTATCCTCTAGGATTAATCAAATTTTTAGAAGTTTTTTTAGGTTATAATAAAAATATATTGACCCCTTAAGCCTCCTAGAACTTGCTTTAGCCCATGCTAAGGGTTTGTAGGCAATTTAAGATCTTTGAGCATAATAGTCTTATTTTGATGGTTTGTTATCATGACCACCTATACAATAATTCTTGAAGTCTCTCTCAGGGTATAATCCATGTTTTCTTGTGTTGAGTTGATGTTATAGGGAATATTAGACCCATAAAATATGATTTTAAACCTTTATCATGAATCCATCAAGCTCAAACATGTTTTCATAAGAAAAAAACTGACATGTTGGGTTTTTTTAGGGTTTTAGATTCAAAAAAATTCTTAATGATTATTCATAGAGATCAACCCCTCAAATGCAAAAATTTTACCACAAATATATTGAGTATAAGGGTACCCTCTAACCCCTAAGATATTTTTTCTTGATACTTCTTATTCTCTATGAACCATCTTCATCAAACTAACTTTTTTCACTGTACCAATTACATCAATGGAAACATTTAGTGGTTTTGTCCTTATTGGACTTGTAACTTCTATTTAGGCATGGTTTTAGGCTTGATATGGCTAGAGGGGGTTTTCATAGGCTATTGTCACCTTGTGTCGTGATACACTTCACTGATACGTGATTTGTGTAGATACCAAAATTACATCACACACACGTGCATAATTCCATATGTTAAAACCCCCCTAAACCCATTTTAATAATAAAAATTAATCTCCTTAACCCATAATTTTACCCCTTACACATTTAATTAATTTAAAATAATTAATTAAGTTAACTAAAAACTCCTATTTTCACCTTCCTTGGCCACCCTACCCTATGACTAATTCTCCCCTATGAGTCACTTCAAGACCTGGTCTCCTCATTCTAGCTACCCAAGACTTGTTACATCTTCCAAATTAAATTCCTAAGCAAATATGTCCTTCCTAACCTCTTATTTTTACCATTTTATAATGGGTGTCACACTTGGCACACACAAACAATAGAAAATAGGCCAAAAATAGAGAGGTTTACCTATTATAAGGCCATTGATGTTGGTCAACCCATGACCAACATTGATGGGACCACCAATATCGGCAATATAAGCCAAAATCCAACCTAAAGTTTAGGTCATAAAAAATTAAGAAAATCAATTCTTACTCTCATTCAGGCTCTTGGCATTTTATTGTTTGACATCCAGGCTTATAATCACCCTGTGTAAGTCAATCACAATCAGTAACTAAGCTCTTGAGGACCAACAACACCTACTTGTTATCTCTATTTCGACACTCAAATTTAGACTCCCTAATAGGGACCATCAAACTAACACTTATCATTTAGAGACCACCATAGATGAGTATATCACTAATACTATAGGTCATTTAAATATTTATTTTTCTATTTTTTTATATCTACCATGCACTACTTTATGCACTTTTGATTGTACCCTTGTGAGGGAGTTACAAATATTCCTTGCTTATTTCCCCTTTACCTGACATGCCAAACCTCTAGCCATACTTAACCAATCCATAATCTACCTCTCATAACCTTCTCCACCTCCTTGACTTGATCCAAACCAATTCCAAGACTTGAGAAAGCCTTCTACAACTTTTTAGACAATTATTTCCCTTATTGACCTCAGTAGTCTAACTGATATTGGTCACCTCACTACAAACCTTGGCAGTATAACCAATATCAGTCACTCCCTTACTGACATCGATGATTGTGGATTCCCTAGCCTCTCCAAAACCTAACTAGATAACTTCTAAAACACAAACAAAGTACCTCACCTGCACCCTGTCACTCTCTACTACGTATAGGTTTTTAATAATGGTAATTTTATCTCTCTTTCACTCTCTCTTTACCTCTCTTTCAATTATTTATTATTTTTTTGTCTCTCAAAAGAGGACTATCATCTCTAGGGAAGTTTCACACTTCTTAAAGCAAGTACATAGCTTGGCAGCCCACTCATTTATCTGCTAACAAACATCTTGTGGTAGTGATTTCTTATTTATAGGTAGTCCTCCCCAAACAAAGAGAAGTTCTCATAATATCTAGATATGATTTGAAAACCAATCCGAGTTCATTCTAATCACTTATCCCCATCCTTTTTTATATTTTCATTTAGACCTAAAATAGACAAAATTTAGTGAAACATTTTTGGCATGTTGGGTGGGACCCTAGAGTTTTCCTTGGGTTCATTTATTGTTTTAAACATTCATATAATTGAATTATAGTGAAAATTTCATTTCTTGCACTTCTTCTTTCTCTTTTCCCTTAAAAATGAAAAATTCAAAATCTTATTTTCTATTTAAAAGGCATTAAACTAAAATTTTATTCCTTTTCTCCTGGCCTCTAAAAGCAATTTATCATTTTATTTTACATAAAATGAGAATCCCTTCCCTAATTCCTCTTGTATGAACATTAGGATGGTCAAATTCATACTCTATTCCTATTTCATCTCTATTTTCATTCAAATCTAAACATTTCAGACTTGGGTTTAAAACTTACTACATTTCATAGTTTGTTTGTTGCATATTAACTCGCCTAGTTAATTACAATCATTTTTAATAAATTATAGTATACCTATGTTACACAATGAATAACATTCACATAAACAAGAATCTAAACTCACCTAAGATAAGGCCCATCAGGGTTTCATCACCTAGTGGATCACCTTACCCTACTTGGCTATCCTACTTGGATTTCACCACCAAGGGGAGAACCCACTTCATTCTTTGATAGAGTATAATATCTAGACAAAAGGTATATTTTGGCTAAGCAGCCTAGCTCAACTCTAGGTTTATGAAGTATAGAAAGCTTCTATAATAGGCCACATACTTGATCTAACACATATTTCCTCTTGAGCACCAATACTAACCTTAAACTAGCTCTAGATTACTTTCTAGTACCTTCTATAACCAAATTCTCTTCTCACTATCTGATTAAGGCATAAGCCAACATGAGACTAAAAATTAGTCTCTAGGACTTAATAGTTGTTGGCTGAATGTTCTTTTTCTACTTTTCAATTACCTCTTGTATTTTTGAGTTGGTAAGGATGCTTTTCTATTGATTCACAAAATAAATACTATTTATAAAACTTAGTTTATATAACTTGTTATCTCAAGTTTTCTGAGTGTTATTCCTTCTTACATAGACCTTTTACATCCACTATTTTACCTATTTTTAGCCTCTAATTTCTTAAAACATTAGATTTTCTATTTCCCAAGATTTCATAGTGATTGACATTAGTTAACCCTACTAGTATCAGTAGACTTTACCTACCAACAACGGTTATTCAACTGACATTAGTGAACTATTCCTATCGATATCGGTCATCCCTACCGATGTTAGCAACTATGTGGTTTCATATGCTCAAAATAACAAGATAAAATTACCCATTTACCTACACTCAAACCTAGTTTTTCTTTATTTTATTTCAAATACAAAGTGGTAAGACTATTTAAACCACCTCTTGTATGGTATTAACATGAGCTCAAGCCAAAATTCTTGCCAATCACACAAGTCAGTAACCACTTCCACCTTCCCCTCTTAATTTTGATTCTATCATGGAGCATACTTTAGATATAGAGCATACTCCTAGCCCTAACCAAATACACATTGTGCCTAAGGGAGATCAAGATTTTGCTAAATTTCTTGATCACAATATGGTAGCCCTTCATCTTTACCTTACTATGAGCCAAACCCATAATTCTTTAGGTGACCCAATCTATGGTATGCCAACCTCTTTAATGGAGACAACCTCAGTTTCAATTGGTTCCACTATTTTCCCCATGGGTACCCAAACCACCACTTCAATGAATAACCTAACTATATATAATGCCCAGAATGTGGCATCTCCAACTACCCAATCCCACCTAAACACTAGTGTAACTTCCCTACTTTCACAACCACAACTAGTTCAACCAAGTCACACCCCATTTTAGAATTTATTGGTACCTATTCCATCTACCCTCGCACGTATAATTACCTAAGTTATGACTCACCCTTCATTCAGTCTAACCATGCCAATAATTTAACCTACAATAACAACAACCAACCAAGGCATATTTTCCAACCTAATGGGACAAGTCCCTTTTATTTATGCACCTTAGCCTATGACTCATTATCCTTATGTTACCTTGACATAACCTTAGAAATCTATGTCATATGCTCCCTCTGCTTCCTATCAGCTTCACTATAATTTAGGAGGAATCCCCCAAACTAATCCCCCTCTAGACCTCATTAAGATGCTAATGGACAAGATGTCTAATCTAGAGACATCTATTTCTGGTTCAAAGAATGTATTATCTTAGGATCAGATATAAAATGAACCAATCCATACTTATATTCCTATTCTCCCTTATCTATGCTAATGAGAACTCCCTCATTTATAGAGTAAAGAGGACCCACAACAACACTTGTGAGCATTTATACATGCTTGTTATTTAATAGGGAATGATGATGCATTACTACTTCACACTTTCCCTATGTCTCTTTCATGAGCTGCATTGGATTGGTATAGCTCTATACCTTAGAACTCCCTTTTCTCATTTACCTAACTTGCACAAATATTCCTAGACAATTTCTCTATTAACATTTCTAAAAAGGTTTCTATAATAGACCTTTATTCTATCAGACAATCTGATGATGAATCTATTGCATATTTTGTCTCTCATTAGAGAAGCTTGATCAATCAACTCTCCTTCTCCTTACCCCAGCTTGAGCTTATTGAAAATTTCTCAAGGGCATGTGCTAAGCACATCTCATCCACACTTTGGGTACAAACTTTCCACACATTTGATAAAGCTTTTACAATGGCATGGAAATTAGAGGTTCATGTTATTGATGAAGGCAAAGTCAAGTTACATAGTAAGAATCCCAATACCAAGATAAATGACTCCTCTAAAACTTCTCCATCTAACCAAAAGGCTAAAGGCTTTACCAATGTAGTGGTTGTTAAGTTAGCCTCTTCCACAATGACAAACCAATCAAATTCTTTGACTTCTCAAAATCTAACCAAGCAATTCAAACAACGGTATGAACAAAGACAATACACTCACATTGTGGAATCATATACATCCATCTTGGAGAAACTATTACAACAAGGTGTCATAACCCTTCCTCAGATTAAACTTACTATACAGTTCAACCCTTCTCATCCTATCCCAACCTAGTATAAGGAAGATGAGTTTTGTGGTTACCATCAAGTTAAAGGTCACAACTCAAGAATATTATTCAAGATATACTTGATAAAGGTGAGCTCATCTTGGATTATCCTAATGCACCTCCTAATAAAAGTATGGATGTGTTCAACACCCTTTTCCTAACCATTCACCAAATCAAAATATTGTCTAGTCCACAACTAACTCAGGTGATCATAATATCCACACAATTAATATGGTTTTTCCTTTATCTTTAGTTCAATCTTCCCCTCAACAAGAGACACGTATTTCATCAACTCCTCCCCCACATTCAGTTGCATCTATTTTTCCCATTCTTCCTCCTCAAGTAGAAGAGCCTATTTCACCCATTCCACTCCTTCAAGAGGAAGACACTCCTTTGTCACTCCTTTTTCCACTTGAGGAGTTTGTGATGCTAATTCCATTTTCACCAATATTACATATCCTCTTACCTCTTGAAGACCACACCCTACCTATTCCTCAATAATATGTTGAAGGGAACATCATTCCTACATATACCCTCTTGAGGAACCTTCTTTGCCTTCTTTTCCTCCACCTATAGAGAGTGGTAGCCCACACACTTCACCTTTACACCTAGAAGAGTCCATATCATCTACTAAAATAATAGACGAGAGACCTATTTTGCCTACTCCAATTATATCACTCTTATCCCTTCTTTTACCTATGGAGGATCATACTTTACCCATGCCTCACCCACATATTGAGGAAACCATATACCTATGCTTTAACCTCTTGAGGAACCTACTTTTCCTACCTCCCCTCCACCCATGGCATATCAAGTCTCTTCTCCTGTCTCTATCGAAGAAGATCCCATTGCAAGTTTTTCTTGTCTTTGGCCTGAAATAGAAGAAATGAAAACTTTTCATCTTTCCCAAACATCATAGCTTTCTAAAGACACAACTATAAGTCATATGTCAACTTTGTCAAAACCCTTCTCGTGTTTGGTGAAAAATCTAGAATTTATTGACTCCATAAAGCTTGACCATGCAACATTTTGGGACCAGCTTAAGAATCTGTATCTAACACAATGAATGTCAACCTTTACCACCAATATCCTTACTATCCATTACCCTAAGATCTTTGACAAAGATAGATCTTCTTCACCAAATGTAGCTAAATTTTAGCCATTTATGTCAGAACCCTCACCCTCACATGAATCTATTACATTAAAGTAGATCAGGCCCTTAGGTTTTCACCCCATTTCTAATTTAATTCATCCATAGGTGAAATTAGATTTAACTCCTCAACCATAAGTTGGAGTTTCTTTTTCTAAAATATAGAAGAATGTTAAGCCTCCTATATCTCATCAATCCCTTCTTTAACCCTCAACTTTATCATCCATTTTGGGGCCACACCCTTCTAATTTAGTTGGAATATCATCTAACCAAGCTAAATAAAATGTTGATCTACCTCCACTCCTACCTTTTCCATCTAGTGGGCCTCTCACATCCAACACTAAGAAAGTGATAGAAAAACACGTAACTCCACCATCACCAAACAAGACACCACATAAAATTACCTTTCCAACACTAAAACAAAAGAAGGTTTCCAATCCTTGTAACACAAGTGTGAGCCCACTTGTAGGCTCCCAAATCTTTTTCTTACATCAATTATTACAAACTTTGATAATAACTCTTCCTCCCATTAAGCCTTATAGTCCTCTTGGAATGAATCCATCTTGTTTTGATGATACACAAGTGTGTTTATATCATTTTTCACCTAGACATGATACTAAAAATTATAAATCCCTTACAATGGTTTTTTAGCAACACTTTGATGTTGACACTCTTTTTGATGATACTCTCGTTAACCTAAATTTAAACCCAAAGATGTCATTGTAACCCCTTTACCACCTCCTTCACAAACATTTTAAATCAACAAAGTTAATGTGGCCACATGGTCACAAAATGAAAAAGATAAAGCTAAGGAAAAGGTCATTATACCTTGGACCCATCCCTTCACCAAAGACACACCCCCTACTAATCCTAATATTTTCATCTTGGGTGTTCCTAAAATAACGTCTTCACATGTTATTCAAATCTCAATAGTGAAACAACTTCACCAAGCTCTTGTTAAAATGTCTTTTTATGAGTTAATCCAAAATTCATCCTAACACCATTAAGCTTTGACTAGTGCTTTACAAGAAATTGAGGTACAATAAAATGATCCCCAACCTCTTACAACTTTGGTTGGCTCCCTTAATTCTATCTCCCTAATTTCTTTTACTAATTCAAAAATTCCATGTCAACACCCTCAAGATCAAGATTCTACCTTTTTCATTATCACATATATTTATCAAACTCATATCAAAAGAGTTATGATCGATGGGGGAGCTAGTATTAAAATTATTTTCACCCATGCCTACAAAAAACTAGCCCTTCCTAAAAATTTCATGTCTCAAATTAATGTGGTACTCTATTCCTTTAATGATACTACAACTACTATGGTGGGCACTATTGTCTTACATATTCATGTAGGTCCCTACACAATTCTTGAGCTCTTCTATGTAGTGTAATGACATTTCTAATATAACATATTTCTTGGATGACCTTAGATACATGCTATGGCATGTGTACCCTTAACTTTTCACCATTGTGTCAAGTTTAAGCATGATGGAGAAGTACATGTTATACCTGCTGACCTACCTCTTTTTAAAACATGTAATATGACCTATAGTCCTAATGATGTTCTCATCCCATTGAAAAGATCATCTTATTCACATGATAATCCTAAATCTTCCACAAACTCCACTCCTGTGGTTACATAGATACAGACAACACAAATTCTTGACAAAGATCCCATGGAGGAGACCTTTCAATGTTTGTCACTTGGTGAATATCATTTGTTGACGCTCGACATGTTTTATAATCCATAAGAGTATGGAAGGCTTCACATGCACCCAAATTATGATCCCTATATTAGGATGGTCATCCCATATCAGCCTCCTAACCTTCAAACCAATTTCACATATGGGGAAATTTATCAAGCTCTCATTGTCAACAATCTATCTTCTTCACCATAACCATTTACCTGTGACTTCTCTTTCCTGAGTAACCCTAGATTTACTCACACTTATCTCTATAGGTGTGCCTAGAAAGGATTTGTTTTGGGTCATTATGAACAAGGTGTCCATATGCCTATTGAATATCCTACTAGCAACACCATTAAAAATGCCAAAAAGAGGCATGAGGTGGGATATGATGAACCAAATAAACTCACTAAAACCTCCCATGAACCAATTATTGCAGAACTAACTTCCCCTTATCCACTTTCTTCTCCATAATAACCTACCAAATTAGACATATCTATTCCTCGTAATTTTTTTTTCAATAAATGCCATCTATTTGGGGCTTCTCACCTATCTTCAGGGTAAGGAAACAAGGTCCCTTCTTCTTGTTCATCCTAAAATAATTAATGAAGATTCTCCCACTATTAACACTATCCAATGTCAAGATGATGATGTAATTCTTACCTACATGCGTTTGAATGATTCCTATATCCAAATGTCACTCCCATCTAAAATGCAAGTGATGTTATATGAATCAACCATTGACATCAACCTGCCCTCCCATGATAACCCTCTTATCCTCAAGATTGGCCAATCTTTATATTCTTTAGAGCAAGCTGATTATGTCATGTTTCTTAATGACCATAGAAAATCCTTTGCTTGGTCTTACAATTACATGCTTGGTATTGACCCCTCTATCATCACCCATAATATTTTCACCAATCGAGATGCTAAACTTGTTAAGCAAAAGATTCACAAGATGCATCCTCATATTGCTCTCCTTGTCAAAGAAGAGCTCTAATGCCTCCTTTACATTAACTTTATCTAACCCATCAACTACCTGAAATGGATTTTCAATATTGTTCCTATCACAAACGTGACTAGGGGAATCTATATTTGCATCAACTATCATGATTTAAATCTCACATATCCAAAATATGATTTCCCATTGCCTAGTATCGACCAACTTGTTGATCTAGTGGCCAGCCATGAGATTCTATCACTTATGGATGGATTTTATAGATATAATAAAATCCTAGTAACACTTGAGGATCAACACAGGACCACGTTTATTACCCCTTCTATTATTGAGTCATGCCTTTTGGCCTACAGAATGCTGGTGTAACCTACCAACACACTATGACTTGCATTTTCCATGATCTCCTACACAAAATTATGGAAGATTACATAGATGACTTAATTGATAAGTCTAAAATTCGTCAAGAACACTTGACAATTATTAAAACCATATTCACTCATCTAATCTAATATAACATTTGACTAAACCCAAAAAAATGTGTATTTAGTGTTCTTTCTGATAAAATCTTAGGTTTTATCATTTCTCTCCATGGTATCAAGTTTGATCCTACTAAGGTTAAAGAAATCCTATAAATGCCTCCACTTGCTATTATCAAACAACTTTTTAGCCTACAAGCCAAACTTTAGTCAACTTAATGCTTAATTTCCTAATTGTTAGATCACTGCCAACCCTTTAACCATCACCTCAAAAAGGATGTCTCCTTCCAATGGAATATAGATTACTAGGAAGCCTTTGATGCACTTAAAAAAAACCTTCTTTCCCCACTAGTTCTTATTCCACCTAATGAAAATTAGCATTTTTACCGATATATCTCCATAATAGACCATTCTCTAGGTGTTATGATTGCACATTGAGATGACCAACATTGAGAGTAGGTAGTTTATTACATAAGCCACACACTTATTGATTATGAGACTCGATATACCCATACTAAAAAACTTTGTTTTACATTGGTCTTTTCTGCCTCTAAGCTTTTCCATTATCTCCTAAATCACAAAACCTATGTGGTCACCCATACTGATCCTCTCAAATACATGCATTCTAAATTATATCAAAAGCAACATGTAGTTTAGTGGTTCATGCTTCTTGTTGAATTTAACTTAGAGTTCATTCAAAAAAAATATATTAAAGGAAAAATAATTGCTAACCAGTTAGCTACTACCCCTTTACCTAATAATCAACCTTCAAAACTTAAATTCACTGATGAATCTATTGAAACACTCTCCACTAATGACATCTCCTATCAAATGAAGATGTTATTTGATGGATATAAATGCCAACATGGTGGGGGTATGGGGGTAATTCGTATTCCTCTAAATGGTGAACCTATGCCTTTATCATTTAAACTAGATTTTGAATGCACTAATAGTATGGTCAAATATGAGGCTTTGATTCTAGGACTTCAAATAACTCTCTTCTTAGGTATCAAATCCATAACCATTTTTAGTGATTCTCAGCTAGTAGTTAACCAAGTTAATGGTTCCCACCTATGTAAAAAAAAAAAATTATATAAAGGTATAAACATTATGTAGATACACTCTTAGGATCATTTGAGTCTTATCTCTCAAAAAATATTCCTCAATCTATAAATAAGTTTGTTGACATGATGGATTCACTTGCTTCACATATACCCTCTTCATCATCCTCTTGAAAAATTTGTCACCATGCATCGCTTAACATTTCCCTTCTATGTCTCAGCTAACATCCTCTTTGTCATAAATGTAACAACTAACCCAAAAGACTTATGGTAAAAATAACTCACAGATTATCTTTCATTCTCTATAACCCCTCCCGATCTCTCTAATAATGGGAAATGGGGTTTTATAAAATGTGCCACTCATTACACTATACTAGGGGTACTTCTCTACAAATGAAGTTTTAATGGTCTTCTACTTAGATGCCTAACTAGTATTGAGACTCCCTTTGCTACTAAGGAAGTCTATGATGGGATTTGTGGTGGGCATTTCAATGGTCACATAGTTGATAAATGTATTGTGTCAAGTGTTAACAACATGCTAACCTCTTTCAAATTCCTAATCATGTATTTCAAGTTGTCAAAGACTTTTGGCCCTTCTCCCAATGGGGTTTAGATCTAATTAGAGAGATTAACCCTTAATAATCACTCTATCATCATTCTATCATTACTACCACTAAATAATTCACCAAGTGGGTCGAGGCCATCCCTCTCATCTCCATTAAAGCTAACAAAATTGTTGACTTCATTAACCATCACATCATCTATCATTTTGGTGTACCTCACAAGATTATAACTGATAATGGCAAGTCTTTTAAAAACAAGATTGTTTAGGAACTTTGTGATGCACTTGGAGTCAAATTAAGCTTCTGATCACTATACTATCCCCAAGCTAATGGACAGGCAGAAGCTTCTAGTAAAACATTGACCAAAATTCTCATGAAGGTAGTTAATGATACGGGTAAGGATTTTCACACACACATTCCTTTCACTTTATGGGTTTACTACACTAGCATTAAATCCCCTATAGGTGCTATACCTTTTTCATTGGTATATGGGATAGACGTTGTTTTGCCTCTTGAGGTCCATATTCCTTTTCTTCACATTTATCTACATGACATAGTTACTAATGATGCCTTTTGCCAATAATTTTTGGCCCAAATTGAATTACTTGATAAACATCATCTAATAGACCTCAACCACCTCCAAATCTATTAGGAGGGTATCAACTATGCTTAATAAAAAAAACCTCAAAGAGTGAGATTTCAATATAGGAGATCTCATCTTAAAATAAAATCAACATGTGACAAACATGGAGAAAATAAAATGGGGTAATTTTTCTCCTAATTGGCTTGGACATTATATCATAACTCACAAGTATTGTTCATGAACTTATCACTTTTCCTCTCTTGAAGGAAGGCTAGAACCTAAGCCTTTAAATGTCTTATACCTCTGACCATTCTTTTGTTAAACTAGCATTACTTTATTTCATGTTTAACTTGAGCTCATCCCTTGAGCGTCCCTATTACATTCATTTCCCTTCCTCTTGACCCTTACTCCTATACACTTAGATAACTTACATAGTGGTATGGTTTTATCCTCATAATGGAAAACTCCTAAGCCTCTATAGTCTTGTCCATGACTAAAATCAAAAAGAAAAAAGATTTAAGTCATGGACTTGCCTATATTAGCTCTCAAGTCACCCGCAAAAGGGACATATCATTTCTACTTGTTAGGTTATGCTATCTAAACATTTTTTATCATTCTACACTTTTTCCCCTCATACTCTTTCAAGGGACTATGAAGATCACTTAACATACGGTAAACATGATGCTTCTTTAACAAACACAATGGTTCAAAGATATAAGGCATGAAAGAGGTTCATTTTTTTGAGATTATTTATGTTCTAAATTATGGTCTTTACCAATACATGAGTATTCTACCTTTTTATTTTCCCATCCACATTACATGTTGATATCTCTATTTGAGATGAAGAAACAATGTCATACCAACACTAACATAACTAACCTATTTATTTTATGCATACACCATCACAAATATGGAAAAATACTAAAATAAATTAACCTAACCAGTGTATTAATTTTATTCGTACACCATCACATATATGAAAAAATGCTAAGATGAAACTAACTATTCAACTATGCATATACCATCACATAAATGGGAAAGGCTAGTCTAATTCAAATCACATGATCAACGTTAACATCCAAATTAATATAGCATAAAATGAACATCATCTATATCATCATCATAATCACAAGCAACACATCTCAAATAAACACATGGAAATAAATGAACATCTCATATATATAATATGTGATCAAAATACATGTTCATCATCTACATCATCATAACATCATAAATCTCTCTCAAAATGTACATCTTACATCTTCAACTCATAGGCCGGTATACATGTAACATATGTAAAAAAAATGAAAAAAACTAATAATCAAGGTCCTTGTGGCTCTCTATGTGGTTGTGATGAGGCAATGTCATCACCACTCTCCATCCATCTATGTTGACGTGAGCTCGAATCCATCATACATGACATTGACCTCTCCTACTCTCTAAACTCTAAATATCTCTATATTTATGAAAAAATATCTAATCACCCTCTCATAGTAATAAATATCATCAAGGGAAATCAAATACCTCACCATATATACATTCTATGGAGGACCCATAACACTTGATGATGGCCCCACCTGTACTGGTCCCTATGGTGGTGGAGGAGTAGCCTAGCCTGCTACACTCAAACTATCTCTCTCTACTATCACTGTAGTCACCTAACCTTGTAAAATAATCACTTGGATTTTTAGTGTTATAACCTAACCCTATAGAGCCCCAATCTAACCCTAGAACATCACCACCTACCCCTATAAGGTTAAAACCTCTACCTAGGCTATCTCTCAACTTGCACTATTACATCTCGGGCCTATATTGTAGTATATCAAGCCTATAGCACTACATCCCTCTCTCTAACTAATATTTGTAAATTTGGTGTTGGCCTACTAACCTCCACCATTAGATGTAACCCTACCCACCAAGCTATATAGGCTATTGTACAATCTAGGTCACCAACACCTAGCCCTATTAGTAGCTCCTCAAAATCTATCCCATCAGTCTCCTAGGGCAATGGTAAGGGTGCCTCTATATTATTCCTCCTATATCAAGGGAAGGTAGGTAGAATATCCTATAGTAGACCAAAATGCCTCTTGACCTATACCATTAGTACCATCTCTAACTCACCAACCAATCTCCCCCTGACCCATAGTGAGCTATATAACCCAAAAAACTGCTCTACCTACCCTCTAAAAACTAGATATGTTAGATATGGTCTCCACATGATATCTATAGAGATCAAGCCCTCAATCATGTACATATAGTAGGCAATGTCTCACACAATTCCATCTACTTGGGTCTATGCCATCCCATCTCTCCATAATCTAAATCCAACCTTGAAGCTTACTAGGATAGTTATAGGTAACCCCATTAGTCATGACACCATGATGTGTTCATACACCTAATAATGTAGTAGATGGATGAAACATAAACTATATCACCACTAAAGCCTCAAACTCCACATCTCTCTATATAACTATGCCAAAAATATTGGACCCTAGGTAAAAATAGTCAACTACTCAATCATCTATGTAAGCACACCTATTAAGGCAATCAAAAATCTCTCACCATATACATCTAATAATGCATATACTATGATCCCTATCATCATCAAGATGCTCAGATGATGCTACTCCTCATTAGCCATATATAATGGCTCTTATGCAAAACTTGTAGAGTGGTAGGTCACCTCAGTGACATGCTCTTCATATAAAGTGACCATGTGTATATCATGCTCCTCTCTTGAGCATGTAAAGATATCCTCACCCTAGAGTGGTAGCTTTAACATCTTATATACATCCTCCTACATTAATATCAACTCTCCAATCCGTAGATGGAAGGTGTTGGTGGTATGATCACACCTCTTAATTAAATATATCATCAAAGACACATCCCACATGACTCAATAGTACTATCACACTCCTAAACCCATAGCCACCATATGATACCACTCATCTAGATTAACATCTCTCATCATGCATGTTAATAACCTCGATAGGCAATCTCATAGTGTAAGCTCCATCCTCACCTACATCCATACACAAACAACTCAAGTCATATCCCTTTTAATATACTATATCATCAAATTTTTACCTTCTCACTAGGACAACTACATTGGTATGAGGCCATAAACTAGACTATGTAGGCAACACTCAATTGACATAGGGTCTTCTAAGGTTAGGTTAGCCATATACCCACCTTATTAACCACCCTAGGCTTCACTACCTCTCTCTCTCTACCCTAAGCTTCACTACCTCTCTCTCTTTACCCTAGAGCTACCCACCTATTCTAACTCTAGGCCTCCCTACTTATATTCTTGACTCTTGACATAATGACCTATCTTTTAAGCCCTAGACCTCTCCAACTATCTCAACTTACCTTTCTCCCTAAAACATACATTTTTAAATCTTTTTCCTAGGTTTTGGGAGAATTAAATTGGCCTGAGGCCTAAACTAGGCTATGTAAGTAACATTCAAATAACAAGGGGTCTTCTAAGGCTAGTTTAGACATTAGGCTAGTTAACTACTTCTATTAGATATCCAAAACTCACCCTTTCTCCTATTATGTTACTTTTCTATAGTCATTGATGTCAGCATTAATGCTAATGTTGATGCTTTATCAATCTATGTCATAGCTGATGTTGATAACAAACTACCGACCTCAGTATGTGTTGACTGACATTGGTTGACCTCAATGTTGTGTTGATTGATTTCAGTCAACCTCACTAATGTCGGTGATTAGTTCAGCCCTAGGGCTGAATAACCCAAACCCAACCTTACCCATTTTCCCTAAAAACATATGCATAGATCCCCCTAGCTTATCCGACACCTACCTTAACTTATTTTCTACCCATTTACTCATATTTTCTAAACCACACCTCTCATTTAGCCTAAAAATTGCAAATACCAAATTAAAATAGTGTAGGATCCTACCTCATCTCTCTATCTCTTCCTAATTAGCACCACTAGATCTTATGGTCATGTGCCTCCTAATGAGTCCCCTCATTGCACTGCCATCTCAAATCACTCTCAAGCTCTATTTATTCTCTCCAATCACAATGTTGTAAATGAGTTTAGTTGGCCACTAAACCCCATTTTATTAGATTTGGTTGGCCATCAATGTTATCATTCTTGACCTAACCTACACTGATGTCAGTGTTTATGCCTACCAACATTGGTAATGTTTCCCTAGTTGTACTGATGTTGGCACTCTCTATTACTGATATCAACACATATAATCGACATCAACACCATTCCACTACTATTTTTAACAACCAACCACCCCTGACTTTTCAAACCTTACTCATACACTGGGGCAATTGGAGATCACATATATCTCCCCTAACCATGCCAAAATGACATTGAATATCACTTAAATCTTCACCCTCAATGACTTTGCTTGGATATCACAAATATTTCCTTGATAATTGACCCTTTTACACCACCCTTGCATTGCTTATCCTAATTACTTAGGCTATTCTATTATAGTTGGCTATTATGCACATGCATAAATTTTAGGTGTTATGGATGGTAAGGAAGCCTATCCTAGCACCTTCAACTCTTTTGTGTTTCCCAGGGGCACTTCCTTCCTTAGATACTTGGGACACATTGACCATTGGAGCTATAAATTTGATTGATTTAACATGTCAACTATCACTTATAAGCTATGATTTGGTTATTTCTATCTAAGTCCTCATTAACTTTACATGTTCTTGAATTTGTTGACTATAGCTCATTATGGTATACACATATGGAGTGATACTCAATTATCTACCAGTCACCCCATTACCTTTTTATTAAACTTGGTACCTGATTCCAGTTTCTCCTCCATTGATTCCCATTTTGAGGGGGGATACCTTATCCAATACTTGGAGCATCTAACTCTTACTTTTTATCCTATAACATGTTAGTACAAATTAAATGATAAAAGGGGTAAATTTAGAAACCAAAATTATGTCACACACATGTGAGTAACTCCCTGTGTCGAAACCCCTCCTTAACCCATACTTTTACAACTCACACATTTAATTAAATATAAAATACTTAATTAAGTTAATTAAAAACTCCTATTTCCACCTTACCTATCCATCTCACCCTATGACTAATTCTCCCTTGATGTGTCACCTTAAAACCTGGTCCCCTCATCCTAACTACCCAAGACTTATTCCCACTTCCAAACTAAATTCCTAAACAACTACGTCCTTCCTAACCTCTTATTTTTACCATTTTATAATGGGTGTGACACTTAGCACATGTAAACAATAGAAAATAGGCCAAAAATAGAGAGGTTTACCTATTATAGGGCTATTGATGTCAATCAACCCATGATTGATGTCGATGGGATCACTAATGTTAAAAATATAAGCCAAACTCCAACCTATAGTTTAGGCTAGTAGAAATTAAGAAAATCAATTCTTACTCTCATTCAGGCTCTTGGCATTTTATTTTTTGACATCTAGGCTTACAATCACCTTACATAAGTCAATCATAATTATAAACTAAGCTCTTGAGGACTAACAACACCTATTTTTTATCTTTATTTAGGCACTCAAGTTTGGACTCCCTGATAGGGACCATTAACCTATCACTTATCATTCAACAACCACCACAGCTAAGTATATCATTGATACTATAGGTTATTTAAACATTTATTCTTATATTTATCTATATCTAACTTGCACTACTTTATGCACTTCTAACCATACCCTCATGAGGGAGTTAGAAATATTCTTTACTTGTTTCCCCATTACTTGACATACCAAACCTCTGACTAGACTTAACAAGCCATAATCTCCCTCTCATAACCCTCTTAACCTCCTTGACCTGATCCAAACTAGTTCCCAGACCTAGGAAAGCCTTCTATAAATTTTTAGACAATTATTTCCCATACCAACTTCAATATAATAATCAACATCGATCACCTCATTACTGACCTCATTAGTATAACTAATATTGGTCACTCCCCTACCAATGTCGGTGACTATGGATTCCCTAACCTCTTCAAAACCTACCTAGATAATTTATAAAACATAAACAAAGTACCTCACCTATACCCTATCACTCTATAATACATATAGGTTGTTAATAATAGTAATTTTATCTCTCTTTCACTCTCTCTTTACCTCTCTTTTAGTTATTTATTATTCTTTTGTCTCTCAAAAGCGGACTGTCATCTCTAAGGAAGTTTCACACTTCCTAGAATAAGCACGTAGCTTGGCAGCCCACTCATTTATCTACTAAAAAACATCTTGTGGTAGTGTTTTATTATTTACAAGTACTCCTCCCTATTCAAATATGAGTGCTCACAATGTCTGGATACATGTAAACCAATCTGGGTTCATTTTAATCACTTATCCCCATCCTTCTTTCTATTTTATTTTAGACCTAAAATGGAAAAAATTTAATGAAACACTCTAGTCTAGTGTATAAACTTACATGATTTCTTATCCATCAAGGTACTTATCCATTTGGAAGAAAATACCTTGTTGTAGCTATGTGCCGAATGTTAATAAACTTCTTCCTGACTTGTACAATGACATTGTAATGTAAAAACACCTATTTTTATTTGAGAGTTATCATGATGATGTCACAGTGGTGTCATAGAGATGCCCTGATGAGTGGATGAAGTGTTTTGATATCCTAAGTGATAATGGAAAAGTGTACAAGGTGTTTTTTATTACATTCTTGAAGGTGGCTTAGTTGATCTTCAGTGTTGACATGGCTAGAGATGTTTAGGAATGAGTATGGTGATTGGATCAAGTGAAAGAGGTACCTAAGATGTTATCTATGATTTGAGATCTTGTGTGCATAAGTAAAATTCATCTGGTAGTCCATAGTTTTCATATATATAGTTTTTTTATAGTGACAAAATTTAAGTAGGTGGTTTGATGACATCACCATTTCCACATGTGAATGAGTCAAGGAGATTTAATCATATGGTTGTGATCAATATAGTCCCTAGTTGTTATGCACCATATCTCAAGTCATGAAACAAATAATGATCAAATATATGAGGGTGAAAAGTTGGCTTCTCAATCAAAATTCACTGTGTTCCCATACTCAGCCAAATTTTCAAAAGGACTCAAGCAGAGCTAAGTAAGCATGTTGATTAGGTCATCATTCATACATGTGGAGGTGGTAGGACAAAATGATCATATGGGTTTGTTCATTTTTGTGACTAATTTATTTTCAATAAAATTTAGATCATGTGATAGAGCACATTAAAATATATACATATGCAATGTTGGGATCCCAAGTAGTTTGAATGTCTTTTCCAATACTTAGCCAATTTTGCAATGTTGCAAGAAGAGTCGAGTGAGCATTTTGATGGTGTGATATTTTTCACACCTAAAGGTGTGAATAGAAAATGATCATATGGGCTTATTAAATTTTTATCCTAGTTTATTTACACTAAATTTTAGATCATGCATTGAAGTAAAAAAAGCTATGCATGCTCAAAGTTAGCTTCTCAAGTAGGTTTTGACATAGTTGGCTCTATGACAGAAGATTTTGAGAAGGCATTTTAATGGTGATATATTTCACATATGCAAAGGATTTAGGAGAAGTGTGTCACATGGTTATATTATCTTATGTGAGGAGATCATCTATTCCAAATTTGAGATCATACATTGAAGCACATAAGAAGATATATCTATCCAAATTTGGTCTTCTAGGCATATTGAAAGGGTCCCCATAGTTAATTTTGAAATATTTAAAGCTCAAGAAAGATTAATGGTATGTGTTTCTCTAAGAAGTTAGGAAGTAGTGAGATGAGGATAGGTGTATGATGTTTAATGACTAAGAAAAGGTATAAGATAAGGATCCAATAGTGAGTGGGTGTTCATATAGATTGATCAAACTTTCAACATTGATCATTAAAGACTTGATTGATCTATAGAGATTGATGGAGCATGTTTAGTCAACATTTCAAGATTGCACGAGATGAGGTCAAAGTGATAGAGGATTAAGTGATTGAGTATTTATACCTTTGTTAAATATTTAACAAGATCAATTATATGTATTTGATCTGAGCTGAGAGGACATGTTATTCACACATTGTGTTTGAAAGTTAACTATAACCATTTGAATTCAAATATTTGAATTTAACATAGGAAAAAATAGAGATCTATATTTTGTCCATATATTTTAATATAATTATACTTTACTCATGAAGTAAAATTGAAAGTGGTAGATGACTTTAAGGCACAATTGGTACTATAGATTTGAAGTTATGAAAGTGAGTATAATCAAATATTTTGATCTTAGAAGTTGATTGTGTGTTTGTGCTTATTCTAAAAATGACTCGAGAAGGATAATTGAGCTTTTGTAGATGATATTTTATATGTATCATGATGAATTAGATATTATGGAGTGTTTTATACTCCATGAGGATGTTTTATGTTGATTTAGGAGGTGTGATCAATCTATCTTAAGTATGAATAATGATTAATAACTTGATAGTATGTTCGATAATTATGTTCTTGTATATAAGGTTTCTATTTGAGTTGACTAAGCATATGTAAATGTGAGATAAAATGACTATGATCATTTGAGGATGTTGAATGGGACATAAGGATTGGACCCATGTATTTTAAAGTAGTCTTGTGTTCTTGTTTTGCTTGATGGTGTGATAAATGGGTGAATAGGTCTCCATAAGACCTATAAGAAATACAAGGGATTTATTAAAAGGTGTAACTACTTAAGGGTGATCCATAGATGCTATGGTTGATCTATGAATATTTTTTGAGATATATATTTATGAGAGAGATACCTTAAGGGATAAGGCATATCGAATGGCTGACTAAGGTGATGGTTATAAAGTTTGATCTATAAATAGTGAAATCAAAGATGGTGATTTCTATACTATAGGTGAGAGACTTGGAGTGATTGGAGAGAGGATTATGCATGTTTTTTGGGGATCAAATGAGGGGTAGAGTGCCCTAATGATGAGTTAAATAGAATAATAAATTAGGGATTATTTGTATGACTTTTTGGTCATACTTTTATTTATAGAATAAGTGCTCTTGTTGTTTAAGTGTGAGGAAAAGTGAAATGTGATAAGTAAAGGAAAATCATCAAGTGTTTTTGACATAAGTGCATAGGTGTATGTGTTCATAGGTGTTTCTATGGTAGTTCAACATCTAAGGTGGTTTTAGCTTCCTTACAAGGTATAACTTGCTAAATGGTCTAGTTATTATTGCAACTCAGCTAGACATGTGTGGTAATACCTTATGGGATTATAGTCTCACTTAATAGGGATTGTAGTTCCCTGATAATTTGTAGATGGTCTAAATTAGATCTTATTATTATATGATAGTAGTCTAATTTTAGGTTTTAGTGGGTTTTCTCCCTGAAGAGTTTTTCCCACATATGTCATGTGTTATGTGATTGATCTTACATTGTCTCTCTTGGTCATTGGTGTGAATTTTGTGTATGCTTAATGAATTATTGTGGTAACTAATTAAGTGTTTGAAAATATTAGAGTTTAAGTTATTGGGCTCACTGATTCACCCCCCCCACTAGTGATATTACCTCTAAAAATTGGTATCAAAGTAGGTCCTTTGGTAAAGGCTTAATAGCTTGAAGGTGATCTAAGGTACAATATGGGTAGTAATCAAGGAATTTTATCTAATAAGCAAGAACCAATGTTCAATGGATCCAATTATGCTTTTTGGAGTGCAAGGATGAGGACATATATTATGTCTCTAGGGTTTGATGTATCGAAATTTGTTATGGATGGTTTTGTTACTCTTATTACTCCTTCATCTAGTGATGCAAACAAGAAGTTGTTTGAGAACAATCCTAAGGTTATGAATGATATCACTTGTGGTATTTCAAATATTGAATACACTAAGGTAATCCATTGTACTTTTGATAAAGAGATATGGGACAAAATGAGGATCATTTTTGAAGTATATTCAAAGGTCAAGCTTTCTAAGATGTAGATTCATAGAAGGTAATTTGAAAGTCTCAAGATGGAGGATGAATATTCTATGGCATCATATATAGAGAGAGTTGATGAGACTTTGAACATCATCAAAGGTATTGAAGAGAAAATTGTAGTAAAAAATGTATTGAGGTCTCTATCTCTCAAGTTTGATCCAAAAGTATCTACTATAGAAGAGAGTCATGATCTTAATTACTTGAAGATGGATCAATTGTATGGCACCCTTACTACATATGATATGAGAATAAATGATGATATACCAAAAAATAAGGAAGCTACATTCAAGATAGAGATGAAGCCTAAGAATAATTTCCAAAGACAAAGAGGATGACATATCTAATATTCATGAGGATGAACTAATTTATTTCATTACTAGGAAATTAAACACTAGCTCATGGAAATATAAGGTTAAAATATCCTACAAATGTTTCAATTATGGAGAGATGGGACATTTTACTTATAAGTCTCCTCATAAGCATGAGAATAATGATGATGAATATCATGGTGAAAGCTAAGATGAAGACAAGAAGATATACAGAAAGAAAGGATTTAGAAAGTTTAATAACAAGAAGTTCTTAAAAAATGAGAAGAGTCTCTACACCAAAGATGATTATAGCTCATCATATGAGAATGGAGATAGTGACTCAGAATATGATCATGAAGATGATGGTCCTACTAAATATGAATCTCTATTCATGGTTGAGGAAAGAAGTTGCACACATTAGAAGGTGTCTACTTGGAGTGATTTAGATAATGATGAAGATGAGGTGGACTGTTATACTATATTGATGAATGATCTTAAAGAACTAAAGATTGAGAAGAAGATAAATAAGAAGATGAAATATAAGCTCAAGGACTATGAGGATAAATTCAATATATTTGAGATAAGTTTGATTTGAGACTCTAGGGAGCATGAAAGTGTTGTCATGTTTCTTAATTTTAAGTTGGAATCTATGTCTAAAAGTCTAAGAGCCAAGTAAAAACGATATTCAAGGTATGTTTTTGAAAATGAGTCTTTGTAATTTGAGTTAGAAAAGACATATAGTAATGTGAATTCATTTGTGAGATTTGAAAAGAGATCATGTGATCTAGACAACATTTTGAGTGATCAAAAGCATACTAGTGATAGAACTGGTCTTGGATATGAAGAAGAATAAAATAATATAACTCAAGATAAGATGAAGACTAATGTGAACCAAGAAAATCATACTATATAGACAAATTAGATCAAATAGCCAAATTCCATGAGGTATGCAAGATTCAATTGTTACTTTTATACATGTAATAAATTTGGTCATAGGGCTAGAGAGTGCAAGAGACCTATTAGAAATGATTTTGCATGGGACTATAATAGGGGTCATCAGTCAAAAGGTGTAAACAAAATCAAGGGATTTAGTTGTCTTGATGTGGGAAAATTTATAAACCATTATACACATAATATTAGACAAGGTGAGTTCTCTTCTAAAGGGGAAGGTTGTTTTGTTTGTCATGACAAAGGACATATGGCAAGTTTCTATCCAAGCATAGTTAGACACAGTATGTTTCCATTAAGGAATATGGTATGTTACAATTATGAATAGAGAGGTCACACTATAAAGTTCTTAAATAAAATTCATACAAGACATAATATATTTAAATATGTTCTTAGAGTTAAAGAAATAAGGAAAGTTAACACAAAAGCCAAAGGTGAAAAGTGCGAGTCACGATGAGATTGTAGATCCAAGTAATATGTTTGCCATGGTGGAGAATGTTTCTAATGTTGAATAGTACAAAGAGGTCTCATTATCTAATTATGTTGAGAATGAAGAGATCAAGCTCAAAGAAAATACCAAGGTGTTTATTGAGACCAGTCCTGAGGTATGTATGGATACAAGTGAACATCATGTTGTTACTGAGCATGTATCTTGTAAAGAACACCAATTGTTTGTGCCTAATGAATAAGTTCCAAGCTGAAAGGAAGTTTATTTAGATGAAAATTCATGTCATTAATATTTATTATCCTCATATATTATAAATTAAATTCTAGAAGAAAAGGAGAATGTTGTAGTGGTTAAGGAAGTTGTTTCTCCTAAGCCAAAGAAGAAATAAAGAAGAACTATCAGTATCAATTGAGTAAAGAGGAGATGGAATATGAGGATATATTTTTGTTTTATATAATTTAGGTATATATGATTGTTTCTCTACGTATGATTATTAAAAGAATCCTTTTAGTGGAGAAGAAAGTGTTGTTATGGTGTTCTTTGTGATGGTTCTATGAAGACTAAAGTTGAGTGTTCTTAGTTGAAATAGGTCCCAAAATGGGTTACAGGAATTCAAAGTTCCCAATGGTTTGGAATCTCAAATATTGGTCTAGAAGAGTGTAATCATTGTATTTAGGTGTATAAGAAGTTTTAGAGGTGTAAGTTGATTGAAAGGTGTTGTTTTGACTTTGTTTATTTTGAGATTCTAGGGTTTTTAGATTTTCTAGAAAAGTGGTCTACCTTTTGAGTTGAGGTTTGAGGATTATTAATTTTTTTAATGGGAAAAATGGGTGGTCAAATAAAGATTCATACATAATTGAAGGTTTGTGGTTCTCAAATTATTCAAGTTTTAGGCAATATAGAGGGTTAATTGGCTAGTAGGTTTGTGAAGGAAGTATGTTACAAAGGATAAGTTTGATGATGAAAATTTGTGTGATTGAGGGGGAATATGAGAGTTTTATAGATATGAATTTTCATTTCCTAAATAAATATTTACTATAAATTGTGGGCTCTACAAGTTCTAGGTAGGGTTATAAGGAGGCTAGACAGGCCTAGTTTGAAGAAGAGTGTTTTTTGCTCAGTTTATCCAAAAGAGAAAGGTATGTTTGTTTAAAGAAGAGTTATTAAGTTGGATGAGATTATGTTTCTTATTTTTTAGTGGCATGATTTTTTATTGGTGGAACTTATGGTAGTTTGATAGAGAACGATAGTAAGCTTATATGGTGATTCTTCAAAGGTATGTGGAGATCTGAATATGCTTAGAAGGTTAAACTACTCAAAGTTATTAGGGGGAGTCCATATAAATTTTTTATTGATGAGTTCCATTATATTCCATTAGTTTTGTGCATTATTTCTTCATTGGTTGTAGAAAAGTGTTTGCATGGAGCAAGAGTAAGTTGTCAAGACAAGAAGAGGTTGGCTCAAGGTAAGGAGGAGTTTGTATCATATTTTTAGGATGTTCCTTTCATTTTAATGGTATTTTTAGGTCCTCAATATTATTTGGTTCCCACTTTATCATTGTGTCAAAGGGGGAGAAAGTTTCTATTATGGGAGTGCTTGAAGAAAGAGAAGGTAAGCTATATATTACTATATATGATGTTTGTTGACATCAATGACAAAGGGGGAGATTTTTAGAGAGTTGTCATGATGATGTCATGGTATTATCATGGAGATGATATATTAAGTGGATGATGTGCTTTGATATCCTAAGTGATAATGACAAAGTGTGCAAGGTGCTTGTTCTTGTATGCTTTAAGGTAGCTTAGTTGATCTTTAGTGTTGACATGGCTAGAGATGTTCAAGGATGAGTATGGTGATTGGAGCCCATGAAATAGGTCCCTAATATGTTATATATGATTTGAGAGATTATGTGCATAAGTGTAATTCATCTGGTAATCCATTTTTTTCATCTAAATAGTCTTGGTCTAGTGGTAGAAAATCCAAGTAGGTAGTTTGATGAAGTCACCATTTCCACATGTGAATGAGTCAAGGGGATTTGGTCATATGGTTATGATCACTATAGTCCATATTTATTATTTAATAGATCTCAATTCATGCATTGAATCATGATCAAATATATGAGGGTAAAATTTTGGCTTCTTAGTTAGAATTCATTATGTTTCCATACTTAGCTAAAGTTACAAGAAGGCTCAAGTAGAGTTGAGTAAGCTTGTTGATGAGGTCAGAATTCACATGTGTAGAGATGTTAGGACAAAATGATAATATGTTTTTGTTCATTTTTATGCCTATTTTATTTTTTATAAAATTTAGATCATGTGATGTAGTGCATCAAAATATATGCATATGCAAAGTTAGGCTTTAAGGTAGTTTGACTATGTTTTCTATTATACTAAATTTGGGAAACTATAGGTTTAATTTCCTAAATATTAAATGGGTATAGATTAAAGGGAAAACAATTAAATAAAATGTACCTTAATTAACCTACTAATTTATTAAATATAAAAGTGCTTAATTGATTTCTAAAAATAGTAAACAAGTGGATAGAGAGTAAAACTTAGCTAATTCTAGGCTGAGATAGAGGAGACAAAGGTTGAAAATTACTGATATGGTTGGGAAAACTATCAAAAATAAGATCTAGAAGTCTTTTTTTTACCTAGATAGGAGTGTTAAAAATGGGACACCTAGAGGTCTAGTGTTGTAGTATAATTTTTGGCATTGTAGTCCTTAGTGTCTGAGTTCTTTTTATCTTTCTAGGTTCTATTTGTCTACTTTGAGAGACCCTATGCCTGAAATATCAAGTCTTGGTTATTCATGAAGCTCTATGTGAAATTGATTTTGTCTTTAAACATCTTGTTTCCTCTTAATGCTTGATAGGTTATCTCAAATTCAACTAGAAAAGGGGTTAGTGTGTAATATGCACTGAGTGTGTGATCACACCCTGTGTGTGGGCATGTTACCTACATACCTATACTCCAAAGAGGGATCAAGGCCAATGTAGTTCTCCCAATTTAAATGTGTATTGTTTAATATTATGTATGCAATGTAAGTGTATGAAAATTTGAGAAAGATTGAGATGAATCTTGATTGGTGTGGGAGCTTGGATAGGATAAAAATAATAGTTGTTGGCTATTTGTAGAGAATAAGAAGATTTGCTTGAGTGTGCTTTAATATATTTCTAGCTTGTGACTTTTGAATTAGTTTTAACCCTTCTAAATGACCTTTTAATGGGATTTTATAGGGAAATTAGTGATCTTATGTTAGATGAACTTGTATTAGGTTAATAAGGGAAAAGATAAGGATTTGGGAAAATATAACCATTTAAGGTTATTGTGGACTTGGATAACATCACTAGAAAGTGGACACTCTGGGTCCCAAAACTATAGTCCAACTTATAGAGATGTTGTATAGGGGAAAAGGGACCCTAGAGGATAGATTTGTGCCTAGAAGAGGAGTTTGAAATAGTAGGGGTTGAATCTAGAAGGCTTCAGATGACTAGGAAACAATGGAAACATGCCTAAGTGGACTGTGTAAGCGAGTAGGAGAGACCTATGGTTAATGTGTCACAAGTCATGCTCAAGTTATACATATTGAATTTTATTATGACTACATTCCCCCCACTTTATTCTAAGTATGCAGCAAAGTGAAATACTAGGATAAAGGAAAAAAATAGAAGTGTACCTAAACTTACCTGTAAGGCTAAGCCCAAAAAGCTATGTGATGCTAGGTTGTGTGTAGTGCGAACATGTTGTACTATGTAAGTCTAAAAAAAGTAAAGTGAAAGTAGATAGATTCTTACTAGATACACTATATCTAAAATAAGAACATATAATCTAGGTAAAGAGAAAGGATGAGAAAGGAATGAATACACCTCATTGAGCACACAAACCAATACAAAACCAATTATGTTACTAAGTTGTGCTAGGTAATACAAGAAGTATGTTGAACCAAGAGTTATATCAATGAATGAATTAAGTGATCAATCCTTTAGAAGTTATCTCAATAATGAAAAGGTGGGACCTTTGTCTCCATCATCATTAACTATGTGAAGTTAACGGATCATGCATGTGTTAATCAATGTCTGGACCATGTGTCTAATCCCTCTGAATAGGTGGCTCAAGAATAAAAAGGTTAGCTAGACCTTTGGATCCATCATTACCTCATGATGTGAAAATAAATGAGAAAATGCTGATATATATGAATGTCATATGAGATGGATCATGGAGCCCTTGAATGTGCTATGATCTAATAATGTTGGCATGGATAGCTAAATGTAAATTGGAAACTAGGCTACTGTTGGCCACTTCAAAAGATGGATATTGGAATTGTATATAATCCCCTCCTAAAATTAGAATCAAGGCTTAAGAAGCCACTCAAGAACTCAGGTACATGAGAAGTAAATTTATATCAAAGTTTACTTGAATGTAATGCCATCCACCTACAGATGGAGTAGGGCATGCAAATACTGGGAGTGTGTAAGAAAATGTTATAAAATCAAAAATAGAGAAGGCCTATGTGCCATGCACATTGCCCCCAATAACTGGTGTCTAAATCATAGATTTTGAATTGAAAATTATATCAATTTCCATGTTTGAACTAAAAATAAAAACCCTCATGTTGTGTATGATGCCCTCTATATCTGGATTCTCTGAGCAAAATAAGTGCTGAAAATTACTATTTTTTAAACTAAATTGTATTAGCAAAACTATGACTGAACTCACCTCTCTACCTAATTCTAGAAAAATTGAATACTCTACTATTTGGATAATAGTGCCAAAAACTAGACATTTTGGGTTCCAATATTGTAGTCCCATTTTTGGTGCTATTGTCCAGAGCCAAAACTAATGATTGATTTGGATTCTCTGATGTCTACCTAGTTTGGTTTGCCTTTGCTAGGCTATGGATTATGGACTATACTATTATGAAACTAGTTTTTTGATCGTTAAGATCTCTGATATTTGTGATAAAACCTTATTTTTTGCCCCCTCTTCTGAGGTTAGGAATGAAAACCCTACAATTACTACCCTTAAAAAAAGAAGCCCTATAAGTATGTTAAACAACAAAAACATTTGATATAAGCATTGATATACATTATCTCAAGATATAGAAAAAGTTTTAGAGAGATATTGTTATATCCACAGGGGTATGCCTAGATAGATATAACAATGTGATAGCATGTGCATAATAGTAAATTAGAATTTGAAATGTTAGTTGTTAGTGGCATCAAATGATGGATCACGATGTCCATAATTTCATCCAAGAAGCAAGGTAAATGCGTGATTGGAATCATGGAATTAGACAAAAAGATAAGCAATCAAGAAACAAGCATATAAATCAAGAAGCAAGAAACACATGAGGGTGGCCAAGGAACCAAATAAACACACAAGGCATTCAAGGCATGTTCAAATGTTGTATACACACACAATGGGAATAATAAAATATTGGTACAAGGATAAAAAGCACATGAAAGGCACACATAAAGGACATTGGTAAGTGTCCAAAGGTACATACATATTAACAAGAATAAAGGACATTGGCAAATGTGTTGAAATGCAAGCATGAAGAAAAAAGGAAATAGAAAATGCAAACACATCTATCTAATCAAAGCGAAGAGTGGAAGCATGCAAAGTAATATAAATATAAACATGAATCTAACTATGGAAATCAAGAATCAAGAGTATATAAAATATGTGATACCAAACTAATGTATATGCTATGAAATATAGAAATATGATATATGTTAATGGATGTCGATGTGATATCTATGTAATTAATTAAGGAACATACTATAATAAGATATCTAGACTATATAGTGTAAGAATGACATAAAATAGATGGTGTAGTCATGTAGAGTATGTCCCCAATGAGTAAGTGTATCGATATGTAGCTGGAATGTAGTAAGATGCCCCCTTGATGGGTGGAGTGAGGTAATCAAGGATCTTAATGCACTACACACACTTAAAGAAGATCAAGTGAAGCCTGGTAATATAGATAAATTGACAAACAATAGTATAGAACAATGTAATGTTAGTCTAGCATGATGGTTATCAATTTAAAACATAGATGATGCATATAATTGACATGTCTTTGTATTTTTGATGTTATATTATTTTTATATTTTGAAATATTTGAGCTATGTACAATCAAGCAAAGGAAACTATGTATAATCAATGCTAGAAATAAAATTATATACAAACATAAAATCATAATATAAGAGACTAGGCTGGGGTTGGGAAGGGATCCCAAGATAGAGGCTGCTTGGGATAAAAATGGAGTAAAGGATTTTGACTGTCATTGAATGCATTGAGATCATTATCATAAGTAACATCATATATTGTAAGAATTGTGTTTGTGTTGTCATAAAATTGAATATGAATTAAGGGTTACTCTGGTTATGGAGATGTTGCTTGTGCTCTTGGTTATTTAGTCTTATTGGCAAGTGATTTCATTGGAAGTGGTACTGGTAGTATTGGTGGTGCATTGATTTGAATAATGCCTCAATGTTATAGTTTATCTAATCATTGAGTTAAATATGTACATGAGTCAGTATCATGGCTAGTGATCATGTGAAAAATTCAAAATGGGTTACCTTCCTTTTGTGATAATTTATTGATAAATTTGTGTCATACTTTATGAAGCTTTATTAATTTATGATCAGGTAACATGTATAGTAAAATTTATTATTGATGCTATGTACTACCTACCTAGATCTGAATGACTATATTTTTATTCATAGAAGTAACCATGTTAACTATATGTGTTTGAGTAGTTTTTATTCTCTTTAATGTGATCTAATTACCTAAAAACAAAGTATAAGGAGGGTTTTTAAGATTACCTAGAGATATGGGTGGTTGGTTGCACACCATTGATCAAGATTGATTGTGAGAACTCCTCTTTGTCTAGGGAAGAATGACCTACAATACACCACACTTAAACAAAAAATGGAATAATAGATAAATGAGTGAGTTGTCTGGTTATAAACCAATCTTGAGAAGTAGCACGCTTTCTCATATGGATGTCAACCCATTATTTTTAATTAAGAATGATAATAAATGATGTAAAAGATAATTTGATAAAGATAAATTATTGTGGATTATTCGAGATAAAAGATAATATATACAAGATAATAGATGTAGGTATAAACAACACCAACATACAAATTAATAAAGATTAGATAAATGTAGACTATCTATGATTAAGAGATAAGATAAATGGATTATTCAAGGATGAGATGTATAAATGCTTTGCTGAGTTTTAGTAATGGATATCAATAGATTAGGAGAGATATTTAAAAAAAAGTATATAGTTTTCACAAATGTTGAAGATGCAAAATAGACTATTTAAAGGGATATTTTTATAGTTTGATAAGGATTAGATGATCCTAAAGGATCGATGCCAATTATATAGCATTGAAGTTGATTTAGATGAATTGATGTTGATTCTATGCAAAAGTGTTGAACTATAAAAAGACTATAATGATGGCTTGTATTATTGATGAAACAATAAAAAATGAATGTAAAATAGACATAGACAGACATAAAAGATAGCATATTTAAATTATAAATAAATTTAATGTGTAATACTAACCTTTAATGCCTAAAAATGAACTTGGATAAGATGAGAGAGAAAATTCTTCAAATACCTTTGATAAGCTATCCAAACAAATTTCCACAACATAGTGGGTTGTTGTTAAAGTCCATACACAAGTTGTAATGAGATCCCAACAGAATTTTAGGTTCCAAAATTGTACTCACATTTTTTTCAAGCCATGAAGGTCTGCTTTGTATTTATGGATCGATGTCGATCATTGAGGATCGATGTCGATTTATCAAAATTGAGTGAAGCTAACTGAAAAGACATTATAATGGGTTGGCATGGGGTGAAAGATTGTTAAAATGACTTTCGAGGTTGTTCAAGTTATTTTAACCATGGGATAAGTTTGTTAGGAGGTTTATTATGTTTATATTTTATTTTATTTTTAGAATTTTGATTATTTAAAATATTTTGGGTGGTTAGGGATGGTAAATATTAATTTATAAAATTAATTAAAATGGTTAAAAGGGGGTATATAGATGAAATAAACATTTAAGTATAAGTTGAAATTTAATTATGTCAACTTATAATTTAAGTTATATTTTACATATATATTTTTAGGATGTTTGAAAGTGGTTTGGGACCTCTCGGAGTTAAGATGAAAAATATAAATTTTTGGAAGTTTCTACCACATTTCACACTTAGCCTATTTCAAGGTTAGTTTATACAAGGAAAGTTACGACAAGTCACAACACATTTTTTTATCAAACTAGGGATAAAGAAAGCCTAAAATATGGAAAAATAAGGGAAGGGTACTAAATTTTTATGTCTACAATATGTGCCTAGTGATGTGTCTATGGTCATGAATATGGAGTATATCCTAATAATGTGTCATGAGATTCTAAGAGTGATTTAGGATGCTTAATAAGTGTTCTATAATCATCATAGTATTCCCCCAGGCTAACTGGTGTAAAGTTCAATCCACATAGATAATTATCTATGAGTATGGGTGTTTTATCATCATCATCTAAAGTAGCATGGGAATTTATATCAAAATCATGTATGTAAGGTAGCTTTGAACATACCACAAGGGGTAACTATGAAATAGGAGTCTTGATAACTATAGTTGGAGAATATGATGATGTTGTGAGAGTATCTATATTGGCTTGAGGGGCTATATCTATGGGAGTAACTAGCACTACTACAACTACTATTGGTGATGGCATAAGTGTAATAGGTGTTTTTAATGTGACTACTAGAGTGACTGGAGCTGTTATAATTGGTTAAGCATCTGAAGTTGGAGATATATCTAGAATTAGAATAATGTGAGAGGTGATAGTCTCTTCCACCTCATATGTATGTATTTTATTAAGAGGAATATGGTGAAGTGTTTACTACATGATAAGAAAAGGTTTCCCATCTAGAAAAATAGTTGAATATGACTCTATAACTTGACAATATCTATATGGTTGATTATCTATTAGACATGTGTAGAGATATCTATGATGAATGAACTTGACACATCGATGTAGAGTAGAAAGAATAACTTGCATTATATGTATCCATGGTCATCCAAGTAAAATATTATAATGGAGAGAACTAGGCATAACTTGAAACTAGGTAGTAAGGGTTTTAGGTCCTACCATGATATCCAAAGCAATGGTGCCCAATGTTTGTCATGGTATGTCATCAAACCCTTTAATAGTATTATATAACTTTTGCATAGATGCCATATCTACACCCATATCCTGTAAGAATGTGATGTTGCATATATTTATCTCTGCACCACTATCAACTAAAACTCTCTTTACTACAAATTTTGGTCAATAACTACCTAAGATGGTGTGTCTTCTTTATCAAAATAAATGGCATCTTCAATATTTTTTAGTATGTTAACCACTGATGAAAAATAAGAAGGCTGAGAGTTAGTTGGAAAGAAATTCTGAGTGAGTGCCTGATAGAGAATGTCCTTAAACACATTAGCTTTTTGGAGCAATTCTAACATTGAAATTTTTGCTAGAGTATTATGTAACTGATATACACTATCATATTCCTTATTTTAATCTATTTATGTAAGGGGCCCAAGTTAGGGATGAGATGGAATAGGTGGGTTTTGAGGTTTTTAGGTGGATGGAGGAGGGATAATGGCACATAGAGTAATATCTCTAACCATATTATCCATTATCCATATAGGATTAGTAGTGTGTGCGAGAGGAGAGCATAGATAATCGATAGGGAAAGGAGGTGGGATAACGACACATTGAGTAATATCTCTAAATTCATTATCCACTATCTATATAGGATTAGTAATGTTTATGGTAGGAGAGAATATATAATTGATAGGGTGAGGAGGTGGAGGGATGAAAGGTGCTAGCTAAGATCTTTGGTGATAGGTAGTGACGTGTGAGATGGTGAAATCAACCATGCAATAATAGTCAGCATGGAAGATGGGTTCCAAGGGAGGTGGGATAAGATGTGTCTTAATATATGAAAATATAGTTTGTTGGATAGCATTCCATACTATAAAAAGTAAAAATGTAAAGCAAAGAATGAAACTTTGTACTAACATATGATAGACTTCATCACTCATGTACATGATAGGCCCCATTATGGTTTCTTTATTACTTGCAAGAAATGTAATAAGCATGTGTAAATAAGTGAGCATCATTTTTGAAATTTGGATATGGGTGTAAGGTGATACATCAAGAAGCAATAGGACCTAGTGTATACAACTAGGGATTTTTAGGAAATATTATTTGCAAAATACTATGAACTTTTGAATTTGAAATTGATTTTTTGAACTAAGTATGCAAGATTAAATTCATGAAATTATGTAAAATTACTTGCTTGGATGGGACGTATTAGATGTAACTAGGGTTTTGAGACAAATAAATTTTCTAGAATTTAATATGAATTTTTGAAATTTGAAGTGATTTTTTTATTTTAATATTCAATCAAAATTTATAGAAAATAAGTAGAATATTACTGAAAAATTATTGTGATTTAGTTGATGAAAATAGGGATTTGAAATGAATGTTTTCAAAATTAATGTAATAATTTAAAAAAAAATTACTATAAATTTGTAAAATTGAGCTTGAAAAATTTAGGAAAATTTTGAAAATATGTCTAAAATTAGCACTATATTTTTCCTAGTGGTTTGAAAGTGTTGGTATGCAAATAGGACCTAGTATGTACAAACTAGGGTTTTAGTGAATTATTGAAAATATTTCAATTAATTTTTTTTTTTAATTTTTAAATTCAAAAAAAATTAGAAAAATATTTTAAAAAATCAAAAATAATTAGCCCTAGGGTTTTTAGGGTTTTTGTACAAAAATTTGAAGTGAGTTCGGTTCACTAAATGTTTTACTAAATTTGAGAAAATATAGATTTAATTTCATAAATAGTAAAGGGGTATAGATTAAGGGGAAAATAAGTAAATAAAATGTGCATTAATTAATCTACTAATTTATTGAATCTAGAAGTGCTTAATTGATTTCTAAAAATAGCAAACAAGGAGATATAGAGTAAAACTTAGCTAACTCTAGGCTAAGACAGAGGAGATAGAGGTTATAAATTGTTGATATGGTTGGGTAGACTATAAAAAATACTATCTAGCTGTTTATTTTATACTTGGATAGGAGCATTAAAAATGGGTCACGTAGAGGTCCACCATTGTAGTCCAAGTTTTGACATTGTAGTCCTTAGTGTCTGAGTTTTCTAGGTTATGTTCATCTACTCTAGGAGACCCTATGCCTCAAATATTGAGTTCTAGTTTTTCATGAATCTCTGTGTAAAATTGATTTTTTCTTCAAAGATATTAGTTCATCTTTATGCTTAATAGGTGATCTTGAATATAACTAGAAAAAGGGGTTAGTGTGTAATATGCACTAAACATGCAATCACACCTCGTATGTGGGTACACTGCCTACATACCAATACTCCAAATAGGGATCAAGGCCAATGTAGTTCTCCAAATTTGAATTGTATTATGCAATTTTGTGTATGAAATGTGAGTATATGAAAATTTGGTTAAGCTTGAGATGATGTGTGACTGGTGTGGGAGCTTGGATAGGTTGGAAATAATAGTGGTTGGTTATATATAGAGAATAAGAATATTTGTTTGAATGTGCTTTAGTATATTTATAGATTGTGTCTTTTAAATTATTACCAACCCTTCTAAATGACCTTTGAATGGGATTCTATAGGGAAACTAGTGATCCTGGGTTAGATGAACTCGCATTAGACCAACAAGGGAAAAGATAAGGATTTGGGAAAATATAACCATTTGAGGCTATTGTGGACTTGGACAACAACACTAGAAAGTGGACACCCTAGGTCCCATTGCTCTATTCCAACCTATGACACTATTATCTAAGGGAAAGGAACCCTAGGGGATAGATATGTGCTTAGGAGAGGAGTTCATCACAATAGGGGCTGAATTTAGAAGGCTTCAAATGATTGCAAAATAGTGAAAACATGGCTAAGTGGGATGTGTAATCAAGTAGGAAATACCTATGGTTTGGGTGTCATTAGTCATGCTTAAGTTGTATAAATTGTATTTTAGGATAACTTCACTATAGTCCCTATTTATTATACACTAGATCTCAAGTCATGCATCAAACCACAATCAAATATATGAAGGTAACAATTTAGCTTCTTAGTCAGAATTCATTATGTTCCCATACTTATCCAAATCTACAAAAGGGCTCAAGCAAAGCTAAGTAAGCATGTTGATCAGGTCAACATTCACACGCATGGAGATTAGGACAAAATGATCACATGGGTTTGTTCATTTTTGTTCCTAGTTTATTTTTTCTAAAATTTAGATCATGTGATGTAGCATGTCAAAATATATGCATATGCAAATTTTGGCTCCAAGGCAGTTTGACTATGTTTTCCCATACTTAGCTAATTTTGCAATGTGGCAAGAAGAGCCAAGTGAGAATTTTGATGGTGTTATATCTTTCACATGTGAAGGTCTTAAGATAAAATGATCATATAAGTTTGTTTATTTTTTATTCTAGTTTATTTACACTAAATTTTAGATCATTCACTAAAGCGAGGCAAAAGGTGTGCATGATCAAAGTTGGCTTCTCAAGCAAGGTGTGACATAGAGCCATAGTTGGCTCTATGACAAAATATTTTGAGAAGTCATTTTAATGGTTATATATCTTACACATGTGAAGTATTTAGGAGTAGTGTGTCACATGGTTGGATTATCCTATGTGAGGATATCATTTGGTCTAAATTTTAGATCATGCATAAAAGTGTAGAAGAAGATATATCTATCCAAAGTTGGCCTTTTAGGCATATTGAAAGGGTCCCCATACTTGGTAAATTTTTAAAGAGTTAAAGCTCGATCAAGATCAATAGTGTGCATTTATCCAAGAAGTTAAGAAGTAGAGAGATGAGGATAGTTACACAATGTTTAATGACTAATAAAAGGTACATGATAAAGATCTAATAGTAAGTGGGTATTCATACAAATTGATCAAATAGTGAGCATTAATTTTTAAAGACCTGATTGATCCATAGAGATCAATGGAGCATGTTGAGTCAACATCTGAAGATTTCATGAGATGAGGTCAAAGTGACAGAGGTTAAAATGATTGATAATTGGAACCTATGGGTTAGAGATCGAACAAGATCAATGTGAGAGGACATGATATTTGAGCATTGTGTTTGAAGGTTAACTATGACCATTTAATTTAACATAGGAAAAAGTAGAGCTCTATATTTTCTCCATATCTTTTGATAGAAGTAGAATTTTCTCATGTTTTAAAAATCAAAGTGGTAGAGGACTATAAGATGTATTTGAAAATATGAATTTGAAGATATATAAGTAAGTATAGTCAAAGATTTTGAGCCTATAATTTGACTGTGTTCTTGTGTTATGCAAATGACTTGAGAAGGATAATTGAGATTATGTATATGATATTTTATATGTCTCATGATGAATTAGATATTGGGGAGAGTTTGGAATTTATGAGGATTATATATGTGGATTTAAGAGGTGTGATCAATCTATCTTGAGTATGAACATTTCTTAATAAGTTGATTTTATGTTTGATAATTATGTTCTTATGTATAAGGTCTCTATTTGAGTTGATTGAGAATATGTATAGGTGAAATAAGATGATTATGATCATTTGAGGATGTCTAAGGGGACATAAAGAGTGAACCTATGTATTTGAATTTGGTCGTATGTTCTTATTTTGCTTGATGATGTGTTAGATGGGTGAATAAGTCTCCATGGGACCTATATGAGCTACAAGATCCTTATTAAAAGGTGTAGATGCACAAGGGTGACCCATAGATGATATGGAAAACCTATTAATATTTTTTTGAGCCATGTATTCCTGATAGATATTCCATAAGGGATAAGTCATGCCTAATGGCTGACCAAGGTAATGGTTATCAAGATTGTTTTATAAATAGTGAAATTAAAGATGGTGATTTCTAGACATTAGGTGAGAGACTTAGAGAGACATGGAGCAATTGGAAAGAGGATTTTGTGTGGATTTTGTGGAAATAAGTAGGGTTAGAGTGACCTAAGGATGATTGTAATAGAATAATAAATTGTGGATTGTTTATATGACCTATTGGCCATAATTTTATTGGAAAAATAAGTGTGATTGCTATTTGAGAGTGAACAAAGGTGAAGTATGATAAGTAGAGGACCATCAATAGGTATTGTCAATTCAGAGGTGGATGTGTTCATAGGTGTTGTTATGGTAGCTTAACATCTAAGGTGGTTATATCCTCCTTGTAAGGTATAACTTACTAAAAGGTCTAGTTGTTGTTGTATCTCAGCTAGATAGGTGTGGCATCACCTTATGGGATTGTAGTCTCACTAATTAAGGATTGTAGTTCCTTGATCATTTATAGATGGTATAAATTAGATATTTTTATTATAGGATAGTATTCCAATTGTAGGTTCTAGTGGTTTTCTCCCCAAGAGGGTTTCCCATGTATGTCATGTGTTATGTTACTGATCTTGTATTGTCTCTCTTGCTCATTGATGTGAATGTTGTGTGTGCTTCATGAATAATTGTTGTAAATGATTAAGTGTTTATAAAGATCATAATTTAAGTATGATTATTTGGTCTCACTGATTCACCCCTCCCCTTAGTGACCGTACCTCTAACACATTTTCCTACCTTTCTTACATTATGTTATGTTTGGACATTAGACAATGAACAAAATAATTTCAAATGTGAATTATAGTTTAATAATGGGTCAAATGACATCATGGATAGGTATATAGTTAGAATAAGGTATAATATGATCTTCAACAAGTGCTAAATGGCCTAAAAATACATCCTTTAACTTATACCATGGTGTTGGGCCTTCACACTTTATATTCCACAAGGGAGTTACTTTGCAACATTTCAATAAATAATAGAAAAAAAAAAACATGAAACCTTAATTTATGAAAAAATACCTTAGAATTTGTTAAGGATTGAAATGATAATATTGTTATCTCACTACCTTTACTTCTAGATGTAATATCCATTATATAACACTATGTCATCTTGAATATCATCTCATCAATACTTGCTATCTACACATAATATTTTAAACATTATCAAATATTATGCTTTCTATCTTATAGGAACCCATCAATTCTCAATCTCTCCGAGTTCATATCCTAAAGGGTGCATCAAGAAAGGGATGGGTAGATCATTGGTGCTTTGTAGGATTGTTGTCCCTTATTTCCACTTATTACTAATCCAACCATCTCCTAAAAAATTACCCTAAGCTATTACTCCTCTTTTACACACTCTTCTAGTCTTTTACCACATTTTATACCCATTTTCATTAACTAAACCCCATTTCAATGGTTTACAGTGCTAGGTCGATTGGCTCAACCTTGTACTCTTATTTGTGAAACTCATTTAGGGTCTAGGTCAGCTTTTAGCCAACCTAGCCTATGACTTAGTGAGTTTTTATCAATAATGATAGTCGATCAACCCTATCAGTCAATAATTTCAATAGGGATTAGGTTTAAATCCACCTATATATACAAGATCACTTTTTCCATTATCAGATAGATATTAATAGTTAATATTCATTTACACCATTTTTACAATATACTCTTCCACCATTATACTTGAGGAGTCTTAGCTTAGGGTTTCTACTTGAAAAATATAGTCTTATGGATAAGTCTTAGATGCTTTGGCCTTTTGCAGTGATCCTTGCAAACCATAACAACCTCTTGTGAAGCCCCTTTGGCTGAAGGAGGGATTGAGTCTTGATGGGTTCATCTTTTAGGTAAGTATTATCAAACTTTGCTCCTCTCTTTAGTAGATAGAATTAGTATAAGTATTGGATTTTGAATAATATTACTCTTCTTTTCCATGCATAAGGGTCTTACCTATACATAGCTTAATTAGGATTATCTTATGAATGTTTATGTTCATTTGTTTACTTACCCACCCTTTGCACCACAAGCTTTGGTGAGCACTAGATTAGATTTTGATTTACTTGTTATTAGTATAGTGAATATGAAAACATATAACTTAGTTAGGGTTATTGCATGATTTTTCTTGATTGGAGGCTTTGGAACCCTCCCTAGTATTGTTGTTGTGATAAGAGATCCCCTAATTAGGTCTAGTAGATCCACATATTGGTCATGTTCCTAATTATATAATATATCCCTAATTGGAAGTGCAAGTAGGATATATATTCTCTGAGATAAGATTGATTTAAAGATATGATATATTTTTTATTACATACATTATGATGAACTCAAAATGAATATAACCCTTGTCGATTTTCTTTCACATTTTTTATTTTCTATCATTTTATTTATTATTTTTCTATATTTATGATACTAGGTTGATAGGTCCAGTATATTTTCTAACTTTTGTGCATAGGTTTAACACATAGTTGTATAAAAAATTACTTTATAATTTTTGTGTAAGTATTCATCAAATACAAGTTACTGGGTCAAATAGGTTGACACGGTACTCTTATTCACTCCTAGAAAACATACCAGGTCAACCAAGCTGGTATAGTATTCTAGACAGCTTCTAAAAAACATACTAGGTTGACCAGGGTGGTATAGTATTCCAAATAGCTTCTAAAAAACATACTAGGTTAACCAAGCTATTATAGTCATCTTGACAAGATTTAAAAAATAGGGAATTTTAGAACTAGGTTAACCCAGTCAACATAGTTGGTAGAATTTACAAGCAACATTCAAGGTAATTCAACAAAAAATTCACATTCCTTAGCATATTCCAACCCACCAAGGTTCCTCTCTCTCTCTCTCTCTCTCTCTCTCTCTCTCTCTCTCTCTCTCTCTCTCTCTCTCTCTCTCTCTCTCTCTCTCTCTCTCTCTCTCTCATTTCAATTATTCCTTACAGTTCTATTTTCATAGTTTGCAATCTTTAAAACTATCATCATACAACAAACTTGGTAGACCTAGTTGACCTAGTTCTATATTATGTATTTTGTTTAAAAGACTAGGCTAACCCTATCAGCATAGTTCTTAAAGGCCCTTGCTTCTATAGTATAATAATAATACTATCAACTCTTTTTTGTAATGTTTGCATATAGTATCACTTGAACCAACTCTGTATTATGTTTTAAAATTGGTAATTAACAATTATATGATAGTAATTACTTCATACTTTCACTTTAAATTGTATGCATGCTCATAATAGATCACATAATTTAACTAGGTGGTTTTTCAATATACCATTTACTTTCACTATTTTTCTCTTGCTTGCACATATTAATAAATCACATAATTTCAAAATTCATTTAAACATTTTCTCTACCCAAGGCCTACCTACTTGAAATTCATCACGAAGGGGGAATCCAACTTGGTTTTATATCTAAGTATAAACATGTGGTTAATGGTATATGTTTTCAAAGTACCCAACACCCTTATCACTATGAGATTGTGAAGTAAGGGGGTAGGTCCCAATACCAAGCTAGTACCATTGCCAACATAGATAACTTTTAGCTTAAACATCCTGAAACCATCCATAGATTATGTTTTAGTTCCCTACTTTCAAAAAACTTCCCTATCACACTTAAAATAACACTTTATAATAATCTAACAACATTCAAGATGACTAATTATTTAGCATTTACTCTTATAGTTGACTACTTGCTCTTTGTTCATTGTATGTTGTATTATAAAAACTTACATTGGACAGTGTTGGTGTAAGGTTTTATGTTGTGTGCCTCAATTAGATCATTTTAATTGACCTAATTGATTATCTATTTTCTTCCATTTATTTATTTAAAATTATATTGAAAAATATTTCCCTATTTTTAGTAAACTATCATTCCATTCAACACAGTATTTTATAGATTTTTTTCTCCCTACCTATAGTACTAGGTTAACCTAGTCAACTTTGTAATATTATCAAACTCTATTTTTCTTAGTTTGTAGTACTAGGTCAACCCAATCAAATCTATACTCTTATTATTATCCTATCTATTTGACTCAGTTCTCTATTTTTCTCTTCTTATTTATCACCCCCTTTTTTTCATCAAGCATTATATCCCCTATCAAAATCTTCTTGGACAACTTGAATCCATTTATACACCAAATGGGGTGTTATTTCCTCCTTATCTTTTCTTCCTCTTTTCAACTTGTGGGGCATCTTGTGATTCCCATCCACATATCATTTTAGACTCTTAGGCATATTGTGATGCCCATGCCTAATCTAATTACCCTTTGGGTCATCTTATGATACCAACTCTTATTCTCCATTACATGAAACCAATCTAATTTAACTTCAAGAAACCTTCAAAGGCACATAATCTTGTCTATCACATGGTCATCCTTGATATAGATGTTAGTGTAAGATCATTGCCTTATTTTCATGCTTTCTATATGTTATATATCTAACACTTTTTGTAGGATACTTACATAGATCTCACCCTCTATAGTAGCTCTCTATTTTCACAAACCTTAGTCCTTCCTTTTGGTCTTTTAGTTTCCCTTTTTCTCATGAGTTACATTGTAAAATTGTGGATAAGACCTAGTTTTCCTCATGATGTAATTTTATCCTCTTTTGATTTCATATTTTTACATAATTTTTGGTACCCCATGTGTTCCTCTTTGTGAGTTGTAGTGTAAGAACATGGATAGGACCTAGCCTTCCTCCCAAATACCATTTTTTTGTCATCTCATTTATTTTTCCAATAATTTTATATACCCTTGTGAGTTTCTCTTTTATGATTTGAAGTGTAAGACCATGGATAGGACTTGGCCTTCCTCAGAAAATCACCATATCTTCATTATTTTTCTAAAATGTGTTTTGAAATGGTAACAAGTTATTGATCTTTGTTCTTAGATTTAGCTTTTATTTCTTTTGATAAATGAAATTTGCACAACATTCTATGTTAGCATTTTTTCCTCCTTTTACTCATTCTTATGATAAGGAATCACATTTTACTATAATTTAATCACTTTTTTGCTATTTGTCACATTTTTATCAATTTTAAGTAATTCAAATTGTTTCATGTTTCATTACTCTTAATTTCCTTTCCTTTCACTCCACATTAGATAAAACAAGGTTTAAGTCAAGATAACACTTTTATTTCACATAGATCTACAAGACTCTTAGACACCATGCTCTCTGAATTTGTCTCTCCTAGCAACCAAGTCCTAAGTATTCAAATTAAAGGCATATTTAACACCCATGTTTGGTTTTATAAATATTTATGGAGGAGGAATATAAAAATCCATCAAGAAATTTAAAATCCAAATCATTTGAAATAGAATGCAATGATATACAAAAGTCAACATACAAATCTCAAAAGTCAAAATCACACCAAAAGACATGATTACAAGCATAATTCTTATCTCCAATCAAAGCTAAAAATCCATAGTTGGTCTCACAATAGAACCAAGGTCTAATGGGGTGTGGTGGGCTAGTAGATTGGAATAGGAGAATTCAATAAACTCAATGGTTCTACCTACTTTCTCATGCAAGTTCCCAATCTTCACAATAGACCGATGGATCTATAAGGGGTCTTGAGGAATGAGGAACATGTTGTGGGAAGGTAGTTCCATTTTGATTTTAATGCATATAGCCTTCATGGGATTATCTATATATTTCATTTTTTGATGTAAGACTTGTGTGTCTAAGAGAATTTCTTCAGAGTCCTTAAGGCCAAATGTCCTCTTGTTTTGATAAATAAAATTTGAGTGTCTTGACTTTGATAAGAGATACTCTACCTTGGTATTTTATTAATCCTCCCCTCCACACATTTAATTTCCCCCCTTGAAATTCAAATTATGATTCTAAATCTAGTTTCCCTTATTCTATTCTTCATTCTTCTTCACATTTTACAAAACATGCTAGCAATACTTTGTTTCATTTTTATCTATCCTTAGAAAAAACATGTTTAAGTAACTTTGTATTAATCTAATTACACCATGGCTCTAAATTTGTATATATTCTTTGATTTCTTTTTACCATTTTTCATTGTTGTACTACATTTTTTTTTGTGGAATCTTGAGTCTGTTTCTATTTTCATACACTTTTTTCCATTGATGATTGATTAAGGATTGTTACTACCTATTCATCAATGTTATTTTGCCATATTTTTTCCCATATTTTTTTAAGTAAGTATTGTTACTGATTATACATTGATGTTTGATTATTATCTTTTTTTAACATGTATCCTTGGTTTGGCTTGGTGAGTTTATCTTTCTTACATAAGGTTTACTTGTTTTAGTTTTTCGGTTTTTGTTAGCCTTGGATTTTTGGTTACCAAATTTACTCTAAATTTTGACTTGGTCATTTTGGTCTAGCATATAAATTTTCACTCCAACTTTATAAATTTTCAAGTATGTCCTATCCATATAGCACCATTTATCTTGGTTTTCTTTCATTTGTTTATTTTTGCTCTTTAGTTTTGTATTCTTGGGTTTGTCAAAATCAGTATTTGCACCCTCCACAATAAAAAATGCAAACATAATAGAGAACCATTTAGTAATAAACTTAATTTAAGGTATGCATCACATTTAATTCTTAAGTCATTCCCCTTTCTATCATTTAAATTTTAGATATTTTTGCTTTAAAATATTGTAATATTTTTAGCTTTAGCATTATGTGTTACTATGTTATTTATCAAAGCACCATCCCCTATTTCACTTGAGTGACACATGATTATCTTTGAGTGGGGAATATGTATACACATAATATTTTCAACTTTATCAAATACTAATGCTTCAAATCTTATAGGAACCCATCGAGTCTCAATCTCTCTAAGTGCATGCCATAAGGGGTGTATCACAAAAGGGGTGGGTAGACCATTAGTGATTCACAAAGTTTTTATCCCTTATAACCACTTATTACTAATCCAACCAACCCAAAACATTCCCCTAAGGTATTAATCCTCTTTTTCACATTCCTCTAATATTTTACCACCTTCCATACCCATTTTCCTAACCTAAACCCCCTTTCGACAATTTACAATACTAGGTCAATTGGGTCAACCTTATAATGTTATTGTTGAAACTGATTTAGGGTCTAGGTTATATCTTGGTTGACCTAACCTATGACTTAATGAGTTTTTTCAATAATAATACTAGGTTAAATAGGTTGACCTTATCAGCTAAAACTTTTAGAAGGGCATATTGTTAAATCTACCTATATATACAAGATAATTTTCCCATTATTAGAGACACTTCAAGATTTATTATTCATTTTCATTTATTTAAAATATTCTCTTCCACCATTATACTTAAGGAGTCGTAGATTAGGGTTTCTACTTGGAGAATCTAGTCTTGTGGACAAGTATTGCATGCTTTAGCCTTTCTTAGTGATCCTTACAAATCACAACAACCTCTTTTGAAACCCCTTTGGCTTAGGGAAATATTGAGTCTCAATAGGTTAATCTTTCATGTAAGTATTCTATAACTTTTATGCTCTCTTTAGTAGTTATAAGTATCATAATTATTGGATTTTGAATAATATTAATCTTCTTTTCATTGCATAAGGGTCTTATGTATGCATAAATTAATTAGAATTCTCTTATGCATGTTTATTTTCATTTATTTAGTTACCCCAACTTTGTGCCACAATCTTTGGTGAGCACTAGATTATATTTTACTTTACTTATTATTCATATAGTGAATATGAAAACATAGGACTTAGTTAGGGTTATTACATGATTTTTCTTGACTAGAGGCTTTGTATCCCTCCCTAGTATTGTTTTTGTGATAAGAGATCCCCTAATTGAGTCTAAAAAATCCACATATTGGTAATCTTCCTAATTATCTAATGTATCCCCAATAAAAATTGTAAGTAGTATCTATCTTCTATGAGTTAAGATTGATTTATAGATCTAATGTATTTCTAATTTCATACACTTTCAACCTATATCAAACAAACTTTAAATTTTGTAAGATAACCTTAAACTCTCTAAATTTACCTTAAATTTTTAAAAATTATTTCAAAAGACTTCATAAGTGATCATGTTAAAGAGTTTGATTTGATAAGACACATGTCATATCTTGCCTTCTTGATAAGACCTCACTAAGAGCTTGAAAAACCTTGATACTTGACACCATAACAAGCTAAATATGACACCAAGACATGACTCTGAATGAGACCATTTACAAGTTTAGATGACTTAGGTACTTTTTAAAATAAACCTTGATCAAGGGTGACCAATTAGCTAGCAAGAACATAAATACCTAAGTGTAAAACATAATACATTTGAACGCAAGATAGACCAAAAAATAGTTTAAATAAAAGTGTAAACAAATTAAGGCCAATATATGAAATATCAAGACTTAAGTGTAAAACAAGTTGCATTAAACACAAAATAATAATAAAATAAGTAACATTTAAACAAATAAACAAGAAATCAAATAATTAAAACACATAAAAACATAATGTAAGAAGATAAAACTCAAATAATTAATCAACATTATGCATGTGTGATTAATAATTAATTATGCTTGGATACTTTACCCCTAAGCCAAAATAATAATGGATAGGCCATAGGATAAGGGGGAATAAAATAATAATGAAGGGGTGGATGAGCTACCCCTAATGCCCCATGTGAATGGATGTTGACCATATAGTCTATAAGGACCCCAGGGCCAATGTAGTTATCCTAATATTTGGTATATAATAAAATTGATGACAAGTATAAATAAATAGGGAGGGCTCACAAAATGATGAGGGTGTAAGACAATTATTGCTCAAAAAATAATGAGAGCATAAGATAATGGTTGTTAAGAAAATGGTGAGAGTATAACACAATGGTAAAAAAAAATGGGAATGGAAGTGGAAATGATGAGTGAATGAGTTGACTTGAGATGCCCCATTCATTCAAACACTACATACATAGCCTATGTAGACCTCCAGTGATGTAGTTCTCTAAAAATGGGAGGATAATGAAGGAATTGGAATAATGAATGGAAATTATTGGGACCAAAGAAGATATTCTCACCCATAATAGGACCAAGAGTCACCAAGAAAAAAATTGATAAAAGGGTCAAATATTTTTTGGCTTTATATCTCTTGTATATATCTTAAGACACTTTTCTTGAATTTTTATTTTTTTGATTTTTATGTTTTTTCAATGTTTTTGGGTTTTTTTTAATAATAAAATCAAGGGGATACTCAAAAAATGTATAATGAACAATCTAACAAAGGAAAAATAACCTTATTTAGGGGATCAAATAATAGATAAACTAGATACAATACTACCATCATAAACCAACATTAGAACCTAAGGCAAAGGGAGATACCACCCAACAACAAAAAAATGGTAGCAAGACCCATAATGGGGAATTAATATGGGGAGAAGTATTTTAGAGGACATATAAAAGAATCATGAAGAAGGTAATGCACATATTGATGTACCTTGATACACATATATGTAGAGAGGTTACTAATGTTGATCAATCTAAAGTATCATTATAAATTCTTGACGAATCTATATATAGCACCTATTGGTTGTAATTGAGATCATGATGGTACTAGGAAATAGGAGGAAAGATAAGAATAGTCTAAGGAATATTAATAAAAAGGTGAATGTTGAAATAGATTCCCCCAAGTAATGGTTCAATTTAGTTAAGCATAGAAGCCTTTGAGATGAAAAATATTCATAGGCTCCTCGATCTCTTATCCATTTGGTGTATCTAGCTTGTATGACCATAACCATAATTTTTAGTAACCATGTAAGGACCTAGCCAATTGGCCTTAAACTTATACTTTTTTATGCTCAAAATTGGTATTCTTCTAATTTTCCTTCAAAACTAAATCAACTTTAAAATATCTTATAAGAATACATTTATTATAACTATGACATATCCAATTTTTAGAGGCTATCATATGGTCTAATGTATCTAAACATTTCTCATCCAAGAGATCTCACTCTTACAATCTCGTGACTCTATAGTCTTCATCATCAATGATATTTTGTAATGAATTTTTTAGATATGGAAACTTGATATCTATAGGGATAATTACCGTAGAACCAAAAATTGAAAAGCATGGTGGGGCTACTAAAGACATATGGACACTAGTATGATAAGTCCATAAGGATAAGAATAATTATAAGTTATAAACTCAACAAAGATCATTGATAATATTCTTAATAATTTTTAAAATGGTTTTATTTTATGCCTCATCTTTTCCATTAACTTGAGGAAAATAGGGTGTGGACCTTTTATGCCTAATATGGAATGGGTCACAAAGGGATTTAACATATTTATTTTTGAATGATCCACCATTATTACATATAATAGTGGAGGGAATGCCATAGTGGTAGTTGAGTTGATAATAAATTAATTTATAAATATTATTTTTAGTTATGTAAGTGAGGGGAATGGCCTATATCCACTTAGTAAAATATTCCATAACTGTGAGGATATTCTTATTGCCATTAGAGGAAGTGGGCTTCATTTTCTCTATGAGATCAAGTCCCTATGTTGAAAATGGCCATGGATTTGGGATTGGTTGGAGTAGTCTATAATGATAAAATCATCATGCATTTGATAAGCAATGCACTTATTGACATATTGATAAGCATCCATATCTAATGTTGGCCAATAACACCCTACATGAAGGAGTTTCTTGGTAAGGACCATGTTGCTAGTGTGGCCCCCATAAAGTATTTTGTGTACATACTTAAGTGATAATTGAGATTTATCTTAAAGTTAAATAATGAAATAGTGTTCCAGCATAGCCTCTATGATATAGTGTGTTACCAATTAGGATATAATGGGAAGCATTATGAATGAAGGGCTTATGTTGGTTTTGTGATAATTTATTAGGAAGAATTTGGTCTTTGAGATAGGTGTATAGGTCTTGGTACTATCAAGAATTGGGACCAAAAATACCACATACCATATTAAAACATGGATGTACATAATCTGGTTGAAGAAGGTTCTCAATGAGAAATTGATACTCTTTGACACTACTAGATACTGCTATCATGGACCTAATGGTTGCCATTACATCTATTAATCAATTATTAGATCTTAGTATCTACTCAAATTGAATAGTTTAAAAATGTGGTTTGAGTTTGTTGACCATACTCTTGTAAGGTACAATATTATCATTTATGGTTTGGTACTAGTTTGTATCCTAATTAATGATCAACTGGGAATCCCTATATACCATTAACTATTGAATGTTTCATTTTATGATGAGATAAAGTCCTATAATGAGTGCCTCATACCTGACCATATTTTTGGTGCAATGAAATCCAATGTGAAACCCTTTGTGAATGAGATACCCTTATAGTATGATGAAAAAAATGTTGGTTATATATCCACAAGATGTGAATGAATAGTCAAAGTATATTTTACATTGTTTAGATTTAATAGGCACTTATTATAGGGTTAACATTGACTCATGTAAGAAATCAAAGATGTGGGGATTGGTATAGAACAAAGGATAATAAACAAGTTAATCTATAAGGATTTGCCCCTTAATGGCTTTCTAATTCTAATGCTCAACTTCAAAATCACTTAGCAACATTACCCACTTATCTATGTAGCTTCTCAAAGTTGACTTAGATAATAAATATCTGAGGGGATCAATATTGGCTATAACAATGGTTTTTTTATTTAACATGTACTGATGTAACTTTTGGGAAGTGAACACCATTTCTAAATAATATTTTTTAATTGGTGAATAATTGTTATCATAGGTGATAAGTTTCTAGCTCAAATAGTAAATTGTTGTCTCCTTTCCTTGTTTATCATGTTGAGCCAAAAATTCCCTTAATGAATGTCTTTGTGTTGATATCTAAAGGAGCAATGGCCTCATTGGTGTACGTGGGGTCAATACTAGTGTATTGGCCAAATAGGTCTTTAATTATATAAAATCTTGATGATAGCTATTATCCCAATGTAATGTGACACCTTTCTTCAAAATGTGAGTAAAAGGATGACACCTATCTACCAAATATGAAACAAACTAGTGAATAGACTGGATATTACCCTAAAAGACATAGAGTTGCTTCATATTAGAGGGAGGAGGTATTTCCATAATATATTTAACCTTAGTAAGATCAACTTTTATGCCTTTACATGACACAATAAACCCTAATAATTTTATAAAAGTGGTGCTAATGACATAATTTTTAGGATTGAGGTGTACCTTATATTCAGCAAGTCTCTCAATGATTTTGTGTAGAACTTTATGGTGTCCTACACATTTATTTCACTTGGATAAGATGTCATCCACATAGTCCAAAATAATATCATGCATCATGTCATGGAATATGATAGTTATGGCATGTTGGTAAGTTTCATTGACATTATTAAAGCCAAATGGCATGACTTGATAACAAAATGTCCCCAATGGAGTGGTGAAAGTTACTTTGTGTTGGTCTTTAGGTGTAATATTTATCTGATTATATCTTAAGAATTCATTTATGAGGGATAAAATATCATATCCTTCCCTTGATTTGACTATTATGTCTATGTTCAGTAAGGGGAAATCGTCCTTAGGGCATGCTTTGTTGATATCTCTAAAATAAATACACAAGAGAATTCCATGGGGTTTATTTATTATTGGAATAATGTTTGAGATCCATTTTGAGGAATCAATTGGTTTAATGAAAACTAATCCCAATAGTTTTTAAAATCTCTTTCTTAACCAAGATAACAATAAATAGATGCACTTTTCATAGATTTTATTTGATAGGTTTAGTGTTTAGATGCACAACAAGTTGATGCACCATAAAATATGTGTCTAAAACAAACATGTCTACATAAGACCATACAAATATGTTAATTATGTCCTTTAATATAACAATAATGAATTTTAATTCCTCAGTAATGAGGGACATGTGTAATTGAATTATTTTTGGATCATCATAAGTGTTAATGTTTACTTTCATGGTATCTTCCACAAGGAGTGTAGAACCATATTATATAGTATTTTATAATGAATTAAATAGATATTATTCATCTTATTGTGAGCCATAGGGCTCACCCATGTAATACGAATTATAATCAACCATGTTTGGTAGTGGCCAGTTAATAAACTATTCTAGAAATCCCTAAGCCAATTGCTCAAAGACTCTTTGTTCCTCTGAACTAATATCATAACCAACTATCCTAGGCAACCTCAACATTTAGGTTTTTTGAAAAAATACCAATTAACAGTTTATCTAACAAATTGTGTGAAAATTGACTCATTAGGGATCTCTATATTTGTAAAAATGCCAAGAATATTTCTCTACCACACTACTTATCATTACATAAATCAACTATAGTCAACTCATGCTCTATGTTATAGGAGAAGTGATTAACAAATTTTTTTGATAGGTCATCAAAAGTGGTTACCAATCTTTTTGGTAGTTTGGAAAACTAGTCCAATGCTTGTCCACCCAAACTACATGGAATCAAGTGAATCAAATAGATACTATTGAAAGCTACCTCTTGGAATGTGATAAATAATGTCTATAAATTCTCTCTTCGATCAAATTCAATTTATATTTGTCAAGATTTGGTAGTTTTAAATGAGGTGGGAAAGTTACTTGGATAAAACTTAGGTCAAAAGGGTATGGGCATATTTTGTCAAATTTATAATTTTTGCATTGGTCATGTGTTCAAACTCTTGATACTATTTCCTTCATTGTATCACACTATTGGATGTTAAGAGTACTTTGTGATGGAATAAAGGTATATTTTTTGGCATTCGTGTATTGATGGGATTGTTTGTGATTGGTGCAAGTAGGTATGACTCCCCTTTCCATGGTTTTATTAGGGAATTCACCATAGAACCTAAATTTTGAGTTTAATAAGGGACTTGTTGGTTTAGATTTGGATGGGAATTGGTAAGGTTCTATTGATTTATAAGAATCTATTGCTAATTATGAGTAATATATTATTGATAATTGAAGGAGATCTATTATTAGTTCATAAAAAGTCATTATTTTTGTAAATTAGAAGAGGTAGGCAATGTGTGTTATGGACTAATCACTACTTACTACAATGGTGGAGTGTTTGAAATTTTATGTTGTGTATTGTTAGGCACTTATTATGAATTGGAAAAGAATTCTTGGTGATTAAAAAAGGTATGTTACATGTTAAGTGTAACTCATTTCAAATGATTATTTATAGTTACCTATTAAAAAGTAGCGAATGGATCTACATTAGATGTAGAATTGGCGAAGGGTTGTTGTGGTTGTTCAAGAGAATAGTTTTGGTTTATAAATGTGGTATTATTAAACAAAGTTGTAGTTAGAGAAATCATTAAATCAAATACAATTTTATTTACATAACATTGAATAATCTTTTGTATCATGGAATCAATGATTTGGCCATCTTGCGATGGGTCAATAAGTTTCCCCTTCCCTTTTCTAGATGATGCGATGGCTATTTTGAAATTTCAGTAAGAGGATGAATTTGGTTAATAGTTACCACTTTATGCAACTCCTCCACTTGAGTAAGGCTATATAATTTATCTATGGGGAAATTAGGTGGGAGTTTATCCCTAGATTTTAGTAGTCTTAAGAGCACCTCATCTTTATATTTTAAGGTTTTATTTTCAAATTGGCTTTCAATAGACCCTAAAATGGGAGGGAGGTCTTCAAACACATTTGGATAGTCTTCCCCATCCTCACTATTTTCATAATTCATAAGGTATTTAGAATATTTTAGAAGTTTTTATCCTGAAAACTAGGGTCATAACAAGCTCCATTGTGAGTGTATCTAGACATGCTTGAAATGGTACTTAGATTTGATAAGGGTTATGACCTTGGTTGGTCTTTTAATTTAAATTTGGAATTTAAATTGGAATAAGATCAAAATATTTTAGATTTTTATAATTGGATTATCATAAGAAACCTAAGTTTGAATCTAAATAGGAGTGTACAACATAGTGATGTCAAATAAGACAAAATTTTGGTCCAATTGGAAGGTGTAATTCCATGAAATGTAAGAAGGATAGCTTTGGAAATTGATTAGTATAACACCTTAGTGTGTGAGTATGTGAATATGTGTATTTTGTACATTAATTATTTAGCACTTGACATGCTCGTTAGATGTGGTTTTGAACACAAAATATGTTTTTAACAAAAACCTCAAGTAATTATAAACATAACATAGGTATTGACACATGAATATGGCATAATCATTGATCCTTTTAATATACTTGAATTTGAGAGGTTTTAAAAGTTTAATGGTTCATTAAGTATTTAAAATTAATTAAGATGGTGTTTTAATTCCACCATTCTATCAAACATTTATATGAAAAGGCAATATTTGGGGGATGATACCTTTGTACCCCTACATCAATGAGAATTATGTGAAAAAAGTGGTTTATATTCTAATTTTTTCATTTATATTTCTATATGGTCCCTTAAGGGCATAAATATGTCAATTAGATATCGATACTTAACAAGCCATTTTCTAAAGGGTCTATTTCCTTTATGACCACTTCATCTATAAGATTAAAGTGAAGTGATACTAGTTGAGTCAAGATCCGAGAGACATTCTAGCTAATATACCACTAGCATGGCCTCAATTTACATACCCGTTAGATAATAGGGTTAGTAAAAATGTTGGTTAATGACATCTTAGTCATGACATCCTAAGAAACCATAGGAAGGTGATGAATTCCACCCTACATAGTCAAAAAATAAAAAATGAAAGACATGTTTATTTATGATTCTCATGACCTAATGGATGGGCAAGAGAAGAGGATACTCCAAATAATATTATAGATAGACAATAAGTGTAAGCTATGTGTTTTTGATCACCTAGGCTCCCTAAAGGGGATGAGTGAAGAGAATAGATACATAAATTTACAAACAATAAATAAATAAAAAATACCTTAATCAAATAACAAAAAATAAGTGCTTTTAGAAGCACTAAATCAAATTGTATGTTCTTGGTAATCATAAAATAGAAATATGGATGGAATTTATGTTTCTAATTATGTAAAACAACCTTTCAAGATATTAAAACCTATAAAAAAATAGACTAAACTTTTAAATAATGACTTTTTCTATCAAATAAAGTTATACTTATGTAGTTTTTAAGCCTCAAGAAGATTCACATAGGGAAATATCGACATTCTACAGGATGATATCATTTATTTTAGATGAATATCGAATCTCTACTATGAAGCAAAGATACAATTTTGGTGACCTCACCTATTATCATGATGACCTCATCATTTTACATGATGAGCTCATCATTTCAATAAATATAACCATATAAAACAAAATTACCATTTCTTGACCTCACTGATTAACAGGTAAATATTACTACTTTTATATCAATCTCACTAATTTACATCTCAGTCCTAATAATTATAAAAAAATATAGTGAATTTGATAATGAAAATCACCATTCAATAGGATCATATCACTAATTTTAGGTCAAGATCACTAATATGTAGGTCATTCCTATCAATTTAAAGAAAAAAAGTGAAGTTGGTAGTGAAAAATAACCATTAAATAAGATTATCTTACTAATTTTAGATCAAGCTCACTGATGCATAGTTTAATCCCACAAATTGCAAGAAAACATAGTGAATCTGGTAATGTAACATCACCATTTATTAGGATGATCTCATTGTTTTTAAGGTCAAAATCATTGATACATATGTTTATCTTTTTTACCTATTTAAACACACAAATAGAAAATAGAATAATAAAAGGAAATCTTACGAATTTGAAGGTCAAACTCACCATTCTTGAGAGTGATCTCATCAATTAGCAGGGCAATCCCATTAATAATTAAAAGATGGAACATAGTAAAATTAGAGGAAAATGGAAAAATTAGAGTTAAATAATAGTTTTATTATGTAATTATAAGACAAAGAAGTATTGAAAAGAGATTTTTGGGGTGTGTATTCCTATAGGGCATGCCAAATGTAAACCATGATTACAATAAGAGTTAGTTTATTTGTTAGTTATTCTAAATGAAACAAAATCATGAAACACAACTCAAGCATGGATCCTTGGATTGGTCAAGGTATATTAAATAAAGAATAAATAGAAATCATAAAAAAGTATACTTATACATTCCTCATGGACTCTCCTTCAAATCCAACTCACATACATGATTGTGCCTATATGTAGAGCTCAAAGTCTTTCATAATATCATGGTATAAAAGCCATAGAAATATCCCTAAGCACTACATGGTATGGTTGATTGATTAATTATAAAAGAAATCGTGAATATTTTAGAGGGGTTTTTATAGAGTTTCTTTGCAAAATACAACTTAATTTTGTGTCCCTTATATTTATAGGTTTTCTAGATTGACCATGGCCTTTGGATCAAGATAAGGATGAGTAGATACAATTCAATTAAATTTTGGAGGAAAATATGTTTATTATTTTGGAAATGGGTTTCATTAATGAGTCATGGTTGGACTTAATCTTCATATTTATTTCCATTAATGCCTAGTTTCCTACTTTATAGATGATTTCGTTATTCATATATTTGTTGATTTTTGAATATGATATAATTATTTATTAGGTATTTCCATGTTTTATCCATTTAGCCAATTGATTTTATTTTCTTATATAATTAATACTAATTAGCTTTTGGGTGCTTTATGCAATATCAAAATTTTAATATTCACTTTTATTAATTACCCTAGAACATTGCCTAAAAAGTGGTAATTTGAATTACACTGATTTAAATGAAGTTGAAAATTTGTTACGGTGCATTTCCCTAATCATGGATGTATCAATAATTTTTAAAAATTACACAAGATGTGTGGATGAATTAGATAAATTTAATGGTATTTGGTATGGTTTATGCATTATTATAAGATGTTATTATAACTTATAATTTCAACATGGAAGTGGTAAAAATTGGATGTCTACAATACCCTTAATGTCATACCCTCTAACTATATCCTGACCGATCATATATTATTGTGCATTTATAATATAAACAATAATATCTATCACAACTTGAATACCCACTATGGGTAGCTAAAATATATGTCATACATCCTCTAAGGTCACAATCATCTCCCTTATTAGTAACCAAAAAGTACAAGTTTTAGAATCCCACTACTCTACAAAGGAGATGATCATATGCATATCATAGGGTATTGTGTCTAATTACCTAACCATACCACATAAAAATGGTCACCTCCTTGGATGATAATAGGATCCCATAAATGGTTTGCATGATTTGATCATGATGAAACTCTCACACTCTAAGGTCACTTTTAATTGAAAACACATAAAATATTAGTAATTATACTTAAATTTAATCAAAAACTTATCCTATTTTATTTAAAATTATTTTTGGAAATCACCGTATTACACTATAAAATGATGTATATGGGTTCACGTGACAAGGACAATATTGCATATGAAGAAAAATTATCAAGGATAGAGTTACACATGGTATAGTTATGATCGGAGTTAGTAGGACACGACTTTAAAACATGAAAAACACACCTAAAATGAAACACCACAAAAATTTTAAAAATTATAAATTCAACAAAATTAAGATCTCACTACTCACCAAATATAACTTGACATTTGTCTCCACTATATTTCAAACTCACTCAAATCAGGTGGGCACAACATGTCTTCACTGAGTTTTTAACTCTCATCCACAAATTTTCATATTTTATACTCTTATAGTAGTTTTTTGTTTTTTCTTTTAAATTTATTATCTACTAGAAACTTAAAGAAATATAGGGTTTATGAAGAATACCTGGAGATGATAATATGGTTACACACTACTTAAATTTTCAAATGAGTGAAAGTCTTTTTAGCTTGGAAGAATAACCTGGACATAATGAGACAACATGGACAAAATGCATTAATAAATGGATTATTAAATAGATAGGTGAGCTACCTATTTAGGAACTAGTCCTAGGAAGTTATGAAGTTCCTCATGTGAATGTTAGCTCACTATTTTCAAAATTAAGTGTATAAATAAACACTAAAATTACAAAATATAAATATGTGATATAGATGCGATAACAAAATGAATATGAATTAATCTTTGTTTAAACTATCAATACAAGAAAGTATTTAGCCCAATAATATGTAGTGTAATTCACATCCTCTTGTATAACATCTAGCTGTTTAGAAGTGGCTTCAACTAAGGGAGAGTAAATATTGGCACAAAGTGCTAACTTAAAGGCCATATCACTCTAGTTGGTGTAAAAGGGTTGAGATTTGACTCTATTAAAACTACACTAGAATAAAAATAAAAGGCTAAAAAGTGACAGAGGATAATCAAAAATAAAAATAAGGATGTCTATTGTGTCATGAGAAAAGGATTAGCAGGAAAAGATATGAATGCAATAAGAAATGAAATGACTAAGATATAATACTTGCATGAAATGGATGTAATAAAAATGTATTCCTCACATAGGTGTAAGTGATATTATTAAATTGAGATGATGGATGTGGACCAGATATAGCCTAAATTTTGACAGTGTGGAGCTAATGTTCACCTTGATTATCCTGAGGAAATCCAATCAACATTTTAAGATGCAAAATTCATGGACTTGAAACCAAAGAATCACCTTGATTTGAATTTTTTGGAAATATTAGAATCTTATTCCTAATTTAGTTAAAGGGTCTGAGTAGTAAAATTAGTAAATAAATATGAAATAATCAACCTACAGATTTGTGTAATTTGAATATTTCTAAAAAGAGTGATAAGGGATAGAAAATAAGACTTAGATGAAAACTAATTGAGATGGCTAAAACATAGTCTAAAATTCACTATGCAAAACTGGGACACTTTCAAAAATTAAGATCTAACCTTCATTTTATGATTGGATACGATCACTAAAATATCACACTTGTGGCACTGACATTTTAGTCTACTTTTGCAACTATTGTCTAGGATACATAAGCTTTTTGGGTATTGTTCAATGTGTCTGTGTGACTCTACCTATGAATTTTTGACTAATGGATGTTTGTGAAACTCTCTATAGATCTAATTTAGTCTTCAAACCCTAGACTCCATCATGCTTTGAAAAAATTTGAGGAAGGGGGGTTAACATGTTTAAGATGCACTAGATGTGGATCCACACTCCTTGTGTAGGCACATTTCCTACATACCAATACTCTAAAGAGGGATCAATCCATATGTAGTTCTTCCACTTGATGTGCTTTGTGAAATAGTGTGTATGAAGATGAAAAATGTTAAACTAGGTGTGTTTGTGGTGGCTAGGGATTGGTTTAAGGATTTGGATAAGATTTTAAGTGTATTGGATATCAATATGAAAATAATGGGGAATATTAACTCAATAGTCTTGCTTATATCTTTCATGTTTAGTGATTGTTGATGTTTAAAATTGCGCTTGATTCTAATCAACAACAATGGGAAGTTTCAAGCTGTGGGATAGTGCGGCTTGAAACAACCTCTAAATTTTAGAGAAGCTAGTCTCTTATTTTGTATCAAGTGTGGGGGAAAAGGGATAGAAAATCAAATAGAAATGCAAATGAAAGAAATGAAACCTAACTATGGTGATGCGCCTGAGTGTAATTATGATCCTAATCTTGAGCACAGTGTGACTATATGTAGGGTTCATTTACATTTAAGAGAAAACAAGTGCATGATCAATGTAAAAGATTGAAATAATAGAAATAGAGGCTACCAACAGAGACTTATTTTGCTGAGATATAGAAAATTTCAACAAAGGTATAGGATTCAATCTTCTTATAAGAATATTCCAATCACATAAGAGGCACAGAAACACGTACAGTTATGTAGAATTTCTGACTCAAGAAAATGAGACAAAAGCAAATGACATTCCTAATCACAACTCTAGAAAATCTACATATAGAATACTTTTGCAAATGACACAGATAATATCAACAAAGGCATAGAGTTCAATCTTCTTAATTCATTTAGCCACATAAAAGGCACATAAACATGCATAGTTACATCAAATTTAGAACTCAAGAAAATGAGACAAAAGCAAATGATACTTTAGAGAATCTAAACTCTAGAAAGTCTCTACTATTTTAAAATAATTCCCCTTTTTATCTATAGCCTCAAATTTAGAGATAAAATAGTGAGGCATTCAGTGCATTCAATTCCTTGGGTGTACCCTAGTCTTATCAAGAAGGGCCATGCTAGGGCGTGGCAACTGCCCTGACTGCATCATGGTGATTCATGTCTAGTACCTCTTTTTGTGCCTAAATTTCTCATTCTAACACCTGCTTAGCTACTCAATTGTCTCTTCTATCTCTGCTTATAGGGGACAAATATATGGCCCTTTTAATGTTTGTAGGCTCCACAAATCTACTCGGTGAACTAATTCCAACTACCAAAAATAATTCTCGCTGAGTCTCCCTCCATCTCATTTTGTGGCAACAAATATATGGAACACTCTATTTTGTTGAAATGGAAGAGGACACTTAGTCAATTTCTTAAAATTCTCTTTATTACTTAGAAGGCACCAAAGAATGACACTTGGTACTTTTTGCCTAATTTATCAAAGACACGTGGCATTTTCCACTTTCTCTATATCCTGTTGTAGAATTATTTGGGTCACATATTAGGCTCCTATAGATGGTGACACTTGGCAGCTCCGGTAGACCTTTGAAATAACACCTGGGACCCACCACAATCTTTATTCGACAATGAAGCTTGAAGATTATCTCTCAGAAGTTGACACATGGTGGCCTTCACTATTCTTGGGAAGATACGTGGCATCTTTCACTTCTCCTACTAGGGATATGTGGCATCTTCCATGTCTTTTAGGAATGGAGTAGAAAGGGGCTCAGAAAGTGACACTTGGTGGCCTTCGCTGCTCTTCGGTACTTAAACAAAATGAAATGACACTTTTTACCTTCCAAAAAGGTACTTGACCCCTTTGGTTTTTGGGACACTCCCTTGAACTGCTCGATGAACCAAAATGGTTCAATGGTTCAATGGTTCAACACTGTGTGCCATTTACATGTTAATCGAGGAATTAAACTAAAAATGTTGAACCAAGGCATTAAACCCAAGCATTAAACTGACTGTCTCTCAGATGCCGACATGTGGAAACTTTTTCTTTCCTCTAAAAGGTAGTCCATGGCCTTTTGTGACTGCCACCTGGCACTTCCCACATGATCTTGCTGCTTAGCTTATTGAAACCCTTTCACCAAAAAATAGATGAAACATGGGTGCTGATATGAGATGTGGATGCTGGCACATGGTGCATTCTGCTTAGCTGCTATTAGATATGTGGCACATTTTTTAGCCCTCTTGAAAGTTATGAAAAGTGTATCAAATGACACCAATTGGCTAGCTCTATGTTTCAGAAAGTGACACTTGGTGGATCTCGCTTAAATCCAACACTTAGGAAAAAATAAAATGAAGGAAACAAAAAGGGGGAAAGGGAACCCATACTCAGACTATGCCACTTAGCAGCCCCCACTTCAATTCGATACTTAGATGGAAAAGAAACCCATGCTTTGCTCTAAAACTCTTCTGCCATGACCAAGGTATGCAGGAACCAAAATTGTAGTGCGTGACTAAAAATTGAATGCAACGTAGAGTAAAAATTTACTCTCTAGTTACTGGCAACCCCCAGGACTTTTTTTCCTGCTAAAAAAGAAACACAATTCTTGCTTTGTCAAAATTTCAAAATTTTACAGCTTCAAAAGTGTTGTCTGGTAGATGGACCATTCATGGTCAGATAACCCTTGCTTGTTCTATAATTCAACAAAATCTAAATCAAGGTTGATGATATCCTTGTGAGAAAAATTTAGCAGAATCTGAATTGTAGCTTTCAATTTGAATTCCAGCTGGGAAATAGGAATAAGAATAGCTTTGACTTTTGATACTGAGGAATCATCCCGCAGGTCCTAGAAAACTGTTTGATCCTTTTGTTTGGCCAGTAATAATGGTTCAATTTGATCAACCATCAGCACTGTGTTGGCATCCAAAAATGGAAAAGGAAGACCTAGTTACACTAGATCTTTAATATGCTACCTCATCTCACTGATGCCTTCTTTCATGACTTCAAGAATTTCTTTGCAACTGTTGGCTGTAGAATTACAACTGAGCACCCCATTGACTCATTTTGCAGTGACCATTCTGTCAGTGATTCTTGTGGTTGCCAATGTCACATTTGTTGCATCATAATACTTTTGTAACAAGGTTTGGGAGTCTATGACTCTATTAGAGACTATAGCCAAAGTGTTCTTCACTGAATCTTCCACCTTCTCACACAATTATTATGCATTGAGCAAGAAGGTGAGAGATGGCCTGAGCTGAATAATCTCTGAGGAGATTCTTTTCCACATTGATTTGTAGAACTCCTTAGCTAGTTTTATCACTCTGACACCTTTTGGCCTATTATCCAGCTCTAGCATTAGTTGCAATGCTTTATACTACTCCACTTGGAACTGGGATTGACAAGCCATAGCCTTATTTTGTTCATCCAACAGCTTTTGTTACAATTGAGTAACTTACAGCTGATGTCCTTCGAATCTTCTCTACAACACTACTTTCTCTTGCCTAAGGGTCATCATTGCATCCTTTACATGTGTTAGCTCTACTTTTAATGAATCATTTTGGGCTTGGACTACCTAGTGAGTCTAAAAGGAAACAATATCTTGTAACTGTTTATTTAGACTTTCTATTTCATTATCTTTCTTATTTATTTCTTTGGCCAAACTATTATAGTCTATCTTTTCTTTGGCCAAATCAGCCTCCATCTTCTATAGTCTTCTTGATGTATTCAAATAATATTATATGACTATAGAAGTGGACTCTATCAATAGCTCAACTCTATCTTGGGGTCTAAATAGGGACATATCAATGGCCACTGCGTTCATTGTATAATTTTTTGACTACATCTGCTCACTCGACTTGATGATGTTGGGTGACAAATGGGTCATTGTCAATTGCTACTGAATAGGGTCAAATTGTGACCATAGGTGTGGGGTAGCCAATGCTTTATTCTCTTTAGTTTTCTTTTTCTCCATCTGAGCTTCTCTTGCCTTCCTGGCAGCATCGGCCTACATTTAGAAGGTGGAAGGGGATGCAATGTGTCCTCTCACAAAAGGATGTCCCTGTGGTAGGCCATATTGAATAGCTAATGGTTGGATATGGGTGAGCTGAAGGGGCATCATTTTGGGAATAGATGGGGAGAAATGGGGTAATGTTAGGGCTTGAGGTGTCAAGGATGGAGGGAAGTGCGAAATGGGGATGGCAGCAGTGGTAGGAGGTGTCATTTGGCTAGGTGGAGGCATCATTTAACTGGCAAAGGAACAAAATAAGAGGGAGGAGGAGGAATAATACTTACTTGAGGGGGAATTATAGTGCTCTAAAATTGGCATTATGAAGGTTCCTCTTCCTCCTCTAAATCTATTTATAACTGCACCCTCTTTCTCTTCATGGGTGTCTCTAACTCTGGCTGCATCTGCTTCCCTTCCACATTTGTTGTTGCCAATGGTGCTTGTGGAGAACTGGGGATTTCAATAACTTTCGATGATGGGGAAGATTTTGGTGGTGAAGACATGATACTCCTTTATTGTTCCATGGTGCTAAGAGGTTGGGGCTAGGTTGATGTAGTGACTGCAGCTACAACTTGCTCTGAGGCTTGTGGTTGTTGGCTTGGTCCCACTCTAGATTTTTACCCTATACTAAGTGTTGGTAATTTTCTTATTTCTAGGCTAGATGTAGGGGAGGGATGACACTCATCCCAGAGTTCCTCCCATATTTCATCTGAATCCATGCTTTAAAAAGTATGGGTGGTTTGAGAAATTTCTTGCCTATATTTTCAATAGGCTTCAATCTTCTCTACATCCCAATATTTATTCTTCAATCTCCTTCTCAAACCAAAAGTCATCCTAACTTTGGGATCATAATCCCTCTGCTTATCATAGAAGGTTTCCCATGGCCTATTCTATGGTAGGGGCAAATCTGTCAATTCAACATAAAGACCAGGAGCATCTTTTGTAGGGTTTTTTCTAGTTTCCCAAAAAGGGCAACTTTCATGTGAAATCCTAGCCCCAATCCTATTGGTCCTTACCCAAGAAGCTATGAAACCATTTGGGTCATAAACCCATTTTTCTTTGACTAACAGGAAACCTAGGAAGGCCAACTTTCTCAGCAGCATAGTCTCAGCATCTCTGGCTTCCAAACTCATGTTTCCTGCCATCCATGGGAGATTATACATTTTTCTCTTCTTCTCAGAGCCATACACATTTTTGACTACTGACACCTACCTAGTGACCTCTAAGAATGCTAATCTAAGAGTTAAATTCTTTGGTAGCAACACTGGTTCCCCACAAAACTCATGAACCCTTATGATCATGTGGTGGGACCCAAAATAGAAGTCACACAGGATTGGACAACTGACCAAGAGGTTTAAAACACTTGGAAATAATCTATTCATGATAGGTTCAAGGCTAAGGCAACACAAAATGGGGGTATCAAATAGTTCCCAAAAATCATACAGGTCACTAGTTCTTGATAAAATGTGTGTCCATGCAAACACAGGAATGGTCCTTTGGGGGTCAAAAATTGGGTCATATATGCTCAAATTCATATGTCAGGTGAAAAGGTCAAGGTTTTGATATAGTATTAGATGGAACAAATGAGAGGACTACCTAAACACCCCTTTTGATTTGAACTGGGTCAGCTGTTTCACCATGGAAAAGGCAATGTGCTCTGAGAATTCAAGTTGATATTCCTATGTCTTGTCAACTGTCTTCAACTTGAAAAGGATGGCCATTTTTTCTACATACACTGCCATGTCATCCTTCATGCCAAAGATGAGAGCCATCATTGATAGTGCATCTTGGCTAGCTAGTGTGAATTGAGCTCTTAGTACAAGGAGCATGGGTACTATAGTATCACCATCAGCCATTTGTAACTTAGACCTCAAAAACCTTGTCTGAGTGTTGACGTTCACCCACATCCTTTGCATCTTATCAATAGTGGGGAATGTAGCAGTATTGTCATAATGTAGGGCTAGCATGTCCCTAATAGCTTGTGGTGTGATCTGCACCATGAAGGGACCCTGTTGAATGGTGCAAGATGGTGCATGGAGTAAGACTATGCATAATTCAATAAAATTAGGGCATGGATGCACAGATGGGATAATGAATTGAGCCAGTTGTGAGGTCCACATCCTCATACCAAATGTCTCATATTTCCCTGCTCTGGCCCTTTGAAGACACCTTTGGTGTGCCCCTTCTTTAAGATTCTTGATACTAGTTTTTTGTAAGATTGGATCCATGATCCCATCTACATAATCCTATACTTTTTATGGGTCACTGGATTAACCAAATCCCGAGACTCTGGTTCTCAGATATGTTTGCGATGGTTACACAGGAGCTGAAGCATATGATTTACGAGCAAGTAACCTATCAAGAGATCTAGACGTCCCAGCTCCTTGTTATGAAGATGATGCTCCTGCCATCTCTATATCTTTTTTGTAATACCTGGTATGAACGTTATGCAAGACAGAAACACTCTTGCTGAAGAAAATTTTACTAGGCACTAACAAATTAAAAGGAGAAGGATACTTTCACAGGTGCAAGAATGCTTGAGAATTTGTAAACTTTAAATCTTGCTAAGAGATATTTATGGACCTATCAAGTCTCAAATGTCATTAAATTTAGATGATCATTAGCAAATCCTACTCAATCTTTGGAGAATAGTGAGGTGGACATGCTATGCAAGTTGTGGCACAGGGTGCCTTAGATATTTTGAAAGATTTGGGGAGCATTCAATGTGGAAAAAATTTGAAAAATTATAAAAAAAACTTTCTAAGCCGCCAACTCTGTGTTTAAAACACTTATTTAAAGGAAAGCAAGAAAAGAACAATGGAAAACAAAAATAATGTTAGAATGAGAAACTACCTAACTACATTAATTAAGCATCTTTATTTCCCTCTGGGATCAAAAACAAAATTTCTAATGTCTCCTTCATGACAATCCAGCTTATGTTGCCATACAAGTGATTGAAACGGGTATATGTTTGGTGAAATGTCCTCTGTGTAGGCCACATGAATTTGCCTTCATTTGAGTGAGTCTGAGTCAAACATGCTTTTGACATCCATAAGCTCTTCTTGTTCTTGAAAGCCCATCAAATACTAGTTCTTCATGCTATTGTGTCTCATCAAGAAATCGATGGCTGTTGGTTCTCCACTTTGTGTCTTTTGATATCCATCATCTTTTGGCTTATCTCTTTCTGCCTCATTTTTAGGTTCCATTGCATCATCATGCTCCTTGATGACTTCAACCTCTTGAAAGGATAAATCTGAAGGCTAGCATCCCCTCTGCATACCTAGTTGAGTCTCAATGTTGTCTTCTCCACATTTGGCTAGTTCATAGCCTCCTTAAAGAATAGTGTAACCTGCCCCAATGACTTGATCAAGGAAGTTTCCATGCTCCTCCATATTTTCTTGCAAAGTGAGAAAAAATTCAGAAATGATCTCTTCCTCATCAGAGATTAAGAAAAAATCTTGTGACTTGTCCTCTTGTTCATCAAAGGGTGTACCTATGGTGATTTCCTCCTCATCTGTCATGAAATTTTCTTGACTAGCCATGAACTGGGTATACTCTTCTTCAAAGTTTTTAGCTAGTTCATGATCTTCTTTCTTCCAACATGGAATGTTGTCATCATGCTAAAGGACCTGAGGATTGGTATAAGAGGTATCTTTTGGTGTAGGCTCCCCTTTAAGGTTTGAAATATCTATCTCTCTTTCTCTAAGTAATCTCATCTTTACCTCTAATTCCTCATCTTGCTTAGCTAGATTTTCTTGAAAAAGTCTTTCTTGGAGCTCATAGGAATCATCATAGAAGTGGGGAGTGTATGAAGGCTAAGATGAAAAGCAATAAGCTTCTTGAGGAATGGTGAGAGGGACTTAAGGGGAAAGTGAGGGTTTGGAGTCCACTTCCTTCACTGCTAATATAGACTCAACATTATTGGGGAAATAACCTTGACAAGTTTGACTTGGCTCATGAGCAGGGGTTGCATATATCTGATATGAAACCTGTGGTAGTAAATGTGTAGGTTGATAGACTTGGTAAGGCTGTCTTTCATGAATGCTCATCTTCTCTTCTAAAAATGCAATCAAGCCACACACATCCAACATCTCATATGTAAGCCTTTGCCAATTTGCTCTTTCAATGGGATCGCATTCACTTTTAATCAGATCTACTACATTTATTACTTGATGGATGACATGATTAGGAATTTCTTGGCCACATCCCCTTCTATTTTCAAGCTCCAATACATATTTTTTATATCCAAGTAATGCTTTTTTGAAGGTGGAAATGAGATTAGGTTGAGCGTGGGATGTGACATATTGGGGAGACTAGGCATAAGACTGGTATAGCTCATGATAGGGCTAAGGCTGCTCATATCAGGCCTGTGAAGGGTGAAACTCATGACCATATGAATCCTTGTTGCTTGATGTGATTCCAAAAGAAACTTCATCTTGATTAAAAATATATGAAGGGTAACAAGACTCATAGCTATGAGTGACATAATTATACATACCAAATGGTGATTTCTTGATGATACCAGGACTGCATAACCAGTTGATTCAACTCAGAGTCATCATTGGTTAAAATAAAAACCTTCAAAGGCTGGTTGGCCGAAGAACACACTCGAATTCTTCAATTCTTTGAAAGATTCATCCCACCGAGCATGCCAAAAATTGTTGATGTTTAAAATTATGCTTGATTCTAATCAACAACAATGGGAAGTTTCAAGTTGTGGGATAATGTGGCTTGAAATAACCTCTAGATTTTAGAGAAGTTGGTCCCTTCTTTTATATCAAGTGTGGGGGAAAAGGGATAGAAAATCAAATAGAAACACAAATCCATGAAATGAAACCTAACTATGGTGATGCGCCTGAGTGTAATTTTGATCCTAATCTTGAGCACAATGTGACTATATGTAGGGTTAATTTACATTTAAGAGAAAACAAGTACATGATCAATGTAAAATATTGAAATAATAGAAACAGAGGCTCCCAATAGAGACTTCTTTTGCTAAGATATAGAAAATGCCAACAAAGGCATAGGGTTCAATCTTCTTGCAAGAATCTTCCAATCACATAAGAGGCACAAAAACATGTACAATTATGTAGAACTTTTGACTCAAAAAAATGAGACAAAAGAAAATGACATTCCTAATCATAACTCTAGAAAATCTATAGTATAGACTACTTTTGCAAATAACACAGATAATATCAACAAAGGCATAGAGTTCAATCTTCTTAATTCATTTAGCCACATAAAAGGCATAGAAACATGCATAGTTACATCAACTTTATAACTCAAAAAAATGAGACAAAAGCAAATGATACTACTTGGTCACAAAATTTAGAGAATCTAAACTCTAGAAAGTCTCTACTATTTTACAATAATTCCCCTTTATATTTATAGCCTCAGATTTAGAGATAAAATAATGAGGCATTAAGTGCATTCAATGCCTTGGGTGTACCCTAGTCTTATCAAGAAGGGCCATGCTAGGGCGGGGTAGCTACCCTAACTATGGCATGGTGATTCATGTCTAGTACCTCCTTCCATGCCTAAATTTCTCATTCCAACACCTGCTTAGCCACTTAACTATCTCTTCTACCTCCGCTTATAGGGGACAAATAGATAGTCCTTTTAATGTTTACAGGCTCCACAAATCTACTTGGTGAACTGTTCCAAATACCAAAAATAAATCTCACCGAGTCTCCCTCCATCTCATTTTGTGGCAATAGATATACAAAGCACTCTATTCTATTGAAATGGAAGAGGACACTTAGTCAATTTCCTAAAATTCTCCTTATTGCTTAGAAGGCACCAGAGAATGACACTTGGCACTTTTTTCCTAATTTATTGAAGACATGCAACATTTTTTTCTTTCATTATATCCACTGTAGAATTATTCGAGGCACATATTAGGCTCCTATAGATGGTGACACTTGGCAGCTCTCACAGACCTTTGAAATAACACTTGGGACCCACCACAATCTTTATTCAGCAATGAAGCTTAAACATTATCTCTCGAAAGTTGACATGTGGTAGCCTCTGCTATTCATGGGAAGATACATGGCATCTTTCGCTTTTCCTACTAGGGGTATGTGGCATCTTCCACTTCTTTTAGGAATGGAGTAGAAAGGAGCTCGAAAAGTGACACTTGGGGGCCTCCGCTACTCTTCAGTACTTAAAAAAATGAAATGACACTTTCTACCTTCTAAAAAGGTACTTGACCCCTTTAGTTTTTGGGACACTCTCTTGAACTACTCGATGAACCAAAATGGTTCAATGGTTCAACACTGCATGTCATTTACATGTTAATCGAGGTATTGAACCAAAAATGTTGAACCAAGGCATTAAACCCATGCATTAAACTGACTGTCTCTCAGACATTGACACATGGTGACTTCCACTTTCCTTTGAAAGGTAGTCCATGGCCTTTCATGACTGCCACTTGGCACATTCTGCATGATCCTACTACTTAGCTTATTGAAACCCTTTCACTAAAAAATAGATGAAGCACAGGTGCCAATATGAGATATGGATGCCGACACATGGTGCATTCTACTTAGCTACTATTGGATATGTGGCACATTCTGCGACCCTCTTGAAAGTTATGAAAAGTGTCTCAGATGCTGCTAGTTGGCCAGCTCCATGTTTTGGAAAGTGACACATAGTGGCTCTCGCTTGAATCCAACACTTAGGAAAAAATAAAATGAAGGAAACAAAAAGGGGGAAAGGGAACCCATACTCGAACTACACCACTTGGCAGCCCCCACTGCACTTCAATACTTAGATGGAAAAGAAACCTGCACTCTGCTCCAAAACTCTACCGCCATGACCAAGGTATGTGGGAACCAAAATTATAGTGCGTGACTGAAAATTGAATGAAACGTAGAGTAAAAATTTACTCTACAGTGATAATTACCAACCCTCTCTAAATGATCTTTGAATGGGCTTTTATAGGGATCTATTGTTCATGTGTTGAATGTGCCCACAGTAGGCCAACAAGGAGAAGGATGAGGAACCAAAATGAACTATTTTTGGGGGATAGAAATTGACTTGGATAGAAGCACCAAAGTAGGACACTAGTGGCAACAACACTATAATCCCATTTAGGTACTACTATCCTTAGCTGACAAGGCCTAGAGGGAGGGATTTATCATGGAAAGATTATTCTAGTTGAGCTTTGATTAGGTCTATAAGGCTATAGATGTCTAGGAATTAGTTAAAAGATGTCTAAGGGGGTCATAAAAATAATCAAGATGAACCTATGGGTTAGGTGTCATAAGACACACTAAAGTTAATAATTTTCACATTTTATATGACTACATTTGCCCCCCAATAATTTTAGTGATGCAACAAAGCAAAATATTAGGATAAAGGAGAAATAGAAAGCATACCTAAACTTACCTACAAGGGTGAATCTCATGAAGCTATGTGATGTTAGTGCGCTTAGAGAGAACATGCTATGAAGTGTGAATGTGAAAGAGAAAATAGAGAGTAAATCATTTCTTACTAGATAATCCATATCTAAAATAAGAAAATAGAAAGTTGGGTAAGATAGAGAGGAACATAAAGGAATGAATACCCCTCACTAGGTACATATACCAATACAAAACCTATTGTGATGCTAAGTGATGTTGGATGTGTGTTGAATCAAGAGTAATATTAGGAATGAAGGTAAGTGATCGATTCCCTAAAAGTGGCTCAAGAATGTAAAGTCTCACACTTTGGCTCCATCATCACCTACTAAGTGAATCTATGTGGTCATACATGTGTTTATCAATGTTTTGACTATGTGTCTAATCCCTCTGAGTAGGTGGCTCAAGAGGCTAACTAGTCTTTTAGCTCCATCATTGCCCCATGAAGTGAAGCTATGAACTAATACTAGTACGAAATATGTTTCATATGATATGGATCTTTAATATCATGAATTCTTTATAATCTAACAGTGTTGGCATGGATATTCAAATGTATGCTAGAAACTAGGCCACCCTTGGCCACTCTAAAGGATGGAGATTAGGCTTGTATGTAAGCTACTTTGAAACTAGAGCACTAGAATTATACAAAAGCCACTTTAAAATGTGGAGGTTAGGGTTTTATGAAATTCATTCCAAAATGATGAAAACCACCTATAAATAGAATAAGGCATGCAACTATTGAGAATTCTTGGGTAATATTGAGCTCAAAAAGAAAAGAAAACAAATATTCTATGCACATTACCCCCAATCATTGGTGTCTAAAACATGGATTTTGATTTGGAAGTTATAATAACTACCATATTTGAAACCAAAAGTGAGATCCATCATGCCACACATGATTCCCCCTATATCTATATTCTTTAAGTAAAAGTGTACTAAAAACTATTGATTCTAAATTGGTCTAACTATGCAAAATTGTAGCTAAACCTACTTTTCTACCTTCTTCTAGAAAGTCAAGTTTTTCTACTATTTGGATGGGAGCATAAAAAAATAGACACTAGAGGGCTTGGTGCTATACTCTAACCTTGGCGCTACTATCTTGGGCTAAATCTGCTGACTATTCTAACATTTTCACTATTTGCCTAGTTTATCTTATCTAATTTGATGTCTAGTTATTGTTCTAAGTGTTTTGAAATATAAATTTTTTACCATTAAGAGATCTAATCTCTATGACAAATCCCTTGTTTATTTCCCCCTATTCTAAGGTTAGGAATGAAGACCCTATAATGACTACCCTTAGAATAAATATCCCTACATGTGTGTTATGCTACAAAGATACATGATATAACAATGACAATTGAAAATATATCTCAAGATATAACATGGTTTGTAATGAGAATTAGATCGATATGGGTATGCCTAGATATATATAACAATATAAAAATATGTGTAATGTACTAAACTAGAATTAGAAGTCTAGTTAAATTTTAGTTGTTAGTTATCAACTGTCAAGGAGGGATGGAACATGATGTCCATTATGGCATCCAAAAAATTAAGATAATGAATGATGTATATCATGGCATTACAAATAATTGAAAAATCAATCAAGAAACCAACATACAAGGTAATAATTAGTAAACATACAAGAGTGGCCAAGGGGCCAAACAAACAAGAGACATGGGCACATGCCACTCAAAATGGAAAACAAACATTAAAGGTATGTTTAAATGCCACATACACATACAATTGAAAAAACCAAAGATGGTGTGAAATCCACAATTACATATAAGAGTACAAGTAAAGGACATTGGAAAATGTCCTAAGGCAAATATATTAATATAAGCAAAAGACATTGGCAAATGTCCTAAGGCACATATAAGAGAGAAACTAGAACTAAGAAATGCACTCACATATAGCTATGCAAAGCAAAGAGGAAATCATGTAAAAATTATAAATACAATAACATATATCTAATCAGAAAAAGCATGTGAGAGTATGAAAGACATGTTAGTATAAGACTAGGTGTATGCTAAGAAAAACACAAGTGTTATATACTAGTGAGTGTCGATAGAGTAATTTGTGTAAGCTAGTAAATAATGTACATCTAAATGATAACTAGAATGTGTGGTGTAGGAATGAAATAACTTGGATGGTGTAGTCATGTATAAGATACCCCAAAAGGGAAGATATATCAATGTGTGTCTCAAATATATAAGTAAGATGCCCCCTCAATGGGTAGATTGAAGCAATCAAGAAGCTAAAAATCACTGCACACACTCAAATATGATCAAGTGAATCATGATAATGTAGATAAATTGACAAACAATAGTATATAATAAAAAATGTAAGTCTAACATAATAATAGCAATGTAAAACATGGATGATGCATACTATTGAAATATTTTTGGTTTTTTTGGATTTATTTGCATGTTTTTATATTTTGAATGTTTTTAAAATTTTGATGTATTTGAATGAATTTTTATTTTTTAAATTTTTTATGTACAATAAATCATGAGAATAATATGTACAAGAAAAATTTAGAAACTATGTACAAGTAAGGAAAAAGAAACTATGTAAAAGTAAGCTAGGAAGGAATGATACTAACTAATGAGTCTCATGGGAGACTCCCTATCATGGTGTCTTATATAAAAAAAAAGAATCATGCATGATTGTAAATCATAAGGGAATGGCTATGAATATGACTCTGAATATTCGAATTCATTGTACATATCTTGGAAATGATAATAACCTATATTTTTCCAGTCATCATTATCATCTTTATTTTGAACTAATAGAATGCTAGTGTTGACTTTTGTTGTATCTGGATATTTTCCATTGATAAATTGTGTCTACAAATGATTTGCCTTAGTATGTTCAATAAATCCCAAACCTTGGTGACAAACATTATCAACTTCTAGAATAGGATTAGTGATGCCTTGAGCATGCTTGCCCAACCCTTGACCTTGATAATCAAAATGTTGTAGATATTTTTTACCAAACCCATAATTATTTGAAAGTGGAGCCTCATTTTGGAGTGGTAGATTTGAATCATTTTCATGCTTTTATTTTGGTATTATTTCTTGCTCTGATTTTGATTTTTGATCCTTTTGTTGCTCTGAGTTATGCTTTGGTAGCCATTTTGTACTATTTATAAATTTGACCCTTTGTGAATGTGTTCCTATGTCACTATGGATTGCTTGACTGATTTACCTTATATATGGTTCTCATTAGCAATTATCTATTGAATGTATTTTTTTAATTCCAAAAATGAATCTATGTGATGCCCATGCATTATATGATATGCACAATAATATCTAAATATTCTCACTAGATGTAGAGGGTGTAGTTTGATCAAATTAGATTTAATCATTTCCCTTAGTACCTCACTTTAACTCTTATTTGATCTTTGAATGATTTTTAAATCACTAGTTTTAGAGTTACTTTGTTGTGATTTATTTTGATATGTAACATTGCTTGCAATCAATTGACTGGGTGAAGGTGCATATACACGATTGACACTAGGGTGCCTTTTAAGCTTTTGTATTATAATATGATTTTACAATGTTGTGATATTGTCATGTAATAGTTGATTCTATGTTTATAAATCTGAAATTAACTTGATCATATTGGTGATTTGATCCCTTAGAGTCTCACAATTACAAACCCTAGTTGTTTTTGATTGAACATGTAAGCACATATGTTGAAGAGGTTTTAAAGAAGCTATAGTCTAAATGTATGCATTAGGAACAATAGTATAGGCTACCTCACCTTGTGGAAGGGTGATAACATGGACATGGTTATAGGAGAAGTAGCTATCACCCTCTTGGGGGAGAGGAGGGGAAGGAAATACTCAAAAGTAGCCAAGGAGTTAGATACATCTAGGTGAAAACCATGTATATGAGATAAAACACATGTAATTTGTATATTAATAGGATTATAAAGAAAATTCCACATGAGAGATAGCAAATAAGGGATAGAGAGAATTAAATGGCACACTAATGCATAGAAAACTTTTACATGTGCTATGATATGTCTAATATGTGTAGCAAGATAAACTTCAAATTTTTTACATATGAGAGATGGAAATTAAATAATGAAACCTTGTATTAGAGATAAATAAATAGTGCTTCAAAGGAGAGGGATCTTACTATGTTTAATAATAAATTTATTAGTATCATCACATATTATTTAAAGTAAGCATGAAATGAAAATAATGAAGCTTTGGATTAACATATGGTAAAATTCATCATTCATGTACATGATAGGACCAAGTATGGTCTCCTTATTATTTGTTAAAATTCAAGAAATATTTGAAAATTAGTGAGATCTATTTTTGAAATATAATTTTAGATGTAAGATGATACCTCAAGAAGAAAATAGGAGATAGTACATGCAACTAGGGTTTTGAATGAAATTATTTTAAAATTACTAAGGAATTTTAAAACTTGATGCAACTTTCTAATTTAAATATGTAAGTAAATTATCAAAAAATATAGGGAAAATACCACAACATAGTATGGGAAACTAGGGTTTGATTTATTTTTTAAAAAAAATTACTATGAAATTTTAAAATTTAATGCTAAAATTTGATTCTATTATATAGGTAAAAAATTAGAAAAATATAGCAAAAATACTGGGAAAATAATGAGACCTAGTATGGGCAACTAGGGTTTGAATGAAAATTAAATTAAAATTACTACAAAATTTTAAAATTTAATGTTATTTTTTGATTTTATTGTGTAGGTAAAAGATTAAAAAAATAATAGGAAAAAATAGTAGGAAAATTACCCTAGGTTTTCTAGGGTTATATGCGTAAATAATGTAAGTTAGGTTCATCAAATGATTTAACAATTTTGGGAATATTGGATTCTTATTCCTAATTTAGTTAAAGGGTCTGAGTAGTAAAATTAGTAAATAAATATAAAATGATTAAGCTATTAATTTATGTAATTTTACTATAATTTGAATATTTCTAAAAATAGTAATAAGGGATAGAAAATAAGACTTAGCTAGAAACTGATTGAGACAACTGAGATAGAGGCTAAATTTCATTGTGCAAGATTGGGAAATTATCAAAAATCAAGATCTAAGTTTAATTTTATGATTATATAGGAGCACTAAAATATGATATTAGTGGTGCCAACACTATAGTCCACTTTCACCATTGTTTTCCAAGAGACTTGAGCTTTTTAGGTATTGTTTATTGTATTTGTGTGAACTTGCTTGTGAAGTTTTGACTATTGGATGTCCAAAAAACTCCTTGTAGAGATGATTTAGTCTTCAAACCCTATGCTCCATCATTCTTTGACAAAATTTGAGGAAGAGGGGGGGTTAGTGTGTGTAATATGCAATGGACGTGGATCTACACCCCTTATGCGGGCACATTGCCTACATACCAATACTCTGAAGAGGGATCAAGCCATATGTAGTTCTTAAACTTGATGTGATTTGTGAAATATTGTGTATTAAGATCAAAATGCTAAACTATATGTGATTTAGGTCGATAGGAACTGGTGTAAATATTTAGATAATCTTGTAAGTGTAGTGGCTAGATGTATACAAAGAATAGGGAAGATTGCCTGAGTAGTCTTGCTTGTATTCTTACTTACTTAGTGATAATTACTAACCCTCTCCAAATGATATTTGAATGGTATTTTATATGGATATATTATTCATGGGTTGAATTTTCTCACATTAGGATGATAAAGAGAAGGATGAGGAATCAGAAGGAACTATCCATTAGGGCTAAAAATACACTTGGATAAGAGTGCCAACATAGGGCACTAATGGCACAAGCACTGTATTCAAACTTGGGTACTATTATCCTTAGCTGACAAGGCCTAGGGGATGGATTTATCATGGAAAGAGTAGTTTTACTAAGCTAGGATTAGGTCTAGAAGGCTACAAATGATTAGGAATTAGTGAAAAGATGCATATGGGGGTCATGAAATTAAGTAAGAGGGACCTATGGGTTGGGTGTCATAATCGGCACTCAAGTTACTAATTTTCACATTTTATCTGACTACACACTTGCATATATATAGATCATCATTGATTAGTAGAATCAACACTGATCATAGGAGAATCATCATTGATTTTCCCTTTTAAGTAGGAGTTTGGTTTCATCCACTTTGGTTTGTCCCAACTATGGGTAATTTAAGATTATAAGTGGTGCGTTTTTTAGGAATGGGTTTATATAGGGGTAGGTTGTTATGGTACTAATATTTTATGGTTTGTAATTAGATTCAGGTTGTTAGGGAGATAAAATGGTATTTTGTAAATACAAATTATCTAGTACTTGATGGTAAATAAGTTAGGCTTTAAGATAGGGGTATTTAGTATAAAATAATAATAAGGGCCTTAAAATATTGAATAATTTATATATAAAATATGAAATTATAGTGTCTACATTTTCCCATTTTTGTGGAGAGGTATGTAATACGTACCATGAGACAAAAATTGAAAGAGGTCTAATTCCCCAAGTTCATGTGAGGAGGTACTACCCTCAAACTAGGAGCCAATGTAGGATGAGGAGTGGGTGATAGGTTTTAAATATTAATTAATGGATGGAATGGATATATAATAGATGAGGACTAAGAGTTTTAATGTATAACATGAAGTATATGGTTTTACACTGACAATGTGTGAGATAGTATAGGTAGAGATGCCCTAAGACAAATCACATAATAAAATACCATAACTATGAACAAGTGGGCTTAAATAAAGGCTAATATATAGAACAAATGATATGGTTTGGTTGACTAAAGCATCTAATGTGCTATATGGTGTGTATCCAACCTATAGACATTTATTATCAAGAGGAGATGCACTCTTAGGACCCATAAAAGGGAAATACCCAAAAATTCAATGCCTTATATAGGTTGTGGGACTAAAAGGGACTCTATATCCAAAAACCTAAAATGTAATATGACAAATAATGAGATAAGTGTGGAAAAGTAAAAATATTAGGATTTGGAGTAGGATTGGATGTAAAAAAGACTACAAGTAATGAAAAATGGGTAGATTGATGTTGATTTTGAAGAAATTAATGATGATCTACATAAATCAATGTTGATCTGAAACAAATCAATTTTGATTATAAATACGAGTATATAATAAAATCTAAAAAGGAGAGAGATCATTTTTTTATCAATTCATGGTAAGTTAAGATCTTAAATTTGACAATTATTATGATGTGTGGTGTGATGGAAGTGAGTGGCAACAATCAAAGGTGATAGATACAGTCTCAGGATGAGGTAGGCCTTATTTTTATCTAAGTTTTCTAGTTTTTTTATTTTATTTATTTATTTTTGGATTAGGGTAATGTATATGGTATTAGGGTAGTATGATGACCCAAGATCAATATTGATTCCAATAAATCAATGAAAATTCAAGGGAAACATTTTTTATTCAACAAAAATGTCACTGATCAAATATGAACCGATGCTAATTTTCTAAAAAAGGTGAACAAATACATTAGAGTGTCTAGGGTGAAATTAAGTTGAAGTTTAGAAATTATAAGGCTCATATAGGATTATGGTAATAGGCACACATATTTTTTTGAATGTAAGACTGAGTACCAACTTTGTTGGAGTGGTTATGTGACCAATTACATGATGATGATTGTGTGCATATGAAGGTCATGGATTTAGGAGGAATGCACTTTTACCATTACATTCAAAGATACATGAGCCTATTGGTTGAATTACTAGAGCAATGGGATGTGATAATAGGGACATTTTGCCTACCTATAAGAGAGATGACCAACATAGAGGAGGATATATATAGGATTCTATGACTTCTAGTGTAGGGTGTTATTATTATACTTGTGGATGAGTACGGTCACACAACAACATTGACAAGGCTATATGGTGGAGATGTTGTAGATATCACCTTCATATTAAGAGGATTTATGTTCAAGACTTTATATGAGGTAGATATAGAGGGGAGGATATTACTATTGATGATGATGCTATCCATCTCATGTTATGCCCTCCTAGATTTAGGTAGAAGCAGGTTCCCATGGAGCCTCATAAGTGTTTTTATAGACATGATGGAGTAGTGAATAATATTTTCCTAGCATAGGTATATGGGGAGCTATGGAAGTGGATGACCCAAAAGAGATATGGTTTAGAATTGACCTTTATTATATAGTGTTAGGAATATGAACACATCAAGGTTGTTTGACCTATTGGCACCCCATAGATACATTGGTATGATACTCATTATAGTGTTTCCTTCCTTCAATGGAAGGAATATTTAGTATGATATTATATAGATGGTGTGACATGGGACCTAGTACATTATCTAACTCAAAAATTAGCAAAAGAGTTCGGAAGAGTCTTGGAAGTGGCAAATGGTTAGGGAGTGATTCTTATGGATGAAAGAGACTAAGTTAAGTATGAATCCAACACTGGCTCATGGGAATATAAGGACTCAATAATGAGGATCCAGAATAGAAGAGAGAATATAGGGACACAAAGGCCTAAGTCCTTAGGAAATTTATGTAACTGCCTAACACAACTAAAGTGTGTTGATGATCATTGGTGAGTCACTATGAGTGTAATATAATTGTAACTGCTTAGTCATGAAAAACCAAGTATAAATACCCTTATATATAAATTTTTAAGGTTGTTATTATTGAGTTTTTTATTATTGTACTCAACTGGATAATATTAAGATTTATACCAGTGAGTTACACTATACACTTGAATTATGTAATCTTGAATCACTTATCAATATAATGAATGGAACCTATGTTACCTTAATATGGATTTGTGTTCAAGCCTTTATATGATGTAGATATAGAGGGGAAGAGATTACTATTGATGATGATGCTATCCATCTCATTCTATGCCCTTCTAGATTTAGGTACAATCACATTCCCATGGAGCCTCACAAGTGTTTTTGTGGACATGCTAGAGTAGCAAACAATATATTCCTAGGATCCAACATTTATAGAATAGGTATATGGGGAGTTATGGAGGTGGATGACCTAGAATAAATATGGTTTAGATGTGTCCTTTATTATGTAGTGCTAGGAATATGTGCACATCAGAATTGTTTGACCTATTGGTACCCCTTAGATACAATGGTATGAGACTACTTATAGTGTTTCCTTCCTTAGATGGAAGGAATATTTAGTATGATCTTATATATATGGTGTGACATAGGACCTTGTATATTATCTAACTCAAAACTTATCAAAATACATGGGGATTGTATGAGAAATGGGAGATGGTTAGGAAGTGATTCATATGTATGAAAGAGACTAAGTTAAGTATGAATCCAACACTAGCTCAAGGGAAGATAAGTGCTCAACAACAAGGATCAAGAATATAAGAGAGAATATAGGGGCACAAAGGCCCAAGTCCTTAGGAAATTTATGTAATTGGTCACCATGACTAAAGTGTGTTTATCATCATTAGTGAGTCTCTATGAGTGTAATATGATTGTAACTACTTAGTCATGGAAAACCAAGTATAAATACCCTTGGATATAACTTTGTAAGGTTTTTGTTATTGTTGTTGTGATTGAGGATATTATTATTGATATTGTTGTTATTATACTCAGTTGGATAATATTGAGAGTTATATGAGTGAGTTGCACTATATACTTGAATTATGTAATATTTGAATTAGTTATCAATATGATGAATGAAACCTATGTTACCTTAATATGGACTTATGTTCAGGCCTTTCTATGAGGTAGATATATAGGGGAGGAAATTAGTATTGATGATGATGCTATATATCTCATGATATGCCATCCTAGATTTAGGTAGAAGTAGGCTCCCATGAATCCTCACAAGTGTTTTTTTAGACATGTTGGAGTAGCAAAAAATAATTTCCTAGGATCCAACATTACTAGGATAGGTATATGTGGAGCTATGGAGGTGTATGACTCATAAGAGATATGGTCTATATGTGACCTTTATTTTGTAGTGCTAGGAATATAATCACATCAGGGTTTTTTGACCTATTGGTACCCCATAGATACATTGGTATGAGACTACTTATAGTGTCTCCTTCCTTTGATGGAAGGAATATTTAGTATGATATTATATAGATGGTGTGACATGGGACCTGGTATATTATCTAAGTCCTCAGGGAGCTATAGGATAGTGATATAATTTGGATGCCCTAAATTAGATTTCATGCATGGTCTAGGATAGAGGAAAAGCTGGTAGACATTTAGACAGAGAGATGGCTTATAGGGAGGAGGATGAACTATGTGGATTTTTTCCATTTTACGAGGGTGAAGAGATAATTTGGGCTTATACAAGGTATAACATGCGACCCATGAGTATATAGATGAGATGATATAGATCTTGGATTCTTGAATCTAGATACTACATATATTCTAATATGATCTTAGGAAGAGGCAATAGATATAGATGTAGAGGATATAGGGTGTACCTAATACACTTAGTGTGGTGGTTAGGGAAGCTAGATACCATGAAAGAGAGGGTGGTGAAACTTCAATAAGAAGGAATAGATGAGGAGTTTAAATATGTAGAAGAGGAGGGAAGAGGAATACAGGAGGATATATATGTCATAGGGATTATTCTTGAGAGGGATACACTAAGAGCCTAGTTTATTTCTCTATAGGGAGAGGTGACCATAGTGTAGGGGCACTCATGACTATGCAAATGGAATCATATGGTATTAAAACTAGATTATCTACTTTACAAGTGGAGCATGACACCATATAATTGATTCATAATCTAGAAGTTAAGGCTTAGGATATATGATCTATAGTTATCTAATTATCAAAATACCTAGAATAATTTGAATAACCCAAAAAAATAAATGTTTTGAATAGTAAGATCATTGTTATATTACTTTAAGAATAAACTATTCAAATATAATTTGTATTAAAAATATGTGATTAAAAGGGAAATAATATGAATGACATAAAAAAATATATATATATATAAAGATAACACAAGTTTGTTTATGGGGTTTGACAATTGTCTACGTCCCTAGGTCCAATATAAGCATGATTGATCTATTAATAATTGGTGCAAATTTTATAGTACAAGAATACACCAAATGAATTTTTAAATAAATTATACCTACATCTCAAAATAATTCTATTCAATATCTCTTTTCCACTAAAATATTCCTTCACACATTTCAAAAAATCTTTAAAAGCTATCAACAATACTTTGTTAAAAATGCTTCATGAAAATGTTTTATATTCTTCTAAATGAATCACCGCCCTTTTATATCCTTCCTAATCCCATGGAATGCATTGGTGGATTAATCAACATTATTTAAATAAAAGTAAGGGGATAAAACTCCTTCCCACACATTTGGTTGTGGGATGAGACTTATCCAATTTCATTTCTCTTATCTTTTGAAAAGATAACTACTTTCCATGTTTAAAGGCCACATTACTCTTATACCATGTGGGGTGATGAAAAGTGGTGGATTTTTTTAATGAAAAAATGGTAATTAAATGGGTGTCATGTTAATAATTAAATGGCCCCATTTATATTTATCATGACCTATGAATGAAATTTGATGATTGTCAACTAGTGTTGACTAATGTTGACCCCTCTTATTAACTTTTGACTAATTTTGACCAGACATATCTTGCACTTATAGACTCCATTTTTTAAACTAAAAAATGTGTCAAAAATCTCTCAACAAGATCTACACTATGTGAATGGTTTGAAGAATAATTGAGACATTTTAGTTTTTACCCCTTTTGCCTTGAACTTCATGTGTGGAGACTAAATAACATAGGTACTTAGAAGGATATTAGATTGGTATTATTTTAGTGGGGGATCATCCCAAATCACTCCTCCACACTAAGGATATTTTGGACCTCCAAAAGTGATTTATTTTTAATAAGGTGAGGGTATTTCTCCTTCACCTTTCTAGTTTCCATCCACTTAGCCTTCTCTATATGTGTCCCTTTTAGACCCACACAAAGATATTCAACATCACCTCTTCATAAAGTTCTCACTTTCCTATAAATAATGGTATCTTCCTACAATTTATTCAGATACTCTTGAGTAAAATCTTCAACAAAAGTTATAGAAATAGTTTCATCATAATACAAAATCATAGGAGGCTCATACAATTTTAGATTTCCAACATTCACAATAGAATAAATCTACATATATGGTGGTAAATCTAACCAAAAAGCATTTTTACCAATATTTTCCTAAAATTTAAATGGACCATATCAAATTGGTTTAGTATTTTTACCTTCACCTATAATCCTCTCCTTACTAATATGAAGCCATACTTGATCACCAACTTGAAAATGATGATCAATTCAATGTTTATCATTCCTAGCCTTATATTTTGCTTGAGTTTTATTTATCTCTTCCCTAATAGTCTATTGAAAAAATTTCACCTTTTTTATGAACTTCTTAGCCTTACCAACATTAAATTATCCATCTAAAACTAATTTTTTCTCAAATGTGAAGTTCAATGGTAACTTAGGCAAATAACCAAAATAAGTCTCAAAAGCAGACTTTGGTGTGGAAGAATGTAGTGCTCGATTATAAACATGTTGTATATAACATAGATACTCATCCCATAATTTAGTATGTTTGCTACAATAACCTTAGAGTAAATGTACTAATGTATGATTGTCCACCTATATCTATCCATCAGTTTGTGGATGAAATGTAGTACTTTTATTTAGATTAGTGTCTATAAAGTCCCACAAATTTGACCAAAACTCTCCAAGAAATTGAGAATCTCAATAGAGATAATAGATGTGGGAAATCTAAAATGAACCCAAACATGCTAAAAAATAAGTGTGTTTCCCCTTTACCATTAATATGTTTAGTATAAGGAACTAATACACATATTTTACTAAATCTATCCTCAATGACATAGATATAATCATGTTTCCTTCATTTCATATGCAAACCTCCTAGAAAATACATGAAAATACTCTATCAAGATCTATTAGGAATGGGGAGAGGTGTATATAAACCTAATTTCCTATTACTAGGCTTATTTTTATCACAAAGAATATAAATCCTTATATATTTTGCAACAAATTCTTGCATATGAGGGTAATAAAAATACCTATATAACTATGCAATTATCTTACCAACACCAAATTGACCCAAAATAATAAAAGTGTGAGCTTCTTTGACCATATACACACATTCATCTTGTGGAATACAAAGTTTGCCAAAATGATATAAGAGTCCATCATGCACATGATACTTAACTTCTCCCACCTTTTTACCACTCATCAAATCTTCATACACTTCCTTAAAGTCAACATCATTAATAAATTATTATTTATAACTTTCATGTATTAAATAACTATGTTGTAAAATAAATAATGAAACAATAGGAGGTCTAGAAAGCATGTCAACAAACTTATTTTTTGTACCTATCTTATACCTTATCACAAGGTGAAAATATTACAAGAATCCCATCCACTAAAAATATTTTTATTGTTGTATCTTGGTTGTGATTGAAGATAATATAGTGGCTAATGATCATTATGAATCACTCTCTCTTTACCCATAAAATAGTGCTTCATTTTCTTTACACTCTATGCCAAAGCATACAATTCTTTATCATAAGCAAGATAATTTGTTGCCGCACTTATGAAAGTTTTTGAATGGTAACAAACTAGTTTCCTTTTCTACATAAAAACTACCCCCATAGCATATTATCTTACATCTATCTCAATTTAAAATGGCTATTATAAATCTATAAGTGCTAAGATAGGGACATTACTTATTTTCTCTTTTAGTGTATCAAAATCTCTTTGATGTTTGCCTCCCCACTGAAAAACCTATTTAATGCTAGTCAAAGAATGTAAAGGAGATGCAAAAAATGAGAAGTTAGAAATAAATTTTATCTAGTACTAAACTACACCAAGAAATATCCTAATCTCTATTACATTATTATATTTAGGCTAGTTAATAATGACCTCAATTTTTATAGGATCCATTTTCAATTCACCATGTCCCACAACATAACCCAAATAAACCAAATATGTTTTCCCAAATTCACATTTAGACATCTTCATATATAGTTCCTCCTTTCTTAAATCATCTAAGACTTTATTAATATGAATGACATGATCATCCCATGATTGACTAAAAATTAGAATATCATCTAAGTAGACTATCACAAAATCATCAATGAATGGCCTACAAACATCATTCATCACATGCATGAATGTAGCCAATGCATTTCATAATTCAAAAGGCATAACAAGCCATTCAAACAAACCTTGTTTTATTTTTAAAGTAGATTTCCAAATATCATCTTCATTGATTCTCACCTGGTGATAACCACTTCTTGAGTCTAACTTTGTGAAATAAATAGCATTTTTCAACTGATTTAATAAATCATCAATCTGAGTAAGAGGGTAATGATTTTTCACCATGATTTTATTCAAGGCATTAAAATCAACACACATATTCCATTTTCCATCTTTCTTAGGCACCAAAATGATAGGTGAACCAAAAGGGGATGAACATGGGTAGATAATTCCTTTTACCAATAGTTCCATCACGTACTTCTTAATTTCCTTGTTTTCAACCATATACAATGTATACATACTAATATTAGGAAGAGGTGCATCCTAAAACAATTGTATCTCATGTTGAACCCCTCTTTTAGGAGGTAGTCCCTGTGGATCTTGAAAAACATCATTATGGTTAGAAACAATTTTAACTAATTCATTATGATGTTTAGGATCATAATTCTCAAAAGCCTTTTCATTAACTTTCTCATTATCTTAGATCACCATGAGTACAAAATTCTTACTTGAATTTACAAGCCTTTTCATCTACCCTATAGTAACCAAAGAAAGACTTGTTTTCACATGATGATCTCTAATATTATATTCAATCCCATCTTTAACAAGAAAGTACTAATTATATTCCCTATATAAGATTGATTTATGATCACAAAGATAAGGAATTCCCAAAACCACACCATAAATGTCTATTGGAACAACATCCAAATTGACCTCATAAATGAAATTGTTAGTAATGGCAAATCTGAGTCTACAAGTTCTTATTACTTGTAGTTTTGCATCATCACAAACCTAGCCCAAAGGATAAGTCATAGGATGTGGTTTGGTTTGGAGTCCTGTTTTCTTCACAACCTCCTCTAAAATTAGACTATCTTGAGATCCACTATCAAATAGAGTGTCTATTTTAATATGTTTAGAAACAAATCTAAGGTGGAAAAACTCATTTATTTTCTTCTCATCATACAAGATTGTTGTTTAGATGAAGATGCAACATTAGATGAACTAGTGCTAGAAGAAGAGGAAGAATTAAAACCTTGTAAACTCATGTCCATGATTTTGGTCTCATCAACAAAAGTGGATCCAAGATAACGCACCACAGTAATTGTTTTCTTATCTTTTCCTTTTCTTATTGTTAAGCCATTTAGGTTTTAATTTTTAATGTAACTTATAACACTTAGATTCATCATGATTTTTATTTAAATTATTAAAAAATAGCTTTTCATCTTCCTTTTTAACCGTATAAGTCATTTTATTCTTACCTTTTCCTTTTAAACCTTTGTCCTTGCTTTCAAATTACTTGGGTTTCTGCTTAGGAAATATCTTTCTAAGCATTTTCCCCCTAACTTCCAAGTGAGTAGCTTGTACACAAACTAAATTAAAATTAGTAGGATTTTAAAAAAGTATCATATGTCATAGACAACTATGTAACCCAGCAATATAATTCATTAAAGACTCATGTATATAAGGGAATATTCAAACACAAAGCTTGCTTCCTAAACTCCTGTGTATAATCTTGTACACTTTGGCCCTTAGCTTGCCTAAGAGTTTGCCAATCCATCATGGCTTTTTGCATGTAGACCAAAGGATAAAATTGCCTTCATAACTAAGAAATGAATTCATTCCAAGAAGAAGTCACATTACCTTGTTTGACCAAATCCCTTGTCACTTTATTTCTCACCAAATAAGTGTCTTACCATGCATTTGATGCATAGATAACTAAATTTTCAGTCTTTCATCTGTAATATTCTAAATCCTACAATATACACCAATCTACTTGATCTAATTATCTAATTTATCAGCATTCAATTCTACATTATATATAAGTAACTCAAACTTAATATCAATCTTTAAAGATGGAAGAGACTCAGATATTAATAATTATTTATCATCACCTACACTAGGAGTTCAAGGATATCAAGGAATTTCCTCTTAATCTTTAGCTTTATTTTCCCATGCAATTCAATTTTTATTTTCATGATAGACCTCTTCTATCATGATTTTCATTTTCATAAAAGATTGATGAAAGTCTCATTCCTAATCTGATTCCCCTTCCATTGATGTCACTTGGCTTGTACATCATGTACCTATATTAGGATTGTACTCTTCCAATTCACCTTTACCATGTCTAAATGTTAACCTGGTTAACATAAAAAATCCACCTGCAATCCAAAAATACTATTATCTAGTGTAGATCACTAGCTCTAATACCAAACTGATCCATAGTTATCCAATTATTAAAATACTTAGAATAATTTAAATAACCTAAAAAATATATGTTTTGAATAATAAGATCATTTTTTTAACTTAAAAAAAACACTATTAAAATATAAATTTTACTAAAAATATGTGATTAAAAAGAATTAATATTCATGATCGAAAAAAGAACCAAATCAAAGAGAAAGACAACACAATTTTGTTTACGAGGTTTGACAATTATCTACATCCCCAGGTCTACTATAAGAGTGATCAAGCCATTAATTATTGGTGAAAATTTTAAAATTCCAAAATACACCAAATGAATTTGTAAACAAATTATACCTACGTCTCAAAATAATTCTCTTCAATATCTCTTTCCTGCTAAAATATTCCTTCACACATTTCCAAAAATATTCAAAAGCTATCAACAATACTTTGTTGAAAATGCTTTATATTCTTCCAAATGAATCACCACCCTTTTATAGCCTTCCCAAGACCATGAAATGCATTGGTGGCTTAATCAAAATTATTTAAATAAAATTAAGGGGATAAAATCCCTTCCATTATATATGGGAAACTGAAACTTAATATCAAGATTTAAAGAGGGAAGAGACTCATATATTTTTAATGATTTATCATCACATGCACTGGGAGTTTGACGAGGCAAAGGAATTTCCTCTTCATCTTTACCTTTATTTTCCTACTCAATTAGACTTTGTATTTCATGATAGAGGTACTATATCATGATTTTCATTTGTTCAAAAGATTTATGAAAGTCTTATTCCCAATCTAATTCCCCTTCCATTGATGTCACTTGACTTGTACATCATGTACTTATACTAGGATTGTACTCTTCCAATTCACCTTCACCACATCTAGATCTTGGCTTGGTTAACATAAACAATCCAATTACAATCCAAAAACACTATTATCTAGCACACATCACTATCTCTAATACCAAACTGATCCGTATCTATCTAATTATCAAAGTAATTAGAATAATTTGAATAACCCAAAAAATGGATGTCTTGAATAGTAAGCTCATTTTTTCATAACTTTAAAAAAACACTATTCAAATATAATTGATACTAAAAATATGTGATTAAAAAGGAAGTAATATTAATGATAAAAATAAGAACCAAATTAAAGAGAAAGACAACATAAGTTTGTTTACGAGGTTTGACAATTGTCTAGATCCTTGGGTTCACTATAAGCATGACCGATCCATTAATAATCGGTGCAAATTTTACAATTATATAATACACCAGATGAATTTGTAAAAAATTATACATTCATCTCAGAATAATTCTCTTTAATATCTCTTTCCCACAAAAATATTCCTTCACGCATTTCCAAAAACATTCAAAATCTATCAACAATACTTTGTTGAAAATGATTCACGAAAATGCTTTATATTCTTCAAAATGAATCACCACCTCTTTATATCCTTCCCAAGCCCATGGAATGCATTGGTGTCTTAATAAACATTTTTAAAATTAAATTAAGTGGATAAAATCCCTTCCCACACCTTTGGTTATGGGATGAGGCTTATCCCAATGCATTTCTCTTATCTTTTAAAAATATAACTACTTTCCAAGTTTAAAGGCCACATTGCTCTTATACCACATGGGGTGATGAAAAGTGGTGGCTTATTTTAGGGAAAAAATGGTAATTCGATGGGTGCCATGTTAATATTTAAATATCCCCATTTACATTTATCATGACCTATGAATGGAATTTAATGCTTGTTGACAATTTTTTACTAGTGCTAACCAATGTTGACCTATCTTATTAAATATTGACCAACTTTGACTGGCCATATCTTATGCTTATGGATTCTATCTTTAAAGATAAAAAATGTGCCTAAAATATCTTGATGTGCTTTATGTTGTGTGAATGGTTTGAAAAGAATTGATACCTTTTATTTTTTACCCCTTTTGCCTCAAACTTCATGCCTAAAGACTAAATAACATAGGTATTCAAAAGGATATTAGATTAGTATTATTTTAGTGAGGGATGCTCTCAGATCAATAAATAATAAATAGAGAGGGATAAACTATAGATAGGGGATAAAAGAGCTATGATGCAGATATTTAAAGGTATAGATAGGCCAAGTATAGGACAAGACAATATCATGAGTGTGGATAGGTACTAAGAGATAGTGGATGAGATGTATTACTATAAAAAAATTACACTATAATTGCATCCAAATATTCTGATATACTAAACATGTGGCCACATAGGGTAGGTCCTCTAGATAGACACATATAGGTTCAGTTAGCATAATGAGTGTGTCCCATAGGAGAGATTAGAGGGGAGATAGAGGAGGAGATAGGGGAGATGGGAGTAGAGGTAGGGTTAGAGGCATTAGGGACATCCATTTGATCCCTTTTTAGTTTTTGGATAGCTCATTTTGTATTTATTGTACTAGCTGAAGAGCCAAATACTATGTATAATGAGATTGGATATTTGTACATTTGAGAATTTATATGTATATATATAGATACATGATTTTGATTATGAGTTATGGTGTTATATTTTGCGATTTATGGATTTTATTAGATTATGGTTTTAAATGTTATATATCATGGAGTTAGTTTAGGATGATTTGTATTTTAGATTTTTTGATTATGGATTTAGTTATTCAGATGATGTGATAGATTTATTATGTATTTACATTAACATGTTTATGGATCATGATTATGTGATTATGGATGTGGATTAGATTATTGATTTAGATTAGATTATGGATTATGGGTTATATATTTTTTGTTATGTGATTATGGGTTTGATTAGATTATGGATTTTATGTATATGATTATGGGTTAGATTATATTATGGATTTACATTAAAATGTTTATGGATCATGATTATGGATTTAGATTAGATTATGGATTATGAATTTATGTTTTTTGATGCCATGGATTTAATTATGATGCTCTTACACTATGGTCAAGATATACATGGTGATCCTAATTTTAGATAATTAATTAGCACAATTTTGATTTATTTAGGATAAAGAGACACAAAGGTTTTATTACTCATTATTGGATCCTACCACAACCCAAAAAAACCTATTACAATAATTTAATGTGCATCCTAAACTGATTTTTAATAAATATCCTAACAACGTTAGGTAAACTAAGTTTAGTATCTATTGGTTTGAGATGGTATTTTCTAGGGATTTACTTTAGGATTTTGATAAAAAGTAGATTTTTTAAGAAGATATTGTCAACTTATATTCCTAAAACTAGGGTTGATGATCTTTTTGTGTCAATCCATGTAGACTAATAAATATGAGAAGTATACAAATTTAGAGGAAGCTAATCAATATAGGAAGCTTTCTTGAGAAGTTTTATGCATGATAGCCATCCTTTGAGGTAGTGGTCTATATTTGAGAGATTCTTTTTTGAAGAAACTATCCTTCAAAGGAATAGTCTACACTTTTTCTATTTTTTTTTAATATTTTATAGCTATCCTTCGAGTGATCAGTCTATTATTTTTTCCTTTTTTATATATGATTTCATTTGCTTGGTATTTTGTCATGTCCCCTTTTTAGTTGACACGTGCAGAGTAGATGATTAGCCTATTATGCGACCCTCGTAGGCTGATGAGATGGATAGAGGGTCTTGATGGAGCTGGGCTTGGATTTCGTTTGGGCTCTTTCGGACATGAATTTAGGGAGATATTAATATTTTATTGATTTAATCAAATATTAATTATTTGGTCCAATTTTAATTAATTATTAATTAATTATTAATTATTAATTATTGGGTCTAATTTTAGGATCCTAATTCTAATTTAATAATTGGTCTAATTTTAAGACTCTAGTTCTATTTTAAGAAGCCCCAGTTCTAATTTAAGAAGCCCTAAGTCTAATTTAAGGGAATCTAATTTTAGCAAGCACACTTTTGGAAGGGTATAAGGATCTCTCATGGGAGAGAGTTTGTATTCATGACTATAATTGATATTGATTCTTATTAAGAAATTCTTCTGTGAAGACTGAGCCAAGGGTTCCAGGATTCCAATTGCATTGAAGAACGTAAACTCTTCATTGTGTGCGATTCAGAGGTTGTGAAAGATCAGCTGATTTATTGCCAAATTGAGAGGTAACTTCACCCAGAAGTTATCATAGTATTAGAGGTATTTGAGAGATAACTTCACTCAAAAGCTATCACAAGGGCTTACAAGTATTTTCATTATTTTTGGGTTTTGATTCAAGAATTATCCAGATATAGAATCTTTTGTATTAGCCCATAATTCTACAGATCAGGATCAAGCATACAGGTTGTGCTATATCACCGGCTGTACAAATTCTGTATAGATCCATGAAAATCTATACGCATCAATAGAAAGTCCAGGTACCGACATCGGCAAATAGAGACTTACAGAGACTGACATCAGTCGACATATCACTGACATCAGCGAGATAACGACTACAGATCGACCGACGATGGCAGCAAAACTGACGTCGGCGACTGTGTTTTTACACAGCAGGTCGAGATGTACCAGAATCAGATTTCTTTCCCAGTTTACGGAATATTTAGGCTATTCAGGCCGTACTTTCAATATTCTTTGTATACTTGACAGAGGATCTCTATTTTAAGCTTATGAGCAAATAAATAAGAGTTTATACTGTGATTTATTTATCTAATTGAAGATATTTTGCAGAAATTTAGATAAGCAATTCAGAGCTTTTGTTTTGATATTCGAAGGGATATCACATATTTGATCCTAGTGTTATCAATTTCTTATGGATTGGTTTAAGGTAGCCTATAATAGTACCCCAAGGCTTTTTTGTAAAAGATAATACTCTTATTCTAAAAGTAAAATACTAAGATGATAGGGAGGGGTTTTAGGAAATAATGATTTGGGGATTTTTCCCATTATAGGTGAATCTTATAAAATTAGAGCATGCTATGAATAGAGCTGAGGTATTCATATTCAAGATGAGAATACACATGTTGTTGAATAACCATTTGACTCTATATATCATTATTTGCTATATTTTTATTTAAGGATGAAAGGAGTAACCATCAAACCAAAATAAAATACACTAGGTTTACCAATGGGATTAAGACTTATTTATAGTGGAAAGGATTCAAATGCAATGTAGTAAGATGTTCTCATTCTAGTTTTCCATCAAGAGAGGCAATACAATATGCCCCAGATATGTAGTTATGGGTGATAATATATGGTCCAAGTCAATTTGGATCAAATTTTCCTCATTTTCTCCTTTCCATATTAGTGACATGTTGATTCTATTTTAATACAAGGTCACCAACATTAAATTCACATTCTTTTAAATGTTTATTATAGGCACATTTTATTCATTCTTGATATACATGGAGATGGTCAAAGATAGTTGATCGACACTCATCCAAGATCTCAAGTTGGGTTAATAATTCTTGATGGAATTCATTTTCAAAAATGATATATTTAAGAGAGATGCAAAGGGAAGGAATGTAAACCTCACAAGGAAGTACATCTTTAGCACCATAAACTAGATGAAAAGGACTAGCACCTGTATAGGTTCAAATACTAGTTTGATAAGTCCATAAAGCAAAGGGAAAATGAAGATTACATTTATTTCAAAATTTATTAATTACTTTAATTATGATTTTGACAAGATATTTATTATATGCCTCAGCCTATCTATTAGCTTGAGGATAATAAGGTGAGGACAAGTTGAGATTAATGTTGAAAGATTCATAGAGCTCTTAAACCTTTCTATTGTTAAAATATTTTCCATTATCTGTGAGGATCTTATGAGGAACACAAAAGTGAAAAATAATATGTTGATTAATAAAATCCATAATTTTGTCTACTTTGGTTGAGATAAGAAGAATAGTCTCCTCCCATTTAGTGAAATATTCAGTGGTAGTAATGATAAATCCATGGTGTTGGGAAGATTTTGGATTGAATTGACCTATAAGATCAAGGACCCATTAGTAAAATGGCCAAATGTCTTGTGCTACCTATAATGCATGACTAGGAACATGTGATACATTGGCATGTTGCTATCATTTTATGCATTTCTTAACATACATAGAACAATCCTAATTTAAAGTGGGCCTATAGTAACCTAATCATAAAATTCTCTTAGTGATGGTATAGCGACTAAAATTTCCACCACGTGACCCATAATGAGATTATTTGATAGTGAGGGTAGCTTCATGATACCATCAAAACCATGATTATAAAAAATAACCATTAGTAAACAAAACATGTGATGTGATGTTGGAAAACTTGCTTGCTATGTTTGGATAAATCTAGAGGAATAATCCCCCCCAAAAAATAATCAAATATCTGTGCATACTAGAGATCTAATGGGCTTTCCTCTACACTATGGATGGAAGGAAGATTAGTTTTGGTAAAATAAGTTTGATTAAAATTATATATGAGGACAAATAACTTATATTCTTGAGATGAAGATGGGATAAATGAGGCTAAGGAGGCCATGGTATCTGTAAACTTGTTAGTTAATTAGGGAGTGGCTTGGGTAACATAATGGTCAAAAGTAGCTAGTAATTAATCAACCAAGGTTTTATACTTATAAAGGGTGTCATTTTTACATTGATATATGCCATTTATCTAATTTAATATAATCTATGAATCAACATAGATATTAACTAATTTAATACCTAAGGATAAATAGGTTTGGAGACCTATGATCAAAGCCTCATATTCTACCATATTATTGGTGCAATCAAAATCAGGCTTAAAAGTTAAAGGTATAGGTGTCCCCTCTGGAGTGATTAGTATAATTCTAGCTCTCCCACCTTATTCATACTTGGATCCATCAAATAATAGTGTTATTTGATATTGTGTATCTAATTGAGATATGAAGGATATGGACTCATCTGGGAATTCAAAATCGATTGCTTGATTATCAACAAGGGGTGATTCAATAAGTTGATCAAAAATGATCTAACCTTTAACTATTTATTTGTGGATAAAATCAAGATAAAATAATGCTAAAATCATGATCCATTTATCCATTCATTAATTTTGATAAGGCTTTGAATGCATAAATTTGAGGATATCTGCATTTGTGATCACATAGGTTTTTTGATTGAGAAGATAATGAAAAGCTTAGAAGCTACAAAGACAAGAGCCATGCATAATTTTTATATATGCATATAGTGTGCCTTGTATTCAATGAGATTACAAATTATATAAAAAATTGCATACTCTTTATGTTGCTCATCATGATGGGTAAGCATGGCTCCTAAGGCATGGTTCGTGGCTGAAATATATAAGAAGAAAGGTTGCCCTTCCTTGGGAGGAATAAGAATTGGTGGTGAGAGAAGGTAGATTTAAAGGGTATAAAATCCCTCCTAATAGATATAGATCTAATTTAATTAAATATGTTTCTTTAGGAGGTGATGTAATGGTCTAAATCGATCAGATAACTAGGAGATAAAATGATGAATGGACTACAATTTTCCTTGTAGACTATGAAGTTGCTTAAGATTGGATGGGGGTGACATTTATATAATGGATTTGATCTTAGTGGGGTCGACTTATATCCCTCAAATAGAGATGATATAATCCAAAATATTACTTATCAAAACCCCAAAAATTCATTTCTTGGGATTGAGATGAACTCAAAATTGGTTTAGGTGAGCGAAGATTATTTTAAGCATTGAAAGATTGTCTTTTCATAGTTTTGACTTAATGAGGAGATCATACACATAGTATTCAAAAATTTTATGGGTTATATCATGGAATATATAGGTTATGGCCTGTAGACACCGCAAACGTGTCTGCACCTTGGTTCTCCTCCTTGGTCCTTTCTCCCTCCTAGTCCTCCTTGGTCCCTAACCCACCTAGGTCTTATTAATTAGAAATTAACATCTATTTTTAATTAATTGAGGCCCCCTTTCCACCCTACCCTTGCCTCCTTGGATCCTCCCTTGAATCCCTCCACCTTCCCCTAGCATTTATTAGCCCAAATCTCACCATTATATCCCCCCTCGTCCATTTTAGCATCCTTATGACCGTTCTGCCCATGACCCCTCGCTCGGCGGCGTGCAAGAATGGGCAGAGGCTATTTTTAGCCTCTGTGCCCATCCTGCGACCGCCGACGTCGGCGACCCTTCAGCCGACGTCGGCGAAACTGCCAGCGTCGGCAGCCTTCATTATCCCCTTCTGCGTCTATTGCACCCCCTGGACTCTTGAGCTCGCAAACAGCTTCTCTCGGCACTTTGGCTCTCATCTCTCCTCCGTCTTAACCTCGTGCAGCAACAGCAACAGGTGAAATAGGCCCTGGATCAGTATCTCCTCCTGGCAGCAACTCTTCTGTGGCTCCAGCAACATCTCCATCTTCTTCTTTCAGCAGGCTAAAGGTAAGCTAGTCTGGTTTTTATTTCATTTCTTCAGTTTAATCATCTATCTTCTATTGTCCTTTGTGTCTCTTCCTTTGTCCCTCCCCCCTGAGAGGCTGCAAAGCCTTCTCAGGCCCCTTCCTCTGTGAATCCTCCTCTTCCCCTTCCTCTGTGTCTCTTCCTCTCCCCTGTATCTCTGCCTAAGACCATCCACAGACCCGTCCATCAGACTCAGACCCGTCCATCAGCCTCAAACCCGTCCACAGACAGACCACAGACCAAGACTCAGACCAGACCCTGCTCAAACCCGACTACATGCCACAACCCCGACCGACGCCGGTCACTTCCCCAATCGACGTCGACAGGATAGCCGACGACGACAGATCAGCTAACCGACGCCGGCGACATTACCGACCTCGGTGACTGTCTTCAGCCTAACTCCTTCATTCAGGTAATCATTTTGTTTTCTTCTTTCCTTTCTAATCTTTTTGTCACTTCTGTATTCTGGCATTCTATTTTTTATCAGTCACTTATCTTATCAAAACAGTGGGTTGACCTCCCTTAAGGAAGTTTTTACACTTCTGGGAACAAGCTTTTGCTTGGCAACCCACTGCCTATCTGTCTAACGTTTTTCTTGTCCTAGTTTCCTTTTTTTCTTGTAGGTGTCATTCCTCCACAGCCAAAGAGGAGTGCCCACGAACGTCTGGATTTACAGTGCGCAATCTTATGTCCAGGTACTTCCAAGCCTTGTCCATTACTTTCTTCTAGTTTCTTTCTTTATAGTCTGAAAAGCAAATTTGAGGTAGAAACATCTCTGGCACACCCGGTGGGACCCTAGGTTCCTCCTGGGTTCCTTTCTTTTTCATTCATTTAGGTGCATTTAGGCTCCTTTCTTCTTGTCTCTTTCTTCTATTCCAAATGTCACTATAAGCGGGTCTAAAACAAACCTTTCTTCCTTGCATTCTAGACTAGTCTAAATATCATACTCTCGTCCCTTTCTCCTTCTTGTCTTCATAGCAATATCACATTTCGACTTGGGCTTAAAACATATTGCACTTTCATTTCTGCTTGTGCTTGCATTAGTCCACATCTAGTAACTTAGGCGCATATTGAATAAACCGTAGACACTTTATGTTACACTACCTGATCACATGCACTAAAACAAACATAAAACATACCTGAGACAAGGCCCGACTGGGAATTCATCCCCCAGCGGATACCTTACCCGTCCCGGTGACCCCACTTGGATTTCATCACCAAGGGGGAAGCCCACTCCGTTCTCTGGCAGAGTCTAAACTCTAGGCGAGGTATATCTTGGCTAAGCGAGACCAGCTAACCACTGGAATCGTGAAGTGAGGGGAGCTTGCTCCTTAGCACCAGGCCACGTACCAGACCCTAACACAGATCTTTGAGCACCTAAAACAACACCTGAAACCATCCTTAGACCACCTTCTTCTAGGACCCATTTTTCAGCCAATCTTCCCAAACATTCATCTAAGGCATAAGCCACAAGTTTATAAGGTTAATTCCTAGGATTTATCACTTAGGCTTGTCTGTCTTCTTCTGTTTTCCTCCTCTCATCTGTTTGTTTGAGTATGTGAGGACATTTTCTTCTTTGTTTTCCAAGAACCTTTTGGCTCTCTGGAAAACACAGTCCCCGACATCGGTTCTGCCACCGACGTCGGCTTCCCCTGTCACCGGCATCGGTTCTGCCACCGATGACGGCTTCATCTGTTACCGGCATCGGTTATCTGACCGATGTCGGCCTCATTTCTTATCGACATCGGTTTTTAAACCGACGTCGGTCTCTGTCACTGTCCTTTTTTCCAAAACCAGCAACCTGAAACCTATCCTTTCTCTGTCAAAGACTTCATCCTGGTCTTCTGAAACTGAGCAACACAGTTCCTGAGACCTGAACCTTCTTTGCCTTGCATGGTTTTCACTTGTAGCCAAGCCAAGGCCCTTATCGACCACGCCTGCCATCAACCACTTTTGTCCACCCCATCCGTGTCCACGCCTACAATGGAGTTCAACTCGGAGACCGAAAGAACTCCTATCCGTCCAACCCCGCCGCAGACTCCCATTGTCCAAGAAGGGGACCAAGACTTCGAGCGATTCTTGGACCTCAATGTCAAGGCTTTGCAACACTATCTCGCGCATAGCCGAACGCGGGACTCCTTGGGCAATCCGATCTACGAAATGCTGACCTCCCTTGTCGCGACTATAGCTGTATCGACAACATCCATAGTTCAACCTTCAGACACTCAAGCCATCGCTTTGACCACTGACCAGACTTTGACCAATCCTCCAGGTGTGGCCTCTCCCTCTATCATTGGGCCCACTTCCACCGGGGTTCCGGCCCCTTGTCAACCTCAACCCACTCAACCTCTATCCACTCCATTTCAAAACCTTGTCATCTCTATCCCGCCTACCCTGGCCCCTATCAACACTAGGGTGGCTTCTTATCCCTTGGCCCCCGTTACCACAGTCCAACCTCTCATGGCAACAACGGGCCCAGCTATGTCTTCCAACCAACCACCTTTAGCCTTCACTTCTGCCCCTGCGATTAGTCATCCGTATATTATACAACCGACTATGTCGCACGCCTCCTCTAACCTCTTCCAAGCGCCCTACAACTTAGGGGGCGCGCAACCCGTCAATCCGTCGGCAGACATCATCAAGATGCTGATGGACAAGATGACCAGTCTTGAGACCTCTGTTTCCAGCTCGCGCAACACTCTTTCATATGAGCAGATCTGTAACGAGCCCATCCATCCTTCTGTCCCAATCAGACCATATCCTAGCCAGTGGGAGCTTCCGAAGTTTTCTCGCTTTCAAAACAAGGAAGACCCACAACAACACTTGCAGGCATTCAGACATGCCTACTACCTCATTGGCCATGACGATGCGTTACTCTTACGCACGTTTCCTATGTCTCTCTCGGGTGCTGCACTTGACTGGTACAGTTCCCTTCCTAGTCATTCTCTCTTCTCATTCACGCAACTGGCTCAGCTATTCCTCGATCACTTTTCTATCAACATAACCAAGAAGGTCTCGATCACAGACCTCTATTCTATTCGGCAATTCGAGGACGAGTCCATAGCCGACTTCGTGGCTCGATGGAGAGGCCTTATCAACCAACTCTCCTTTTCCTTACCCCAGGCTGAGCTTATTGAACTCTTTTCTCAAGCCTGTGCCCGACATATCTCTTCCACTCTGAGGGTTCAAACCTTCTGCACTTTTGACGAGGCCTTCACGATGGCCCGCAAACTTGAGTTGCGTGCCATCGAGGAGAACAAAGTCAAGCTGCGGAGTAAGAATCCCAGCTCTAAGACCAATGACTCTTCTTCTGCCAAGCCATCATCATCCAATTCTAAATCCAAGGCTTTAGCTAGTGCCGTGGTTGTCAGACCTTCATCTTCTTTGACCAATCAGCCTGAGCCCTCTACATCTCAGAGCGCTACTCGACAATTCCAGCAAAGATACTTGCAGCGATGATACACTCCTCTTGGAGAATCATATGCATCTGTGCTGGAAAAGCTTCTTAAACAGGGAGTCCTCAATCTCCCTCAAGCCTGACCTCCTCCACAATTCGATCCCTCACACGCCATCCCCGCGTGGTATAGGGAGCAATACTTCTGCAGCTTTCACCGTGTTAAGGGCCATGACACGGAGAACTGCAAGACCTTTAAGAACATAATACAAGACATGCTTGAAAAGGGGGATCTCATCTTAGACAATCCAAATGCACCCCCTAATCAGGCCATTGACATCTTCAAACAACCTTTCCCTAATCATCCGCCAACTCAGAACCATGCCCAGACCTTAATTGACGACAATCATGAGCACAATATTCAGACAGTCAATACGGTCTCTCCTTTCGTCCCCAATCAACCTCTTGAGGTTAGTCCATCAATCAGTCCGTCACATGTGGACGAGCCTCTCTCCCTGGCTAGTTCTCCATTGACCTCTCTCATCTTGGAGGACGCTTCGGCCTTACCAGCACCACCGGTCTCGCCATCCTCCTTTCTGCAGCCTATGGAGGACCCGACCCTTCCTACTCCTCAGCCGCAAGTGGAGGGCACCGTCATCCCTGCCCTTTACCCGCTGGAGGAGCCTCGCTCCCCGGTTTCTTCTCCACCCAGGGAAGAACCTGTCTCTCCTTCGTCTTCATTTAGATCTGTCATGACTTCACCACATCATGTGTCCAAGACCACTACTCCCGTCTCGTCTTCAACCTCGCAACCATCAACATCTTCCTCTCAGCCATTTTCCCAGTTAGTGGAGAAGATTGAACTTCTCCCTCTGAGGAAAGTGACGCCTCAAGTGTTGTGGGAGTGACTTAAAGCCCTTCAACATACCCGCGCCCTCTCATCACATGCCGCTAATCCACCTAAGGCGGAATCTCGTCAGACTCTTGATAAAGACCAGACTCTCAAACCCCAACCAAACCCATCCAAACCGAAGCCTGCATCTATCTCGTCCAAACCCATCAAGTCATTTGGCGTCTGTCCTATCTCCTCCCTCACTCACCCGCAAGTGAAGGTGGACTTAGGCCAGACCTCGACCAGTAGCAGTCTTCCGACCAAGGCGAAGAAGACTGCCAGACCGCCGAAACGAACGCCTCCTTCTCCGTCACCATTGCCATCCATTTTGGGCCCCCATCCTTCAACCTTGGCTAGCATCCTTCCCACTCCGACCTTCAACCAAAACTCGTTGCCTCCTTTGCTTCCTCTACCTACCTCCAGTAGTCCCTCTCCTAAAAAGGCGGTATCAATCGTCAAGAAAGAGTCGTCTCCATCTGTCACCGCGCCATCAACCCATAAGGTGGTACGGAAACCTCTTCTAACCTCGCCTAAGCAAAAGTCACCAACCTTGCGCATATCAAATAGCACGGACCCTCTATTGGGCTCATACTCATCGATATTACGCCGACTTCTCCAGACTTCTGACATAACCCTTCCGCCCATCAAGCCTTTCCAACCTCTCGGGTCCAAGCCCTCCTGGTTCGACGATACAAAAGTTTGTTTATATCATCGTACACCAGGACACGACACCGAGACTTGCTGTGCCCTCAAGGCCGTCATTCGCCGCCATATGGAGAAAGACACTCTTCTCCTTGAGGACACTCTTGACCAGACCCCGACTCCTTCCTGTCCAACTTCTTCAAACACGTCAACATCTCACCGGCAAGACATGACCCCTTCTTCGCCTCCAATTTTTGAAATCAATGCCATCCGTATAACCACTAGATTGCAAAAGGACAAGGCCAAGGAAAAAGCTGCCATTCCTTGGACCTATCCCTTCGTCAAGCCACCCCTTGCGCCCAAGCCTAAAATCTCTATCCTTGGCGCGTCCCAACCTTCTTCGTCTTCCTCTTCCGGGCCAATCCACGACTCCATGCTGAAACAACTTCACCAGACACCTGTGAAGATGTCTCTTTACGACCTTATCCAAACCTCGCCTCAGCACCATCAATCCCTTATCCAAGCCTTGTAGGCAGCGGAGGTCCGACCCGAGGACCCCCAACCACTCGCCGCCCTCGTCCATTCCTTGTCTCCTGTCGCTTCCATCACCTTCAGCGATTCTGAGATTCCCACATCTAACACGGAAGATCAGGATGCCGCCCTCTTCATCACTGCCTATGTTGATCGGACACGCATTAAATGCGTTATGATCGACGGCGGTGCTAGCATCAACATAATCTCTACCCACACCTTTGATCAGCTGGCTCTTCCTCAGAACTGTGTCTCCAAAACTGACGCTATCTTACGCTCTTTCAACGACACCACCGCCACGACCATTGGCACAGTCATCCTCCACATTTGCGTAGGCCCACGCACAGTCCTGGAGCTCTTCTATATCATCGAAGGAGAGTTTCAATACAACCTTCTACTGGGCCGACCTTGGATCCGTGCCATGGCCTGTATACCCTCCACCCTACACCGTTGTGTGAAGTTCGAGCATGATGGGCAAGTCCACACCATTCCCGCTGACCCTTCACCCTTCAAGACTTGCAACACCACCTATCATCCTAACGACGTCCTCATCCCCATCAAGCCGTCCACTCCGGCACTGCCTCCATCTGCGGAAGCTTCGACCAGTTCGCAATCGGCGGTTGCCCTCACCCCTCCTCTTCAAGCGCCGACCAAAGACCCCATGGAAGACATCTTCCAACGACTATCGCTTGGGGAATATCGCTTGTTGACCCTCGACATGTTCCAAACTCCACAAGAGTATGGACGCCTTCACCTTAGTCCTAATTACGACCCTCGGATCAGGACGGTCGTACCTTATGGTCCTCCTCACTTCCAAACCAACTTTGTCTATGGGGGGCTTAATCAAGCTCCTACCTACGGCACTTCCCTCTCTTCACCCCAACCTTTCACATCTGATTTCTCATTTCTTGGCAACCCTGCCTTTGCACACACTTACCTTCACAGGTGTGCATGGAAGGGTTTTGGTTTCGGACGTTATGAGCAGGGCTCCCATCAGCCCATCGAGCCGCTCAATGATCACGATGCCAAGAAACGCTATGGCCTGGGATATTATGACCCCACTCAGGCTCCTTTCGACCTTTGTCCCGAACCAACCACTGATCAATCTCTTCCAGACTCGCCCATTTCTCCTTCATCACCTACGGAGTCGGTGGTTTCCATCCCTCCTAGTTTTTGTTTTTTTTTTTTTCCATAAACACCGTCCGCCTGGAACCCCTGACCTATCAGCTCGATGGGGTGCCCAGGTCTCTCCCTCTCATCTTTCCTAGCATGGTAGAGGATGAGTCGGCAACCATTCACACTGTCCACTGCGTTGACGATGACGCCATCCTTTCCTACATGGGTGCCGATGACTCTTTCATCCAGCGTTTTCTCCCTTCCGAGACCCAGGTTATGTTAAATGAATCCACCATTGACGTTAGCCTCCCTTCTTCTTCCGATGTTCCTCACGTCTTAAAGATTGGCCAATCTTTAGACGCTCAGGAGGAGCTTGACTATGCCCAGTTCCTTTCCAACCATAGCAAGGCCTTTGCCTGGACTTACAGTGACATGCCTGGCATCGACCCCACCATTGCTACCCATAACATTGTCACCAAACTAGAGGCTAAGCCTGTTAGGCAGAAGCTTCGAAAGATGCATCCTCGCGTTGCGCTTCTTGTCAAAGAGGAGCTTCAGCGCCTTCTTTCTGTCTCCTTCATCCAACCCATCGATTATCCACAGTGGGTCTCTAACATCGTCCCAGTTACTAAAGCAACTGGGGGGATTCAGATCTGCACGGACTATCGCGACCTTAACCTAGCCTGTCCCAAAGACGACTTTCCTCTGCCTAACATTGACCAGCTTGTTGATCTTACGGCCAGCCATGAGATGCTATCTCTTATGGACGGGTTTTCAGGATACAATCAAATCCTGATCGCACCACAAGACCAGCACAAGACTACCTTTATCACCCCATGGGGGACTTTCTGCTATCGAGTCATGCCTTTCAGCTTGAAAAATGCTGGTGCCACTTATCAGCGTGCCATGACCTACATTTTCCACGATCTCCTCCGCAAAATCATGGAGGACTATGTGGATGACCTTCTCGGCAAGTCCAAGCTCCACCGCGACCACTTGACCATTCTCACAATCATCTTCTCTCATCTTCTTCAATACAATGTCTGCCTCAACCCCAAGAAGTGTGTCTTTGGGGTCCTCTCAGGCAAACTTCTTGGCTTCATCGTTTCCTTCCGTGGTATCGAGATAGATCCTACCAAGATTCGCGCTATTCTCAAAATGCCGCCCCCGACCAATCTCAAGTAGCTTCGCAGTCTCCAAGGGAAGCTCCAGTCCATTCGCCGTTTCATCTCACAGCTTTCAGATCGCTGCCAACCTTTTCATCACCTCCTTAAGAAAGACGTCTCCTTTAAATGGGATAAGGGCTGTCAAGAGGCTTTTGAAGCCCTTAAAGGCTATCTGGTCTCTCCACTAGTCCTCATTCCACCTAAGGATGACTAACCCTTCTACCTTTATATCTCTGCTACCAACCATTCATTAGGTGCCATGATCGCGCACCGAGACGAGCATCATCGCGAGCAAGCGGTTTACTACATCAGCCGAACACTGGTTGACTATGAAACTCGGTATACTCATACCGAGAAACTCTGTTTGGCATTAGTCTTTTCTGCTACCAAGCTCCGCCACTATCTTCTCAACCATAAAACCTTTGTCATCACTCACACCGACCCTCTCAAGTACATGCACTCCAAGCCATATCAGAATCAACGTATGGCTCGGTGGCTCATGCTGCTTGCTGAGTTTGACTTCGTCTTCATCCAACAGAAATCTATCAAGGGGCAAACCATCACTGACCAACTGGCAGATGCCCCTCTTCCCGACAACCAACCTTCGCACTGCGAGTTCCCTGACGAGTCTATCGCTACCCTTTCCACCGATGACACCGTCTACCAGATGACTATGTTCTTTGACGGCTCTAAATGTCAACTCGGTGGGGGTGCGGGGGTCATCCTCATCCCACTCGACGGGGAGCCCTTGCCTCTATCTTTCAAGCTTGACTTTGATTGTACCAATAACATGGCCGAATACGAGGCCTTAATTTTGGGACTTCAGACTGCCCTTTCTCTCCACATCAAGTCTATCAACATCTTCGGCGACTCGCAGCTCGTCGTTAATCAAGTTAACGGTTTGTATCTCTGTAAAAATGAAGTTTTACAGAGGTATAAGAATTGTGCTGACACTCTTTTGGCATCTTTCGACCATTACCTCTTGCAGACTGTTCCACGCTCTACGAACAAGTTTGCCGACACCATGGCTTCTCTCGCTTCGCATATCTCGTCTTCATCATCATCATCCCGCCTTTTTGTCACAGTGCATCGCGTACCTTTGCCTTCATACATCTCTCCTCACATCGACCATATCAACACTATTAATTCTAGCCCACAAGATGACTGGTATAAGCAACTTGTGGACTACTTGTCTCTTTCTGCCACTCCTCCCAACCTCTCTAGCAATGCGCGGCGAGCTTTCATCAAGCGCACAGCTCGCTATACCATGCTAGGGGGTCTTCTCTATAAGCGAGGCTTCGACGGTCTCCTTCTTCGCTGTCTAACCTCCGCTGAAGCTTCTCATGCCGTAAAGCAAGTCCATGACGGGATTTGTGGTGGACACTTCAGTGGAAATTCGGTTGCCAGGCGCCTCCTTCGCCTGGGTTATTATTGGCCCACCCTTCATCAAGACTGTAGCGATTATGTTCGGCATTGCATCAAGTGTCAGCAGCACTCTAACCTGCTTCATCTCCCCAGCCACGCCTTGCAAGTCACTCAGGATTTTTGGCCTTTCTCTCAGTGGGGCTTGGATCTCATCGGTGAGATCAACCCTCACTCGTCTCTTCGTCATCAGTCCATCATCACTGCTACTGAGTATTTCACTAAGTGGGTGGAAGCCATTCCTCTTGTCTCCACAAAAGCCGACAAAATTGTCGACTTCATCAGCAGCCACATCATCTGTCGTTTCGGTGTCCCTTACAAAATCATCACCGACAATGGCAAGTCCTTCAAAAACAAGACTGTCCAAAAACTATGCGACTCATTTGGCATCAAACTCAGCTTTTCTTCGCCTTACTACCCACAAGCAAATGGGCAGGCCGAGGCTTCCAACAAAATTCTCACCAAAATCCTCATGAAGGTGGTCGACGATACAGGAAGGGATTGGCACGTTCATATCCCCTTCGCTTTGTGGGCCTACCGCACTAGCATCCGAACCTCTACGGGTGCTACTCCCTTTTCTCTCATGTACGGAACAGAGGCTGTCTTACCTCTCGAAGTACAGATCCCGTCTCTTCGTATCTCCCTGCATGACATTCTCTCTAACGATGACTTTCGTCAAGATCACCTAGCTCAACTTGAGTTACTCGACAAGCGCCGTCTGGCTGCCCTTAATCATCTCCATGTCTACCAAAGTCGCATAAAGCGGGCCTACGACAAAAATCTGCGAGAACGAGATTTCAACATCGGAGACCTCGTCCTCAAAGAGAATCAGCACGTGACCAATATGGAGCAAAGTAAACGAGGCAAATTCACCCCCAATTGGCTTGGACCTTTTATCATCATGCACAAGTATGGGTCAGGGACTTATCGTCTGTCTTCCCTTGACGGACGGCCAGAACCTGAGCCTCTTAATGCGTTGCATCTTCGACCATTCTTCTGCTAGTCGAGTACTCATCTACTTGGCACGTAACTTGAGCTCGTCCTTTGAGCAATCCTCGTCCTCTTAATCCTCATCCCCTTTTAACCCTATTCCCCCTTAACAAGTCCTCTACAACCTTTTTAGGATGTAGTGATCTCTTGTCCTAATAAAAGGGGCGTCCTTGAGCTTCTACAGTCTTGTCCGTGACTCTCATTTCTATCAAAATCCAAGTCAAGATGTCAAAACATATCCATGGTCTCTAAATCAAGTCAAATCAAAAAGACAGACTGATCCCTCGAAGGACAGTTGTACTATCATTGCTGTATTACTAGACTGATCCCTTGAAGGACAGCTAGGCCAACTTTTCAAACATTATCAAGCAAAAATATAGACCACTCCCTCGAAGGATGGCTATGACTACTCTGGCAATAAACAGCAACTATTTTAGAGGCTTCCCGCATCGATCAGCTTCACAACATGACCATTACATCAAGTGACATCTCTATGCAGGCTTCCCGCATCGATCAGTCTGCGCAAAAAAAAAAAAAAAATGAGTCACAGACATTGGCTTGTAGTTGTCTCAGGGTCTCCTATAAAAAGGGGCAAGGTTATTCCTGCTCTTACACTGGGTTACCCTATCCTCCTCCTATCACCGGCTCAAGGGACTTCTAGCTCACTTTAATGTCAAAGTGATTCGATTACCGTTCTAACTCAACACTGGTCAACGACGCAATGCATGAACGGGGCTTTGGTTCTAATCACCCCTATCTATGCTTCCTTTTTTGGTCCTTGTCAATGAAAGAGCAATTTGCCTTTCACCTTTTCTCTACACTTTGGTCACGCTTTGGCCACGTCTCTTGTCGACTCATCCTTAAACCTAGCCAACTTCAACATTTTTCACTCCATCCTCGACATTTTCAACATGACATCAGGCATCATCCTTGTCCTTTTCACATAGTTCCCATGGACACCAATACGCATGGAAACTATCGACCAGACCCAATTTATGTTAAGCATAAACCAATACTTGCTGAAGCATAAATAGACCCCTTTATTCATTTTTAGCATATATCCATCAGGACTATGGAAACTTGCTAGAGATGAAAGACCCTCGACCACTTCTACAGAATACACCATTTGTAGCATCCTTTTATCTTCATCTTACCTTCGTCATTTCGACACATGACCAATCTCATCATCGACCATTTTGACCCTCTTTGTCCGAACTACATTGGTCTAAGGCCCTAGGACAAGGGCTATGTAGGCAGCACTCAGATACCACATCTTCTGAGGTTAGCTCGACCACCCCCTTTTGTTCATCTCTACGATGGACAAACCTTTTCTTCTTTGACTCTTATCACGCCCAACTTCGTCACTTTGACCAAGACCTTTGACCAAGACCAATCATCAACCTTTGACCAAGACCAATCATCAACCTTTGACCAAGACCAATCAATCCCTCTGACCCTCCCTCCCTTTTAGGGAGAACTACATCGGCCTGAAGCCCTATCACCAGGGCTATGTAGGCAGCACTCAGTTGACATGGGGTCTTCTGGGGTTAGCTCGGCTGCATCCTTTCGTCCATCCATCCTCTTGACCAATGACCATTAGCGACCATGCCTATCTCCTTCTTCTTTGACCTTCTTCCAAGACAATGTTGCCTTGGTTGTTTTTGCGTGTATGCTATTCCACGACTGGTTAGCAGAATTGTCCGCAGACTTTTTTTGACCCTTCACAAGTATAGGATCGCGAGCCAATTGATCCCTACTACTTGTGGCTTTTTCGTGTTTCTGGGAGCACTTCTTGAGCCCTGGATACCTGGGACACGACGACCATTTGGAGCTTCAGCTTAGATTGAGTGACCTGATCAACAGATGACTAAATGCTGGGGCCTAGTTACTTCAATTTTGGCACTCCTTGACCCTTGACATGCGACAATTTGACCTGACCCTCTCGTGAAGTGGACTACGCGCAATCATGACTATGGCAGCGTTTTCACTCACTCTCTTCTATCCATTTCTTTGTCAAATCGACACTCGACCTTCGGTTCCCTTCTCTCGACTATCGCTTTGAGGGGGGAACACCTCATCCTTTTTTTGGGGCAACTAACTCCTATTTTTGTCTTGCAGTTCGTCTAGAACAACCAACAAGACAAAAAGGGGCAAATGTAGACACCGCAAACGTGTCTGCACCTTGGTTCTCCTCCTTGGTCCTTTCTCCCTCCTAGTCCTCCTTGGTCCCTAACCCACCTAGGTCTTATTAATTAGAAATTAACATCTATTTTTAATTAATTGAGGCCCCCTTTCCACCCTACCCTTGCCTCCTTGGATCCTCCCTTGAATCCCTCCACCTTCCCCTAGCATTTATTAGCCCAAATCTCACCATTATATCCCCCCTCGTCCATTTTAGCATCCTTATGACCGTTCTGCCCATGACCCCTCGCTCAGCGGCGTGCAAGAATGGGCAGAGGCTATTTTTAGCCTCTGTGCCCATCCTGCGACCGCCGACGTCGGCGACCCTTCGGCCGACATCGGCGAAACTGCCGGCGTCGACAGCTTTCATTATCCCCTTCTGCGTCCGTTGCACCCCCTGGACTCTTGAGCTCGCAAACAGCTTCTCTCGGCGCTTTGGCTCTCATCTCTCCTCCGTCTTAACCTCGTGCAGCAATAGCAACAGGTGAAACAGGCCCTGGATCAGTATCTCCTCCTGGCAGCAACTCTTCTGTGGCTCCAGCAACATCTCCATCTTCTTCTTTTAGCAGGCTAAAGGTAAGCTAGTCTGGTTTTTATTTCATTTCTTCAGTTTAATCATCTATCTTCTATTGTCCTTTGTGTCTCTTCCTTTGTCCCTCCCCCCTGAGAGGCTGCAAAGCCTTCTCAGGCCCCTTCCTCTGTGAATCCTCCTCTTCCCCTTCCTCTGTGTCTCTTCCTCTCCCCTGTATCTCTGCCTAAGACCATCCACAGACCCGTCCATCAGACTCAGACCCGTCCATCAGCCTCAAACCCGTCCACAGACAGACCACAGACCAAGACTCAGACCAGACCCTGCTCAAACCCGACTACAGGCCACAACCCCGACCGACGCTGGTGACTTCCCCAACCGACGTCGGCAGGATAGCCGATGACGGCAGATCAGCTAACCGACGCTGGCGACATTACCGACCTCGGCAACTGTCTTCAGCCCAACTCCTTCATTCAGGTAATCATTTTGTTTTCTTCTTTCCTTTCTAATCTTTTTGTCACTTCTGTATTCTGGCATTCTGTTTTTTATCAGTCACTTATCTTATCAAAACAGTGGGTTGACCTCCCTTAAGGAAGTTTTTACACTTTTGGGAACAAGCTTTTGCTTGGCAACCCACTGCCTATCTGTCTAACGTTTTTCTTGTCCTAGTTTCCTTTTTTTCTTGCAGGTGTCATTCCTCCACAGCCAAAGAGGAGTGCCCACGAACGTCTGGATTTACGGTGCGCAATCTTATGTCCAGGTACTTCCAAGCCTTGTCCATTACTTTCTTCTAGTTTCTTTCTTTATAGTCTGAAAAGCAAATTTGAGGTAGAAACATGGCCCTTTGATAGGTGGCCCTAGAATTATTTAAGATGAAAGGCATAACCCAATATTATAAGGTCCCCTAGGGAATAATAAATGAAGTTTTATGTTGATTTTTTTAGTGCAATAAAGATCTAATTATACCCAAAGAAACTATCCATAAGTGATAACATTTTATGACTATTTATTAAGTCCATTAATTGTTCAATATTAGGGAGATGAGAATTATATTTAGGGCATGCAAGATTAAGGTCAGGAAAATCAATACACAGGTGCAATCCTCCTATGGGCTTTATGATAGGGACATTATTAGACACCCATTGAGGGTAATTAATAGGATGGATACAGTTGATAGATAAGAGATGTAATTATTATTTAAGTAAGAGTGTAATGTGAGCATGCATTTTTTAAAGTTTTTGTTTTATAGACTTGTCATTAGGGAATGTGATAATGTTATGGATGACAATATCCAGATCAATATCAGGCATATCACTATAGAACCAAGCAAATGCTTCACTATGATATACTAAAAATGTAGTGAAATCTTGGTGCTCTTGAGGATCTAAATATTTGCTAACCTTAATAGTTTATAGAGTCTCATGAGACCCTATATTAATGTTGATAGTATCTTCATTTAATAGACTAGAGGTTTTAGAAGGAATATAATTACATTGAGAGGAGTTATTCACACCTAAATGAGTTAGGATTGACTCATTTTCTTGGCATTGAAGAATAGGGATGGTGGGAAAATCTTGCCCTATTATGTTTGGGTAGTAAATAAGTATGTTTTTGACCCCCTATTAATGTGATAGATGAGAGGTTCGATAGTGATGGCATTAACTAGAAAAATCATTTGGAGGAATGGATACAACATCATCTTTCATATAAGGGGTGTTGGATAGCGAGGATGGCATGTCCTCTTCAAGAATAGGTAGAAGATTAGTTTATGGGGTAGTGTTGGGATTTTTGTTAAATTTTAGGTTGTGTTTTTCATAGGATTTTATAAAATATCTTAATGTAATATCATGCAGCCCTTGTTTGTAGCATCATATGCCAAATACCTTATAAGTACACCATTATAGGTATTATAATCATACTTCTTATTACCCTACTCCTCCTTATGATTATACATCAGCTCATGTATAGAATACTAACCATGGTAATACCAATTTGAGACATTTTCCATGAATATGGGCCTCTCTTGAATCATATTCTTACCCTTCATACATCCTTAGTCCATCTTGGCCCTTTTGCATGTAAGATAGGCCTTATAGGGACCCCCCCCATGACCTTTTGAGAGCTTGTCCACCAGCCTAGGCCCCAGTTTGGCCTAGGCTACAACTTGTGTAAAGGAAACCCATGGCGTAAGGTGCATGTTTTCCTTAACAAAATCAATGGCCTATGCAGAATGAGTGTAAAAGTGCCTGTTTGGGCCCAAACTATAAAAAATGACTAGTTTTAGGTTTTTTGGTAGATAGGGGTTTAGATATATGCCTCATTCTCATTCATTCAAGCCCATTCTCTTATATTTCCATACTATCTCTTGATTCTTCTTCCATATCTTGACTCTCATGCCTTCTTGAATCTCTCTTGATTCATCCTTGGTACTCTTGAGCTTGATTGTTGTTAGAGGATCTCATATGTTGTTATATACTTTCTTCGAAAATCCATTACTACTCTCAATTTTTATTGTTTCATTGTGGCTTTATTAAAACTTATATATTTGTCATTTCACCTAATTTGTGCACTTTTTTTGATCTCTTACACCATTGAAAGTTCTCACTTCACCTCCTCCTTTTCTCTTGGATTTTCATTTGGACTGCAGCTTGTACATAGCTTAGACTTCTTCATACATTACTTCCTAGCTTAGATTCGTAATTGGTAAAACATCTTAAATTCATATTTGAGCTTTATTTGAGAGAAATTTTCTTTTTAAAGTGAAAATCCATTGTTTTGTTTAGTGTGTATGCTAGGGTTTAAATCAGTTTATTGAAATAGTTGTTTTGTGCATTACTTAGAGTAGTTTTTAAAGTTTCTTACATTTGTATATGATTAAAGATCACTTTAATTTCTTGAAATATTTATTTTTTTCATATAATTTCTCTTTTTAGAACCATTCATCATTGTATAGTAGAGATATACGTGATCAAGATAAACTAGAAAACTTTCTTAAACATTCTCTCTCTCTTGCTAAACTAGAACATTGCATTGCTAGAAAATAATAGTATTGATTTGGAAAGATAAATCAAATCTAGAATAGGTATGGTCTTAAACCCTTTCTTGAAAACATCTTTATTACTTAAAATGTCTTTCATTTAGCCTCAAAGTGCTTTAGCTGCTAGATTTACATTTTAGTTGTTATCTCTCCCCATTTGGTATTGTTATTTTTACTTTGTTTATATAATTAATAGTGTAGTCTTAGCTACTTTATTTACTGTGGTTGGATTGGGTAGACATAATCACATACTCTATGTGTTTGCTTATGATAGCCCCAACTTAGTTTACAAGTATGTATATCTTGGTGCAATTCAACAAACTAGATAGCCACTCTAAATCTCTTATAGCCCATAGAACCCCTAAACTCTCTAGCCTCTTAGTGGTTTGATTTAGCACCCTACCAAACACTAGTGGTTCTATTTAGATTCCTAGAGCTACATTTTAGAAAACTTGGTGAGACATCACATATAGTCTCACATTAATTATATCTAGTTTAAAACTCTCTTAGACAACTCCCCTCTGTTAGTTGTTAGGCTTTACTTTTAATTATGGTTCAGATATCGCCTTAGTTGTTTTATCTTGATTTGGTTTTCTATCATCCTCCCTATTGGTTATTAATTATTTTTACTTTTTTTTGTCTCCCATATTTATCTTGCTTCATTACATCCATGACCAATCTCCTACCCTTGTGATGCTAATCCCATTAGATTCAGGGTCTCATCCTTAATCTCACTCATGAGTAAGCCAAAATTGTAATGGAATGTCATAGACACCATAGAATCCAAGATCTTCCCTAAACCCATAATTATAGTCCACGCCCTATTACATTTGAAAGGGAATAATATTAGTAGGACTATAACTAATGAACTTGGTCTCTTTTTCACTAGTCTGAGCTTCATTCATCTGAGGATGTTTCATCTAAACCCCATACCATATCCAATTTACCCATTCAAGGTGATAAGGATCCCCTTGACCATTTTAGACCTAATGAGATATAGGAAATCATTGACAATTTCCATATATGCCTTCAAGTAAATGAAATGATTCCTTCTCCCCCTAGGAGTAGATGGTGTGCTTCTTATGGAGACAAAGATCATACCTAATCTAATTCAAGTACCTCAACTAGTTCTCATATGAGTCCCCCACCTCTTTATCAATAAGAGACTCTATTATAATAACCCCCTCATGCCGATGTTATGGGTAATAAGTATTCCCACTCGATGAGGTATCTTCATCGTAAATATTTATCCCATGCTCTTAGCCCTTCCTTTATAGTTTTTGATGATCATGATGCTTTTGATCATCATCTACAGACTAGACATCTATGGGATACCTATTAGGAGCATCAATTCCCATTAGTTGACCCTTATCTAATGGCATGTGATCAACATCATGGGGATTTTAGTCATCATAACCACCTCCATGAGTGTGTAACATCTTCCCATCATCCCTATGAGTAATTTCATGCATCTTATGGTCATTCCCCACCCTATGGTAGAGATGATTTCCACCATTAGTGTCTTCCCCATCAGGAGATGACTCAACATCATCCTCTCCACTACCATGGCTATGGTGATGCCTATGGATGTAGGAAACATCATTACCATCATGAGCTCCCTCTCAGAGCTTGTCACCAACCTATTATCAACTGTCCTTATGAGGATCTCTTTTTTAATCCTCTAACCCCTTGGGTGCATGTTATTCCCCTTTCTACTCCTATCCATAAACTACCTAAGTTCAATGAGACTCAAGAATCTACTCCCCTAGACCATATTATGGCATTCATGATGGTGTGTATGGATTGGGAATAAGATGAAGTTATGATGCTGAATCTCTTCACTCATTATCTATGAGATAGAGCTCTTTATTGGTTTCAAAATCTAACTCTAGATTCCCTCTCTATTTTATAGATCTTTTTGGATGACTTCCTATAGTACTTTGATATTTTCAGGCCTTTCAACCTTAACATATAATCGCTCACCTCCATGGCTTAGGCAGAGGCTGATTCAAACTTTGATTTTATGCATAAGTGGAGTTTAAGCATTCATACTTGAAGGACTAGGTTTTTGGATGATTAGTTATATGATACGTTCACATGAGCATTGAGGTAGGAGGTTCACCTTGAGGTCCTCAAGCATAAGCCCACCTCATATGATGTTGTTGTTAATGAGTGTTTTAATATTTAATTATTAAAGGTGTGCATGGGTATGTGACTCATACCAACCCAAAATTCATCCTCTTCATGTGATCGCAATTGCAATATGACTAATGATGGTGTTACTAATTCTCCCCCTGAGAAGAAGGATAAGAAAGATAACCATGAGGTGAATAATTTGAGTAAGAAGCTAGATAAAAAGAAGGATTCTAAATAAAATATAAGACAACAATAGATGGTTTTTCCTTATAACCTTGCTAAGTTTTACTACTTATATAGGATGAGGGGGTATGATGATGCTAATTATGCTACCCAAAAGTTTGGTGGGTAAGCCTCACATCCATCATAGATTTATCCTCTTCCATAACCCAACTAAAAGTTGAATGTTTTTAAGGAGCCTCTACATGACCATGGCATAAAGAAGAAGAAGAAGAAAAAGAATAAATCAAAGGCTATGACCCAATGTTCCCCTTCTTATTCTTCAACCTCTTATAACTACTCTTCTCAAAATGACCTGAGAGGGAAATCCAAGCACAAGAATAGAAAGGTTTTTGTTGCTATTGACATAGCCTCTATTAGGTATGATTACTTTGTCAACACATGCTCCAATCAGGCCACCAACCTTGTTAGAGAGACTAGTGGTATTGGCCCCCCTATATAGCCCATGGGGGAAGGAAATCCTAAGGTTATATTTGACTTTAGGTGTAACATCCATCCCTAGGATAGTCAACATCCTTACTCTATCATAGAGGAGTTATAGGGCCTCTTGGTTGGGATCTCCATTTAGGACCTTATTTGCCTTTAATCTAAGAAAAGGGGAATCATATTTGACAAGATGGATATTTCTCATGAGGGTCCACTCTATGATGATGTTGAAGTGTTGTTTAACTTTGATGTACATGAGCAACCTCATCCTCCCATCTTATCTTTTGACCTAGCCTCTTTGCCAGATGTTTTGATTTTTGTAAAGAGGGCTTGGTTCCCTGTATATATCAAGATTTATATTAATGATTACCATATTATATGGTGAATTATTGATGAAGGAGCTACATTTAATATCATGCCCTTACATGTGTTTAATAAGTTTGAGATCAATCAAAATAAGCTACCTAATTCTCACCATAACTATGTTGGTTTCAGCAATGACACAATTATACTAGTGAGGAATGTGAAGCTTTAAGTCAAGTTTGGCCACAAGATAGTCAAAATCAAGTTTTGTGCATTAGAAATTGATCTTTCATACAACATGATTCTTGGACATCCTTGGAATAATATGATGTAGGCTATCATGTTGTCCACATTTCACATGGTATAGTTTCTACATGAAGGTGAGGTTCACACTATGGAGGCTGACCTAGATCCCTGGGCATTACTCTACATAAAGACAAAGCCCTCAGGTGAGGTTTGGGGTATATCCTCATGGTGGTTTATAGATTCACATACAACCTCTATTTTTGAGTTTCATTTCTTCAAGGATGAAAGTTTTGATCTGGATGAGTACTGATTAACATTCACTCCTTTAAATTCTAGCATGCAACCAACTCCCTCTTCCACTCCATGATGCTAGGCTAGCTCATCTATTTTTAGAGACCTCTTTTAGAACATCTCCATAGACATTAATCTTCCCCTTACATCATGCTTTTCTCATCAAATTATTTTTTCTCTCAACATGTATCCTATTGAGATAGCTAGAGTGGCTAAGTTTGATCTTAAGTGATATTCCATCTATGGTATAACACACAACCTAATTAATGAGAGGAGATATTACAATAATATCATGATCATGCATAATTTACACCACCATCCTCTTACTTATTCAGGTTGATAGGTCTCATTTACCAATAATGACCCCACCTTCAACACTCTTATGTTTTAGGTCATGACTAGTGAACTTAAGGATATTGGTGATCCATCTCCTTCCTCTCACCTTTTAGCTATTGTTTGGCCTCTTCATAAGATGAGTAGTGGATTGCCTCAATGGAAAGCATATAGTTAATGAGAAGTGGTGGCCTACCCTCAAGGGAAATCCTGGGCCTTGGCCTATACTTTGGTGAGCCTCACAACTTACTAAAATACCCTCCCCAAGCCCCTATTCGATGGATATCCCCTCTTGTGGAATCCATCATCAGAACCTTGTGGATATCCTTTATTGTTTAGCTCATACACTTATCCTTAGATCCACCTTGGGATAGAAGTAGAGTCTTTCCTTATTTTAGCTGGTCAGGCTACTGCTAGCTAATGGTTAGCCCTCTATCAAATCCTTCTCTCCTTTTATGCAATGCTTATAGGTGATATGGGTTAGTGGTTTTGGTTGTTTATTATTTTTTTTGACCTTCCTCGGTTAGTATTAATCTATCATAGGCCTCTTACCACCCCTCCTCACCTCTCATTGTAGTTAGCATTGAGACACTCTCTCATGGTTCACCCCCATATAGTGGTAGTGCCTCTATCGCTTGAGATGTCTTTCTTATCTCTATCACTCTAATTACTCTTCACATCTACATGAGAGAGAAATGTGACCCTAGATCAGTCATGAAAATTATGGAACAAGAAAATTATGTTTTAATAAGCTCATAAACATTCTCTTCTTATTTCTTGCTTTCCTTTCAATTTTGGTCAAGTTTTGGGTCCTTTACAAGCTTCTTAGGCCTATTTTTGGCCTCTTTTGGTCCAAGGCATAGCTCTCTAGGAAAAGATATGGCCTGGGTAGGCCAAGTTATGGCTTGGGCTAGAGGCTTGTTTTTTTCTTGCTTTGGGCCTTTGTTTCATCCCATTATTGCTCTTAGAACCCCTGAACCTTCATCTTAGAGGTTTTAGCCCATTCTAGAAATAAAAGCAAGGTTCATTTCTATTTGAGGCCTCCTTGGGTGTGTTTTGGGACTATTATGGTCTCCTAGACTCTCAATTCCTCTAGTCTATTAGGCCCATTTACTCCTTACTAGATACACCTTATGGACCCTTTTTGGGTGTTTTTCCTATTTTTGTATTGTAGACTATGAAACCTACATCTTAGAGGTTCTATCATGTTTTGAGTGCATTGACAGCCTTTGTAAGCTTATTTTGGGTTTCTTTGGGTTTAATCTATCCCTAGTTTGGTTTTTCGGACCCCTTTTGGGTCCCCATTAACCTCCCAAGCATGTGCCCCATCTTGTGGGTACCCAAAGCTATAAGTTACTTGATATACTTATTTTAGTTAGTTATTCATCTACTTTTCTATAGTCGATCCATTCATCATGGCTATAGGTAGGTTTTTTAATTGCCTATGGTGGTTTAAGACTTGCTCTAGTCTTGTTGACTAGTCTTCATCTTCTCCAAACTTCCCCCACATTCCCTTTGTTACCTCTTACCATGGCTAGTGTTGGTTAATTTCTATGATTCTGGCTGATTTCATTATTTGTTTCACTTGTTCAACTCACTTATACTACTTCACTTTGAGATCACCTTTACACATTTATAAGTATTACATCCTCAACCACCATTATGGTACACCTCTCAGTGGTTACTCACATTGATGGAGGTAGTTAGGGAAACCCAAGATTGGTAGCTATAGTTTCAATTATTGATGATCAGTGAGGACATGAGCTTATTTTAGCTATATTTTTCCTTACCAGTGAGATGAATAATGCCACCAAGTATCACATAATCATTGGTACCTTAATTGATGCCCATTAGTTAGGCACATGCTCTATGTAGTTATTATCTAACTCACTCTTAGCCATGTCTCAACTCAATGGTGTCTAAGCCATCTTTAGTTTTGAGTTGGTTCCCCTCTTTGAGGTGATGTGTAATTTTCTTTCTTTCTTTGAGGATATCCAACTCACCCATATCCTTCATAGGTAGAACACTAGGGATGACTCCCTAGTGAATTTCATTATAGATAGTATGCTTTGATTTTATATCACTTATACCCCTTCTTTATATGAGTAAGAGCTAGATATGGAGTTGGATTTTGCATTACACAACATTTACACTCTTACCCATGGATTGTATGATCAACTTCTTTAATCACCATCATTATCTGGTAAGTGTAGGTAATATTTACTTTTATAGTTTAAGTTATTACTTTCCTTTACTTTGGTGTGGCTTTTAGGTACTGCACAACACTCCTTGTTGATTCAAACACCAACTGATTGTACCTTGGGGGCATATGTAATTATAATTCTCATGACCCTACTCCTCCCTATGATTACACATCAGCTCACATGTAGACCAATGACCCTGTTCATCCCACTTTGAGACATTTTCTACCTACTTAGACCTGTCTTGTATCATATTCTTACCCATCATATGTCCTTATTCTATATTTGCCCTTTTTCACATAAGACAAGCCTTCTAAGGAGCCCCCAGGGCCTTTTAGGTGTCTGTTTACTAGCCTAGGACCTTGTTTCACCTAAGTCACAACTTTTGTAAAGGAAACTCATTAAATAGGCTATATGTTTCCTTCACAAAATCTATGACCTAGGAAGAATGCATTCCAAAGTTTATGTTTGGACCCAAATGATAAAAAATGAATAGTTTTAGGTTTTATAGCAAATAAGGGTTAGGATATATTATTCATTCTCATTAATTTGATCCTCTTATCTTATCTCTCCACACTCTCTCTTAATTCCTATTCCCTTTCTTGACTCTTATGTCTTCTTTAATCTCTCTTGATTCATCCTTGGCACTCTTCAGCTTGATTGGTGATAAAGGACCCCATATGTTGCTACAGACTTTCTTGGAGACTCCATTGTTGCTCTTAGTTGTTCTTTCTTCCTTATGGATTGATTATAGATTCTAAATTTAACATTTCATCTAATTTTTTCACTTTTTTGGAGATGTTACACCATTGAAAGTTCTCACTTCACCTCCTCTTTTTCTCCTGGCTTTTGGTTTGGACTGTAGCTTGCATATAACTTAATCTTCCTCCTACATTACTTATTAGCTTAGATTTATAGTTATTAGAACATATTCACTTCATATTTAATATTTATCTAAGGGTAATTTTCTATAAAAAAGTGAAACTTCATTATTTGGTGTAGTTTCTATGCTAGGGTTTGATTTATTTTACTGAAAAAGTTATTTTGTGTATTTCTTAGAGTACTTTCTATAGTTTTTTGCATTTATATATGATTAAAGAGTATGCTAATTTATTGAAATATTCATTTTTTCATATCATTCCTCTCTTTGGAACCATTACTCATTGTATAGTAGAGATATACATGCTAAATAAAAACTATAAAATTTGCTTAAACATTCTCTCTCTCTCTTGCTAAACTAGAATATTGCATTACTAAAAAATAATAGTATTGATCTAGAAAGATAACTCAAATCTATAGTAGGCGTAATCTTAAACCCTTTCTTAAAAATGTCTTTATTTATTAAAATGTCTTTCATTTGGCCTCAAAGTACCTTAACTGCTAGATTTATGTTTCAGTTGTTATTTCTCCCTATTTGGTATTGTTATTTTCATTTTGTTTATGCAATCAATAGTCTAGTATTAGCTACTTGATTTACTATGGCTAGATCATTTAGAGGTACTCGTGTACTTTATGTTCTTATTTGTGATATCCCCAACCTAGTTTATAAGTCTATCTATAGTTTGATGTAAAAACTAAAAAATTACACATCATGATTTTAGATGTCAAATAACCCCTAAATCATATTATTACACAAACTCTAACCATGACCCTGAGTCAAATTAGCTAACTAAATAAACTAACTCATTAACCGACCCTTTTACCCCACTTCACCTTTAACCCTCAACTATCGATGGTCACCATGACCACTAATGATCACCCTAACCACTGATAGTTAGGTCCTTACCACCTAGGCACTCAAACATGGTATATGTCTGAACCCAAACACATCACAATTTAATTTATGTAGTGAGATAACACATCAAGAATTAAATTTATGTAACAAGTTTCATCCATTATAGAACCTACACCTCCATCTCTTTTGCCTATAAAAGAGAGGATAATGAAGCAAAAAATGGACCCATCCATCTAGATATTTAGGAAATTAGAAATCAAGCTATCAAACAATAGTCATTAAGAGCTTTTAGCATCAAGAACTTCTTTACAGGTCTTCTTTCTAGTGGGTCAATAACTATGATAGAGACCCAAACCTCTAACAAAATCATTATTTAGGTAAAGTACCATTACTCTACCAAAATCACTCTGAATCAACTACCAACTATCAAACAACTAGTTAAGTATGTTTTTAGTTTTCAAGTTCTAATTATTTAGCTTCTAACCCAGACCCTTCTACATCATATCTTCTAACCTATCATCCCTAACTATACCTTTAACAATATTTTACCTAATTTCTAACCTCATCATCCCAATATTTATGAAATACTTCTTAGAACCCATATTAATTTATAATATTCACCTTCAATCGTCGATGGTCACCCAACCACTAATAGTCACCTTAACCACCAATGATCACCCTAACTACTAATGGTTACTATCATGGGAAATAATAGAAATCTATTTCCACATGCTTATCCTTAGCCAAACTCTATATCTTTTTTCTTATTTATAGAGTCCCTACCTACGTTTTAAACCTAACCTAACCTATTTAGCATTAGTATTGAACCACTTATTGATATAATTAGTCTATTTTCTTTATCAAGAATTTATTTATTCTTATATTCCCTTTCAATATTTTCTATCATTTGATGTAAGTATTTAATATTTATGTCCTTCAACTTAACTATTCTAAGAGAGTGTATTGATAGCCTCCTAATAAACTCACTCTTCCTAGATCTACCTTACACTAGGAAACCCACCTTTCTATCCATATAAAAACCCCTTTGTATTAGTGATTTATTATCTATATGTCATTCTTCCCTAGATAAAGAGGAGCTATTCACAATCATATAGATCACATGCACACAAACAAATAGGTTTTTATACCATACCCGTATATAGTTTCTTACTTCTTATTTTCTAATAAAATAAACTAAAATAGAGAAAAACACTTGGTGCAAGCTGGCAAATTAGATAGCAATTATAGATCTCCTATAGCTCATAGAACCCCTAACCCTTTTATCCTCTTATTTGTTTTCTTTATAACCTTACCAAACACTGGTGATTCCATTCAAATTCTTGGAGCTATAAGTATGTTTTTAAAAAGTGGTGTTTATCTAGGAAAGAAAAGTTTGAGGTAAAAAATTTGGCATGGGTTTGGTTACCAAGACCTAAAGAAGGTTGATTAATCCCCCCATAGATTAAATAAGTGTAGAGTAAAGGTGAACCAAAGCGAATGAGTTCCTCAATAATAGGACAATATGCATGTTGTTTGATAGGACACCCATATTCGTATAGAGTAGGGAGAGTGTTGAGCATCAATAAATAATACTCTCCAATTGATATTTGATGATGTATAGAATTAATAGAATCCTCACTAACAATTCTTGATGCAGGAATTGTCATACTAGATGAATATTTATTGGATGATGATGGGATCATGTTTTGTAATATAATTAAGACATAATTTGTCTAAAGTAAGGTTGTAATTTTTAAATGGATGGGTATCAGTCAGAACATTATGGATCTTACCCTCATGCTTGAATTTAATACATGAATACAAGGTGGAGGGGAAAAAATGCATAACACATATCCAAGAATGTCTTAATAGGATGTTGTATTGAAACTCCCCTTATATTATGTAAACTAACTTAGGGAGAGTGTGTATGCCTACTTGGATGGGAAGGACAACCATTCTTAATGTAGGGGCTACAATATCATTAAATGCTCATAAAACTAGGTTGGAGATTGAGATACAACAATTTTAGATAATTGTATTTACTTAAACACATGAGATGAGATTATATTTATGATTGATCCATTATCAATCATTACTCATTTGATTTAGGTTTGATCAATTTGGGTAGTGATAAATAGTGGTAGATCTTGGTCATCACGCTACAATTATGATATTTCAAAATTGTGGAATATTATGGCTGATGATTTTTGAAGTGATGTAATAAAATAAAGTAAAGGATGGGGTTCATTTGATTATATCTCAATAGCCTAAAATTCTTCTATCATAGCTTCATGATGCTGTGGAGAGTTTTAGACATGTTTATATAAAGACATCTTGACCAAGATTTGATAAAACTACTTTAAAATGGATATATGTATCAATTTTGAAGCATGATTATTTTTCACTTTTCATAAAATATAAATTTAATGTTTTAGGATGGGAATTTTAGGACTATCTATGGTAGAAGTAGTTTTTATAATAGTCACTTTGGCTTTGTTAGGATTTTAGGTTTTATGATCTTGGGTCTGGGATCATGTAGCTATGTGAATCATGTCGATCTAAAATAATGGTGGATTTTTCATGTTTTTAGATTCATCCAAATCTAGAGTGTCTATGTGGGGTTGATATTGATTTATATTAGATATTATATCTTCCTTTGAAACTCATTTCAATTTTGTTGGTAATATACTAGTTCCTGAGGTGGACATGACCTTAGTAGTTTGGCTATGGGGATTATCATGATCAAAATGTTCCATAAAAGGATCATCCTCTTCTAATACATTTTGTAACACAAATTTTATCACATTATAACTTTCAATATCATGTCCTTCTATTTGATGATACACACATTTATTTTCCCAATACCACACTAGTCTTTGAATATGGGTGTTAATAGGTCTTACAGGTGGTAGGTTGACAAGGTAAGTTTGAAGAAGCTGATTGAGAATTTTAGAATAATACCCCCTCCATAGATCCCAACTAATTTTTTTGACATTTTAAATTATTTTTATGGAAGCTTCATTTGCTTTTGATCATTGATCCTTCACACTAGTTATTTAAATATTTCCTTTAATAGGTACTTTGTGCTTAGGATAAGACTTTACACCTAGGCCTCATGGCTATTAGGGATTTAAAGGGTTATTAATTGGAATTATTATAGTGGGATGATCCTTTTGTAATGGTGTATGTTCTTTATAAGAGGATTCTATAATGGTGTCTTCTATTTTCACTAAAGGATGAGGTCCCAATATAGATGTTCTAGTTTAAATAGGTGGCATCGATGCCTTCCCTTTTTGAATCTAATCTAGGGTAGTAGGGATATCTTGTTTAGGTATTTCAATAATTATGGGAAGATGTTGAAAGTATTTTCATTATGATGCCCTAACGTTCTTGTTTTTAATTCCTAAATTACTTCCCTTAGTTTTCCTAAGATTTGGCTGTTCCTAAGTTATGAGGGGAGCTGGTTTTGGGTTTGGTTGAGGTAGCATAATAGTCTCCTCAAGGGGTAGTAAACTAGAGTGGATGGGTATGATACATAAAGGTGTTATAGTGACTAAAGGAGTGGTATGCATATCTTATGGGATGTGTAAATAGTAATCATCCTTGATATCTTTCTTATCCTTTGATTCTAGTTGATTATCTTAAATGGGTTTAGATAATGTTTCCTCAAGAGGATCCCAAATAATGAGATCCAAAAGATTAAGTGAGTCTTGGGGATAACTCTACTTGATTCAAATGCTTTAAATGTGTCTCCTATAAGGAGATCTTAGATTTTAGTTATTTTTAAATGTGATTTAGAGGCACCACCTACCTATTTAGGCAGAAGTTGATCATGTATTATGCTAATCACATGGGTCTCATGGTCCAAGTTACATCCTAAATTAGCCTATATGAAATTATATGTAGAGGCATGGTTAGGGAAGGGCTACCTAAATATGTCTATGAACTGATTAGGGGCAGTGTTAGGGTTATCTAACTATAACTCTCCTTGATTAATAAGGTTTTACATTAAACCTTTGAAGTAGCAACACTTATTAATGTCATGACCTATTACATTATGGTAGTTTAAAAAGTCATTTTCCTTGAACCAACTAGGCTTAGGGTGAGAGTCATCAAGAGGTCTACCTAGAGGAAGTTTAATGATATACATTTTCAAGAGCTTGTCTAAGATAGAAGTGTAAGATTCCCTAAACGACTGTACTATCATGGAGGAGAATGTGTTAATGGTTTTTATGATTATGCTTAGGAGTTAGAAGGTTTGGATTAATTTTTTATCTATAGGGGTACTCATTTTAAGACTCTAACATTATCATTAGATATGATTTTTTTATGGTTAGTTCCTATAGATGGATCAGGGTTGATGTTTTTACTATGTAACTTTACTTCCCCTTCTTCCAAAGATTAAATTTATAGTTTATAGGCCACAAAAAAGGCTCAAAAGTTCTAAAATATTGAACCTATAATGTTGATGAGATATTATTAGAACAATATCTCATTAATTATTCAATTAGTTGTGGTCAAGGAAAGGAAACATGAGTTAGTCTATAATACTCCTCCATCTAGCCATGAAATCAATGATAGATTTGTCATTAAATTTTATAAAGGCATAGAGGTCATTGATGGTTTCTTTTATTTTTATATTGATGGAAAATTTCTCTAAAAATATTTGGGGTAGTTTTGCAAAAGATAATAGGGAATGTTGAGGGATATAACTATACTAGTCTACATCTGGTCCAACTTGCAACATGGGAAAGGTTCTAAGGAGATGAATATTACCATGGGCTATAAGATAACAAGTGTGTCTAAAATCCCACATGTGTTACTAAAGATCTTACTTATTTTTAAATTTCATAAATTTTAAAAGTTCCCATTGCAAGGGGTTTGGTCTAATAGGTATATTTAGATTAATGGGTTCACTGCAAATTTGTTCATAAGTGACCATATTTTTCTACCTAGAGGTAGAGGCTTACAAATTTTCCATCCTATTCATAAGGTTAGATTGGGTATTATATTAAGGAATACTAACCAAGACATTTTATTTCAGATGTTTATAGGTAAGAAATGGGGTGGAAAAGGGTTGTGACAAAGGGTAACCAATTAATGTGGTTATAATTGGTTTGGATTCCGCCACATACTGTGGGGCTTGTAAGGGTATATAAGTGGTCCCAAGGGCTTATGAAGGAGCTATGTATTGGGTATTCACTATGATGTACTATTAAGGATGTTGACTCATGAGAATATGTTATAAAGGTTGAGTTTGGGGATTTGAAGATATGCTAGTTTGGATGGGTGGAAGAGTTTTGGGGATTGCAATCACTACATTATGAGGTGCCATGGTAGGAGGTTGAGTAAACATAAGCTGAGTGAAATTATATTTTTAGCTTGGGTACTAGTTGGAGATGGACCTCTAGACGTTATTATAGGTGGATTATTTAAGTTTTGTGTAGTATTAGTATCAAAATCTACTGGGGGAGGATTGTTGAGGGAGGACACCATTGCTATAGTAAACTCTTCAAGTTCTTCTAGGGGCATGAAAAAAGAACTCCTAGAAAACTATGTATGAGGGGAAAGTGGAATATGGATGGCTTTAATGATAAGGTAGTAGTTAAGAGTGATTAGATTAAATAATAATATGGTGGCAAATTCAAGATCTCCTTATGTATAAAACTAGGGAATACCCTCCCCTATAAACTTGAGAGAAGTAGGATGACTTGGGGAGTTCTCCATGGATGAGGATAAGGATGGGGATTCAAATTTATTTAATGATCATTGTCACATCAAAACCATGTAGTAACGAATAAAAAATAAAAAATAAAATAATTAAAAAACCACACAATAGTCTTTTTGATTCTTATTTTAGTGGAAAAAGGGACACACACTAAAAAACATACTTAAAAGGTTTTAATTATTTAAGAAATTAAATTTATATTATGATATGGAAAAAGTTCAATGAGGGTACTAAGAAATGGTAATCCAAAGATGGTTTTAGGTTTGTTTAGGCTCAAAAGATCTCTGTATTGGAATTAATACATGGCTTGGTATTAGGGCCTACCTCCTCACTTCACACACAATAACATAATGGTGTCAGGTGATTTGATAGTATATACCTAAATTTTAGAGTTTATACTTAACCAATGTACTAAGTTAGTACTCCCCTTGGTGGTGAAATATAATTAGGATGCCCAGGATGAATATTACCACTAGGTGATGAAATCTTAGTCAGTTCCTATATGTCAATGTTTGATGAATTGATTATATATGTGGTTTGGTATGTGTGTGAAAATAAGTGATTGCTATGATATATTGATCCACCTAAATTACTCTATGTGAATTATCTAGTCAATAAAAGGATGGATGCATTTATTATTAAACATTAAAAAGAAGAGTAGTTTTTTTTGGAATTTTATTTTGAGTGAAGACAAATAATCAATAGAAGAGGAAACAAATGAATAAATTCACAATGAAATGTAATAATAACTATGAGACCTTAGGGGTCCTACTAGGCATGTCAGAATGTTATAGTAGTTTTTTTCCTTATAAATTAATTATCTACTAAAAACTTAAATAAGTAAAGGTTTTATGAAGAATACTTAGATATGAGAAGATGGTTTCACACAACTTGAATCCAAAAAATGAGGGAACTTAATTTTGGCTTGGAATAATAATTTTTACATAATGGGACAACATGGACAAAATGGATTAATATACAAATAAGTGAGTTGCCTTGTTAGGAACCAATCCTAGGAAGTTATGAGATTCCTTGAGTAGATGTCAAATCCCTATTTTCACAATTAAGTTGATAAATAAACACTAATATTACAAAATAAAAAGATGTGATATACATGCAATAACAAAATGATTATGAATTAATATTTATTTAAACTATCAATGTAATCCAAATATTCATCCCAATAAGCCATAGAAAAATTCACATCCTCTTGTATAACATCTAGTTGGTCAAAAGTGGCTTCAACTGAGGGAGAGTAAATAATGGCATAAAGTGCTAACTTGAAGGCTATATCACTCTGGCTGGAAAAAAAGGGTTGAGATGATGGGTAGATCAGTGATATTAATCATGTTGTGCATAATTTTAGGCATAGTCATCTACAAATGAATTCCATGTTATAAAATGTAAAAGATTAAATCAGAATGGATTTAAGATAGATTTTTATGACTAAAAGGCTCAGATTTAAAATAAGTGCAAGGATCAATGTCAATCCTATAGAATCAGTGTTGATTTAAATGAATCAATGTCAATTCTATTAAAAATGCACTAGATTAAAAAAAAAGGCTAAAAGGTGATAGAGGATAATCAAAAGGAAAATAAGGATGTTTATTGTGTCTTGAGAGAGAGATGAGGAGGAAAAGATAGTAACTTAATAAGAAATGAAATAAATAAGATATAATACTTACCATGAAATGGATGTAGGTATAATGTATTCCTCCTACAAGTGCAAATGATCTTCTTGAATTGAGATGATGGATGTGGATTGGATATAGCCTAAATTTTAACAATGTGGAACTAAAATTCACCTTAATTATCTTGAGGAAATCCAAGTAGTGTTTTGAGATTCAAAATTCATATACCTAGAACTAAAGAATCTCCTGCATATATATAAGCCATTGTCAATCCATAGAATCGACATTGATCATGGGAGAATCATCACAGATTTTCTATTTTTAGCAAGAGTTTGGTTTCATCCATTTTAGTTTGTTCCAACTACAGGTAATTTAGGATTATAAGAGGTGGGTTTGTTAGGAACATGTTTTTACATGGGTAGGTTATTAGGGGATTAAGATTGTATAGGTTTTATTTAGATTTTGATTATTAGGGAGTAAAATGGTTATTTGTAAAAACAAATTACTAAGTACCTAATGGTAAATAAGTTAGACTTTAAGATAGGGGTATTTAGGATAATATAATAATAATAATAATAATAATAATAATAAGTTCCCTATGACATTTAATAATTCATATATGACATACAAGATTATAGTGTCTACATATACAATTAAAAATGAATGGTAAAAAATTATTTTACCAATCTATTTATATATTTTTCCTCTGCCTATGGTAAACTTACCACTTGAATTCATCACTATAGATTAAAATGGTAACAATTATAGCTCAAATAATACTAATTCAAATTTCTCACCAATAGCTCCATTGGAATCCTGATGATATCACCTTCCAAAAGATATCAATTATTCCCACTATCATGACACTCTCAAAATCACCAATTTTTTATTAAGCACTCAATAATCTTCTCACCCACATTTGAGCTCAGCCCATCCTTGCCAAACATGCTCACATTGTTATCATTTTCCTTTAAATACCAAATAATTAATTACTCTTATCATTCATCTTGAAAGTAGGGGAGATCACACATACTCATCAAATTAAATAGTTACATGCCTCATGATAAGAAAATAATAAGCAAATAATTCAAAAATTTAAAATATAATAAATACTACAAAATTAAGTTAAAATATTGAACACAATTTTACAAACCATGGGGGCATATATTTTATCCATACACTTATAATAAAAAATAAAAATATATTTTCAAACACAATACATAGGGGCATGATACTGGATCATGCACTCCCCTTCACACTGTGTAAAATGTTCAAATATCACTACTTCAAAGTTCAAGTTGCAAGTTTTAAAAATCTCAAAAAAATGGCATATATCAACTCAATACATAAATTGGGGGCATGATTCTCATTCATGTTCATGTTTATATATGGCATTTTCAAAATATATATTTTTTAAAGTTTCAAAATTTTAAATAAAATCTAATTTATCTACAATGGTGTGATTCATAAAGTGACAAGTGAGCCACGTTGGGTCATGAAACTCAACATCTATGGGTGAAATTTTGTGAACCCATTGTGTGGTTCCCTTTTATTTATATTTTATATCCATTATAATATAGTGACACTAGATATTTAAGAACTTTAATCTCCATGAGAGTACTCTTCATAAGTGAAAGTATTCCCCTAGCTATTTTAAGAGCTTCACTCATTAAGACTTGATCACTCTCAAAATTGACATATATTATAAATCCATTATTTGGTATGATTATGGCCTCAAGACACCTAATTACCTATCACTCATCTTATTACCACTTTAAAAATTATTTATTCTCCCTGGCTAGGAAGCAAACAAGATTAAAAGCACCCTGGGTAGGTGACAAGGTAATTAGATTGCATACTCTTTTAGGAGTATACATTCCTTGATCTCTTTTCAAATTTTAAAATTCATGTTTTAAAATTTTAATTCTTAAAATATGGATAAATTATTCCTTTCATTGGTATTATTGCAAAGTTTACATTAAGGCATCTTGCATGATTAGGTTTCCAATAAAAAGATAAAGTGTGTATACACAGTTTGATTTTAATTTTACTTTACTCTAGTCATTTCTTTTCATTACATCACTAGAATAAAGTGGGGGAAAATGTCAACACCTAAATTTGGCATAGGCTAACTCAAAATATACATTTTTTCACAACCTTGCTTATTTAAATTATTATCGATGAACAAATGGCTTATTATCATGTCTTGTTCCAAGTTGTAAAATTATCTATTTTGTTTGATGTTATTACTTTTATATTATTATTTTATCTTCTCATACTCACCTTGAGGATCATAAATTTTCATTTTAAGTATTTTTCTTTCTATTTTGATTATTTTGGACAAGGTTGCACTGTGGCTTTATCTTGATAATGCAAACTTGTTCCAATGTAACTTGTGGAAGGTTTTCAAAATTTTATGGTTTAGATAGTCTCATTTATATCCATTTCAATTTTAAAGTCAATTACCTCATGCCAATAAAACCCAAGTTCAAATTTGAGAGTTTTATATAATCAAGGGTCATGATAGAGGTTGTAAAAAAATTTATACTTGATTATTACTATTAGATTACTATTTTATTTACAAGTTAAGAGCTAAATACATCATCTTCATAATTGTGTCAAGGGTAATCATAGATTAAATAACATCTAGGATTACATTCATGATTGCACATACACATCTAAAAGAGATAACTGAAACCCAAATCCCATTTGGTTTATGTAGACAAAACTTAGATTATGTAATTTTTTTTTAAGGTTATCCTAGATATTACCCTAATCCTATCCCCCTTTTTATTATTTTATTTCTATCTAGTTCATGTGCAGGTCTAAGGTTTGTGTTTTTTAGGACTTCAATGCATCTATTTTACCCCCCAAATAGAATTAGTAAACACTCATTGATATACATATGTACCTAGATTAATAATTCAAGTAAATAGTCAACTAGGTCGCATCCATAGTTATCATACAAGGCTACAATATGACCTTTTCATCCTTTCATATCATTATCCTTACATAGTTTATAATTTAATTTTTGGATACAACATAGTCAACATGGATTTTAAAATAGTTTTCAATCACAGTTAACATTAGATATATTTTAGGGAGGTTTACATACTCATAGGCATCCTTACTATTTTAGGTAATTTCTAATTCTATAAATATTTTTAGACTAATGTATTTCATGATTAGATCTGTATATTCCAACATTATAATTTTGATAGTTTTAATCTTATCATTTGAGTTCATTAAATTAGAAAAATATTGAACATGATGGAGTTTTAGAAGAAATGAGTCCATGGATTAAATAACAAGGCTAATAAATTCTAAAGCCTACTCCTCTCAACATTATTGTTGAGTTTTGGAGCTAAAAGCTTCACTAATGAGCTAATGTGGAGGTTGTTGGGCGTAAATAATAACCGACATCAGTCAGAACCAACTGACATTGGTTAGGGGTCGATTGGCATCGATCATAATCAACTGACATCAGTTAGGGGTCGACCAACATCGGTCATCTTTAGACCGACACCGACTTCTGTACATTTCCATAATTGCTATTTTTAGGAGAAAAAATTTGAGCCTTTGATTTAAGAGGTAGATCTAAGGGTGGCGAATGCATGGTTGATGAACCCTAGTGTTGTACTATTCTATATAGTAGGGTTAGATCCTCATAGCATGTAAAATTTAGTAATTGAGTTGATTGTAATTGATTGAGAGAGAGAGAGAGAACTCTTGAGGGAGAATTACTGTACATATATGAGGTGTGAGGAGAGAGAGATTTCTTCATTATATTTCCTTCTGGAAGAGTTTAATATAGATTGGTTGTTTCTTGTATCTCATATTATTTTCTATTTATGATTTCTAGTTACTTATTACTTCTGGTTTCAATTTCATGTTTAGTTGCTTATACAAAAGTAATCAATTGTACTCTAAGATCCTAATAACTAGTATCAAAGCATGTTAGTGTTTGTTGATTACAGAATTTACTCACAGGGGTTTCTGATTGAGTGGAAGCAAAGCAATGGTAGAAAATAGTAAACTAAGAATGGAGAGATTCAATGGTAAGAATTATCAATTATGGAGGATGCAGATTGAAGATTATCTGTATAAGAAAGATCTATATTTACCGTTGGGTGGGGTTTCAAGGAAGCCCACAAATATGGAAGATGAAGAATGGAATGTTCTTGATAGAAAGGCTCTTGGATCTATAAGGTTGAGCCTAGAAGCTTCTGTGTTTTCCAACTTATCATAGGCAAAGACAATGGTAGAGTTAATGGATACTTTGGCAAATTTATATGAAAAACCCTCATCTTTGAATAAGGTATATCTTATGAAGCAATTATTTAATTTGCAAATGCAGGAAGGTGGATCTGTATCTATTCATCTTAATGATTTCCATACAATAGTAAATCAGTTAAATTTAGTCAAAATAGTTTTTGATGATGAAATTAAGGCTCTCTTAATATTATGATCTTTACCTAAAAGTTGGCATAGTTTGGTAATGGCAGTTAGTAATACTGTATCTGCTTCAAATATATTGAAATTTGATGATGTTACCAGTGTAATCTTGAATGAATAAATTCACAAGAAAATCACAAGGGAAACATCAAATAATGCTTTAAGTGTTGAAAGCAGGGGAAGGAAAAGAGAGAAGGGCAAGAAAGGGAAACCAAGGTCAAAGATGGAAAGTAGATCCAAATGTAGAAATGGAAGAATAACCTATTGGAATTGTGGAAAGAAAGGGCATGCAAAGAAAGATTGTTGGTTGAAGGATAACAAAGAAAATCAGCATGAAGGTAATAAAGAAACAAATGTTGTAGGTATTGTTGCACAAGATGCTCTTATATTTTCTTTGGATAATAAAGTAGAATCATGGGTTTTAGATTTTGGTGCCTCTTTCCATATAATCCCAAATAGAGAATTTTTCAATGATTATGTCCATGGAGATTTTGAAAAAGTTTATTTAGGGGATGATGAGTCTTGTAAAATTTTTGGCAAAGGAAAAGTGCAGCTAAAATTACAGAATGGCAACACATGGGTGTTGAAGGATGTCATGCATGTACCCATCCTGAAAAGGAATCTGATTTCTATAGGAAAGTTGGGTGATGAGGGTTGCACAGTAACTCTCACAGCTGAATCTTAGAAAGTTTCCAAGGGTGCACTTGTATTAGTAAAAGGTAAGCGAGTAGGTACACTTTATCTATCTACTTGTATTACTAATTATTATCCTTCTATTTTATCTACTTCAGATGTAGATGCAAAGTTATGGCACTGTAGGCTTGGCCAAATGAGTGAGATGGGAATGAATGTTCTTAATTCAAAAGGTAAGCTTTCAGATTTGAAAAGCATAGATCTAGATTTTTGTGAGCATTGTATTTTTGGGAAACAGAAGAAAGTGAGGTTTCTCAAAACTGGGTCAACAAAGAAGAAGCACAAGTTGGAGCTTGTTCACATAGACGTGTGGGGACCAGCTCAGGTAGCTTCTATTAGAAGATCACCATATTATGTTTTTTTCATTGATGATGCTACAAGAAAGGTATGGGTTTATTGCATAAAGAGGAAATTTGATGTTTTTGACACATTTAAGAAATGGAAAGCTTTGGTTGAGAATGAAATAGGTTTGAGATTGAAGTGCCTTAGATTGATAATGGTGGTGAGTACTGTAGCAATAAATTCAACAATTACTATTCTATGAGTGGAATATGTAGGGAAAGGATAGTTCCAAGGACACCTCAACAAAATAGAGTTGTTAAAAGGATGAATAGAATAATAATGGAGCGTGCACAGAGTATGAGGTTGCATGCTGGTTTGCCCTTATAGTTTTGGGTAGAAAGTGTAGATACTATGGTTTACTTGATTAACAGAGGACCTTTTATTGCACTGGATGGTGGAATTTCAAAAGAGGCTTAGATAGGTAAAAAGGTAGATCTTTCATTTCTTAGAGTTTTTGGTTCTAAATCTTTTGTGCACATTGATAAAGAAAATAGAAAGAAGTTGGATGCTAAATCTATGCAGTGCACTTTCATTGGTTATGGTTTTGGAGATTTTGGATTTCGATTGTGGAATTTAGAAACTAACAAAATTATTAGAAGTGATGTAGTTTTCAATGAGAAGGTGATGTACAATGATTAGCTCAAAAGGTTGAATAATTTTGAGCAGGGCAATCTTGATTTGGAAGAGGTTATGATCCAAAATGAGCTCGTAGGTAAAAATCATCACTCATAGAAAAACACAGAGATGGATGTCAGTCAGGTAGAAATCAATGTCAGTCAGGTGGAAATTAGCATCGATCAGGTGGAAATTGGTGTTGATTAGGATGAATCAACATCAGTCGAGTATAGACTGGCATCGATCAGAGATGACCGAGATTGATCATTGTTAAAAGAAAATTTGGGCAGATAACAAGATGTAAATGAGTCTCAAATGCCCATAAGGAGGTCTAAAAGGGTAAGTAAACCTCCAATTCATTATTCCCCTTCTTTATACTACTTGTTGCTCACTGATGGTGGAGAACTAGAAAGTTTTGATGAGGCAATGCAAGTAGAATCCAAGAAATAGTGGGAGCATGACATGAATGAGGAGATTGATTCCTTGTAAGAGAACCATATGTGGGATTTGGTTTAGTTGCCAGCCAGAAAGAAAGAACTAAAAAACAAATGGGTATATAGGTTAAAGGAAGGAGAGAATGGAAAAATGAGACATAAGGCTAGGTTGGTAGTAAAGGGATTTGCATAGAAACCAAGATTGATTTTTGTAAAAAATTTTCTCTTGTAGTAAAGATGACTTCTATTCAGACTGTATTGTCTTTAGTTGCTATTGAGGATTTGCATCTTGAGCAGCTTAATGTTAAGACAACATTTATTCATAGAGATTTGGATGAAAAGATATATATGGATCAGTCAAAAGGTTTTGAGGTTAAAGGTAAGGAGAAACTTGTGTGCAGGTTGAAGAAAATATTATATGGTCTTAAGCAAGCTCCAATACAATGGTATTTGAGGTTTGACAGGTTTATGATAGAGCATGGCTTTAGTAAATGTCAATTTGACCATTGTTTTTATTTTAACAGATTAAATAATGGTAGTTATATTATCTTGTTACTATATGTAGATGCTATGCTTGTTGCAAGTTCACACATGCAAGAAATTACTGAGCTTAAGGTAAAATTAGCTCACACATTTTCCATGAAGGATTTAGGAGTAGTATAGAAAATCCTTAGCATGAGTATTAAGAGAGACAAGAAAAATCATAGTTTGATTTTGTCTCAAGAGGATTATGTGAATAAGGTGTTGGAGAGGTTCAATATGCAGGATGCAAAACCGGTAAGCACACCTATGGTTGGACACATCAAGTTGAGTAAATAATAGTGTCTTAAATCACATGATGAGGTTGAGTACATGAGTAGAGTTCCATATGCTTCAGTAGTTGGGAGCTTGATGTATGCAATGGTATGTACTAGACTAGATATTACCCAAGCAGTGGGAGTTGTTAGCAAGTTTATGGCCAATCTAGGAAAGGAACACTAGAAAACAGTTCAGTGGATTCTCAAATATCTGAGAGGGACTAGCAGTAGGCATTTATGCTATTTAGGGTCAAACACTTCTCTACATGGTTATGTAGATTTGGATATGGCATGTGACTTGGATGGTAGGAGAAGCACCATAGGATATGTGTTCACTATTGGTGGAATGGTGGTTAGCTAGATTTCAAAGTTACAGAAGGTTGTTGCCTTGTCTACTACAGAGGTAGAATACATTGCAGTCATAGAGGCTAGCAAGGAAATGATTTAGATGACTCAATTCATGGAAGAGTTGGGAAAGGAGCAAGAGAGTTGTAGATTGTACAGTGATAGTCAAAGTGCAATTCATTTGGCAAAGAATTCAGCCTTTCATTCAAGAACCAAACATATATAGCTTAGGTACCACTTCATTAGATAGGTATTGGAGGATGGATAGTTAAAGTTAGAAAAGATCCATATAGATAAGAACCCTGCTGATATGTTAACAAAGCCAGTAACAAATGAGAAGTTGAATCTTCATTCAACTTTTTTTGGTCTTTAAGATTGAACCTGAAGAGGGAGAAACAAGCCAGATTTATTTAGAGGCTGTTGCTGTATAGGTACAGGTGCAGTTGTTTATCTCCAAGTGGGTGTTTGTTGATTTGTGGAGCTAAAAGCTTAAATAATGAGCTAATGTGGAGGTTTTTGGGCTTACACAGTAACCGACATTGGTTAAAACCAACTGACATCAGTTAGGGGTTGATCGGCATCGGTTAGAACTAATTAACATCGGTTAGGGGTCGACTGGCACCGGTCATCTTCAGATCGACACTGACTTCTATGCATTTCCAAAACTGCTATATTTAAGAGAACAAATTTGAGCCTTTGATATAAGAGGTGGATCTAAGGGTGGAAAATGCATGGCTCATGAACCCTAGTGTTGTAGTATTCTATATAGTAGGGTTAGATCCTCATAGCATGTACAATTTAGTAATTGAGTTGATTGTAATTCATTGAGAGAGAGAGAGAGAGAACTCTTTAGGGAGAATTACTATACATCTATGAGGTGTAAGGAGAGAGAGATTTCTTCATTGTATTTCCTTCTGGAAGAGTTTAATATAGATTGGTTGTTTCTTGTATCTCTTATTATTTACTATTTTCGATTTCTAGTTACTTATTACTTCTAGTTTTAATTTCGTGTTTAGTTGCTTATACAAAAGTAATCAATTATACTCTAAGATCCTAAAAACTATGAGGGAAAAATAATAATAATAGTCTACACACACATTTATTTATGGTTAAAAATGTAATAGAAACATAGACTAAAAATATTTGAATACACATTTCATAATCATTAATATTATTAAATCCCTTCTTTCCTCATTGTAAAACTTTTATAATTCATTTAGCAAATTAGATATTTTAGTAGATCATTAATTTTTATATTATAATTTTGTTTATATAAAAAAAATAGGAAAGAAATTATATAACATTTGATGAAATAAATGATAACAAATTATAATGATAGTGGTGTCATAAATCATCATTTATAACAAATCAATTTTTTTTGGCCTTGGATTTCATTTCTTCTTTGGAGACTTGCGATATTTGGGCTCCTTGTTTGCGATAACAAAATTTTTGGGGAGGAACACCTAGTGAATGTTTGGAAAAACTTCACTATGGGAAATGGTGATGCTTATTATTACTTTTTAGTCATCTCTAGCAAATTCCTAGGGATTATTTTGTTCTTATTATTATCCTTTGTGGAGTTTCTAGTCATCTTTATCACCTTGTATGACATGTACTCGATGATAATGGCCATGTAAATTAGAACTCCAAAACTTACCCTCTTGGTATATTTGTACTTATTTTAGATATATATCAAGTATTCCCATATAAAAATGAAACCCTTCTTTCACAAAACTGGTAACTCTCTTCTGAACACACCCTTTTTTCCTTTTCTTCCTGCCTTTCCTACCTTCACACATCTAGAATATCATTGTTTCTCACTCATGATTTGAAAAAAATTAATATATTTGAATAAATAAAAGTCCAAAACCTAAAAATAAGACTAATACTATGAAAACAAATGTATGGTGATGAACATTAAATGAGGCTTTGTGAATGGAGTTATCTTTACTGTAATTAAAAATCATCTAATAAGTATCATAAAAAAAATTGAGAATGACATTTTTAATTAAAACTATCCATTAGTTAATTAAAAAATAAAATAATAAATTTATGTATGAAAAGGAAAGACAAATCACTTGGCATGTTGGTCTTCCATTGGGTTTCCATCATATCACCATTGTTTTGTTTGGATCTACAGGAGTGTCTTGCCATCTTTACTTGAATTCATTGATTTTGTCATTGGTTTTTATAAACACACAAGTATAAGGGATTTAGTTTTTTAATTAGTATGAAATCACAATTGAATGCATAAAAATTTAAAACCCAAGTATATGTTTACAAATTGGGCAAGGACAATAAATAGATAAACAATACATAAAGAAGACAAAATAACATGATTTCACCATCCTGTTTAGATGTATTTATCTTGTTGAAATACATGTTTATTTGGATAGGATGTAGATCTTGGAGTCTTCATCAATGTCACGGAATCATTATTTTAACACTTACCCTTAATTTATGCATGTTTGTTTTAATCAATGAAGTGAGGGATGAAACTTTTTTGTCAGGATTTGGTAGAGTAATTTTACACAAAAAATCTTGATAAGAGTAGAAGGTGACCCCTCTATTTATAGATTTTTAAAATATTTCAACCTTCGGATGGTAATGTAGATAAGTGGTTGATTTTAAATCTAATTTAGGTGATAAATATAATTATTATTTGAGATAAAGTTTACATTAATTAAGCATGGATTGCATTTCTAACATTTTCTTACATTTATGTTGATATTTTCCTAAATTTGGCATATTGGCCTATGATGTCATGATGAGGATATTTGTTGAATTTATGGAATTTCCATAGTTAGTAATTTAGCCAATTCCCATGGATTTTCTATTTAGCCATTTTTTTAACTAGATAATTATTCATGTTTGGATTTTATGTGATTTATGCAATATTGACATTTAAGTAATTGTTTCACTTATTTAGTCAATAACATTATTAACAAAGTATCAATTTGACTTAGGATAAATTAAGCATAGATAATGATTGGATTCATCTCATTGCCCCAATCAAGGATTCCCTAATGCATTTTAAAGTATGCATGCCAAACATGCAAATGGATTTTAGTATTTTTTGACCTGATTTATATGTTGTTACAATAAGTCATTATGTTTTTTAATTTGAACATGGAAGTGATAAAAATGGAATGTCTACATTTTTCCCCTATTTGAAAGGGAGTTTCAAGACACAAATGAAGTAAAATATTTTCAAATAATGAGAATGTCATTTTAAATTGATTTTATAATGATTGAAGAATGGTGTTCACATTTTTTATGATTCTTGTTCAATTTTATAAAAACCAAGATCATAACAATTTCCCAAATAATGTTTGGGATGCCTAAGATGCCTTCTTGAGGGGTTACATGAAAAATAACTTTAATTTATGCACCATTGAAAAGAATAAAATGACACATTCCATGGTAGAAGTGGTCAATAAATAAAGAAACTAAAAGAAAACAAAATGAAAATTGGAGTACAAATCCACAAATAGGCCTATGGTGAATAATAATGATGTAATATGAGGTTAGGGGTAAAAAAATAAATTTGGAGATATAAATTGACCCTAGAGGGTGAAAATGGTTCATTTTCACCTTCCCATCTTTAAAATTTATGCTCTAGATTTTTATGTGAGACCTTCGAGTGAAATGGCACACCTTCCTTGGCATAGACATCTTGGGGAGTGGGTCCATATGTAAAAATGACCAACTAAGAGTGGGTACAAAGTAGGTACTTTTGTTTAGGATTTTTTTTTAATTTAATGAATTTAATTCCATTTAAAAGTAAGTGGAATAATGATCCTACCAATTTAAAGACTCTTTAAAACAATGATATCATGTACGCAAACAATGATATTACCAATAAAATGGTGACACCACCAAATCAGTAATATCATGACCAAAACAATGATATCACTAAAATGGGTGGGAAACACCAAAAATATGAAAATGCATATTTAGGTGCAATTTTTCCAAATGAAAAGAAAGTGATGAAGATAGTGATAATGACCTTTCAAATGATGATATCACCTTAGGAAATGTTAAGAATGTGAAAATGACAAAATAAATTTAAAATGATGATAATGACATATGAAATAATAGGATCATCCTAATAAAGGATGAAATCACCATGAGAAATGATGATAATATGAAAACATCCAAAGAGATGAGAAATGAAAACAACATATTTGGAAATGGCAAGATTTCACTATGAATTGATGATACCAAAATAAGTGGAACACCCAAGTGTAAAATGGTCATAATTTGAATAAGTGTTTATCTGATGTCAATGTTGAATGTGGTGTCATAGATAGGTAGAATGATTATTTATATGTTAAGGTGTTATTATTGATGAGACTATGGTTAGTGTTGGATAAATATTATTAACTAAATGTGTTTACATGTTTACGATTGACAAGAGCGAGTCTCAATATTGATCGCTCACAAGTGGTGCTCATATGTCTTATGAAGACTAAGAATGTGAACCGATGATGCTTTAGTGTTTCTAGAGGTAGTCAGACTGTGATAAATTTTGTATATTCTTGTCATCTAAGAGTACTGGGCATACCTTTCAATGCTACCCAAGCACTAGAATTTGGAGATGAGTACTTTCCACTTGCCTATTGGAGAGGTGAAACTTACATTGGAGAGTTTTTAGTAGATAATTTGCATTCTAATCTTTGGATCTATGATATAATAAATGTAATAAATATGTATAAAAGTGATAGATGACCTAATTGGTGTCACTAATTTAATTATTGAGGGTAGAATTGTTGATATATATTCACTAAAGGACATATCATTATTGACAGATAGAGATGTAGTAGTGGCATAGCCATTAGGTAACATGGAGGTTGTGATTTTGATGGATATTATCAATGCCATATTACTAACTGACAAGATAGAAGAATTATTTCACATATGACTGGTAGTATTCATTTAAGATATGATAGATCTAAACACATGCTTTGCCTTATCCCCAATAGTATTAGCCAAATTATACAAAGACTATGATGCCTTATTATTGGGTAGGAACATTGGGCCCTGTAAATTACTTGAGGTCTAGGCCTAGGAGCACATTATTATTGAGAAACTATTGGGACATAATGATAGTGGATAGTAGAGGATAAACTAGCTTATAACTAGTATTTAATAGGAGGAGTCGATGGGGGCATAGAGGGGACCTACATTTTTATCAACAAGCCATATATGAGATGGTAGATGAATATTTTATCTAAGGTCTCTACATACATGTTCAGTTTGAATAGAGAGAGTAAGGCCAAGTGACATGGTATATGACAACTCCATTTTACATCATAGGTCTTAATGAATTCATAATATAGTGATATCAACCTATCATGTGCAGAAGTATTTTGTGGATTATTAGAATGTTCTTGATGGGCCTTACTATTTTGCACACATGACATGAGAGATCAACAAGTGGGTGCCTCCCATCCTAATATATATATTAGTGGGGAGCTTATTAACCTTATATATATTGACATGGGATTACAAGAGAGGGATAATAGACATAAGGGTTACTGGCACATACACAACTTGGGGGACACTATTTAGACTAGTGAGGCTAACTAGGCTGAGACCTCCAAGGGTGAGTAATTGAGGTAGTGTTAGAATGGATGGGCTAGTGTAGTGCCTATATAGGTAAAGGTATAGAGGTTGGATCAAGTGGCCTTATATATAAAATCACCATTAAAAAAATTACATTTGTAGCAGGTTGTGCCCATGATCATTAACTTGGGTTCAAATAACACTAAAAAAATCATCAACAATGATGAGTCTTCAAATCATGACATGGAGATGGGAAAGGGTCCTAGTATTGTGAAATTTGTTATTTTAGGAGGGTCAAGACATGAAAAAATACAAACTTTAGCTAGGTAGGGACATCCTATCATAGTAAATAAGAGGCCTACCAAGCCACTATAGATAGATTAGAGAGGGAGATAACTTCCTAGATTATAGATATTTCAAGGCTAGAGGAGGGGGTAGATTGGATATGGAGATAACTAATAGGGTCCTAGGGTGATGCCACTATACTATAGGGTCTGATTAAATAAAGGGATACAAATATTTATACATTGAGAGGATAGGTTTCTTAGGTGACTGTTATTTAGGGGTAACTTAACTTAGGGATGCAAAGCTAGTGATAACCATTAGTGTGTGAGACATGGATCAGGTGATGCATAAAGGCTCCAAAGGGAGAGGATACACCAAGATATATATTTAAAAAGTATGGCTTGGATAGAGCACTACATGATGTGGTGAAATCCAAGGATGATGTGAATGGGCTAGTTATTATCAAAAATTATATGAGGTGGTAGTACCAATAGGGTATCATAGAATTGAGCTTCCATGAGCATTCATAAAGATAGAGATCAAGCCCCACATATATGTCACATTACAATAGGTTATCAAAGATATTTGTATCACAATTCCCCTTGCATCCTAGATTGATGATTCTATCACAAAAACCACCACCACATGGTACATGATAAAGTTTTCAGTAGGATAGTATATAGAGGATCCCACCTAGGAATGATTAGATTCAGAACTATTTTTTATTATATCTCTACATTTAGTATCATGTGATGTATATATATCTTGATGTAAGTTATTGTCTTGAGATATACATAGATATTCATTGTTGATCATCTGATGTATACATGGAATTTGATATTCTTTTGATATATATGATGTAAATTTAAAATTTGATATCAATGTGGATGTACATTTATTTTTCATCATTCTTTTATTTTTATGGGCATGATGATAGATTTATTGATGTAGATAACAAATTTTATTAATGTATTTCAATTATTTTATCATTATGATCTGATTTTTATTTATTTTAAAATGTTTATGGCTCATTTTATATGCTCATTGGTAGATGTGTAGCTTTATTATCATATATGTCACCATATTGTTTAGTTTATTTGTTTTTAATAATGGAAAATGTGATGACGTTTTGATTTTTTATTTTCATATGAGCACATTTAACCATATTTCAAGGGGATGCCTTCTCTTCATGTGATATTGTATATAAGTCTCTAACACTTGATTTTTATTTTTTTCACATGACAATATGCATCATAATTATAAAATGATTCATGATAACATTATTTCCACTTACATAAGGTCTTGTTCAGATATAAATACTAACAAATTAAGATCAAGATATGAAAAATCAATACCTAAGAATAAATAAAAATATATTAAACAAATATGGACCAAAAAAAGATCAGATACATATGCTAACAACTTGAGATCAAGATATGAAAAATCAATACCTATGTGTAAAACATAAAACAGTAAACAAAAAAAATAATGAAATAAAATATACATACAAGCAATAAAAAAATCCAATCACACATAAAAAACCTAAAAGTAATAAACAAATTAGTTATCATCATTATACATACATGGTAATGTAATGTTACTCATGTATTTTACCACTGACTCTAACAAATGTCAGATAATTTAGTGTGACAAACTAGATTGGATGGAAATTGAATAAGGAATAAGTGGTTGAGTTGACCCAAAATTCCCAATTTGAATAGATGCTACCTACATATTCCATCTTGGATCTCAATTTGATTTATTTCTCCCAAAAATGGGAGTGAATAAAAGTGACAATGATGATCATCATGAAACTATTAGAAAATCAAGATATGGAAATGACTCATAAAATAGTGAGAGCATAATATAAGCTCATAAAATGGAAAGAGTGTAAAATAATTCACTTGTAAAATAATGAGATCATGGGATAAGATAAAAAATGTTAAGAGCATAAACTAAGAATGGGGGAATGAAAATGGGAATGATAGTGGCTGAGATGACATGAGTTACCTCATGTAGCCCCACACTGCCTACATATTCTGTGTGGACCTTAGGGCATTGAAATTACCCCATTAATAGTATTGAATAAAGATGACACTTTTGATTAAAATTATCATGGTGGAATGAAAGATACCCACCCCAAATATAGGAAAACACCAAATGGAATGGGATAGTTAGAATTTGTTTGAATAATCATATTTTATTAAATTTGATAGATAAGTCATGAGTTGGATAAGAATCATTTCCTATTCATTAAATGTTCAATGCAAATGGATTCCATCCACATGATACCCATATAATTACACCTAGAAAGAGACAAAGAGGTAAAACCATTAGTGAACATGATAACAAACTATGGAAAGGTTTTGTGGCTATATACCTCTTTTTGGGATTTTTTGATTTTTGATTTTTTGCCTTTTTGGAATTTTTTGAATTTTTTTCAATTTAAAATATACATGAGATTATTTTTCAAGTATAATTTATAAGTGAATATAAAAAAATGTACAAGGGACTACCTAAAAAATGAAAAAATAACCACCTTAGGTAGGGGTTCAAACAATAACTAAATAAATTATAAAAATATGTCAAAATGTGAAAGGAACTATTTTCACTTGTATTTTAACCTTTTTAGGAGATGTATTATCTCTCCTCATCCAAGTGGCACAATTAAAACACCTATAGACTGTGTGTAACCTAAGAATGAGGTACATCTATAGATAGGGCTAGCTCCCTTGGTGTACCACTTGTAGATCACTACTACACCTATGCTTGTAAGAGAAAAGGGAGATAAAATTAAAGTAAACTATCTTAAATGAGGTGATACACCAAATAATTTTATGACTACCAACCAACTGCATCTTACACGTGAAAACAAAGAATTAATTAGACACTCTTCTCTAATTTAAATCTTCTCACATCAATGTTTCATTATGATTTTATGGTGAATGTTTAGGCTAGGATCACTATAAAAGAGGTATATAATGACACTATTGAATATTTTAATGCACTCAACCTTGACACTTCTTAGAACACTAAACATGACTTGCAAGAAGAAGTTACAAACATGTGAGAGAATGACACAACAATGCTAAGGCAACCATAGTCATCACTAACCAAGATACATAATTCAAGTAAACACACTATGAATAATAATATAAGATGTAAAATTAGTATTATTTATTGATCCATGGTATGCAAATGAGTAGGGATTCACCATACTCAGGTGGATCATAGTTTACAAAGGCCAAAATGGCTACTTCTTATAGAACTTGACAAAAAGATGAGAAGAAAGGAGTCTAAAGGTCATAAAGAAACTTATAAATCTAATAAAATGAGTTATTTTTGCTTTATAGAGGAATGTGAAATTGATCATGTAAATTCAAGAATCACAAGTGTCACTCTAAGTCATGAAACTCTTGAAATATGGCATAGGAATTATCATATTGCACAAATAAATTATCTTCATCATTCACCCCTATTTGAACATCCCAAAACTAATTAGGGATTGGTATAATTGTTGGAATGATAGGGAATGGTTTTACACATACTTCTCCATGCATTAGTTGCATTCTTAGTCATCTAAAATCTTCTATAAGTGAGACATCACTACTTACAGTTAAAGAAACTCCTCTTTCACACATATTACACACTTGGCTTACAAAAAGGATTTATTTTTCCATGAAAATTAGTACAAGGGAGTATATGACACTTTTAAATATCTTACATTTCCTTAGAGGCATTAGACATACCTTAAAATTAGTTTACTTGAAGCTTTTCACCCTTCTCACTACCATGTTCACTATGCTAGTTCTCATTGGTTGACATGAAGTACTTGGTAAACACACTTATGAGTTTTGATTAATCATTAATTTTACATGATGGGTTATCCCAATTCCTAATACTTATCCTAATTTTTTTTTCATATCTTGGAAGCTCCTAGAACTTACATAATGTATAAAATAGTTAAAATAACTCAATTTTTACCCTATCCATATAGATAAGTCAGTACCAAAATTTATGGGGGGAATATATGAAGAGTCCTATATAACAGAAAATTATTTACCATTCCATTTTTGTCCATTTGAATGTATCTCTTTCCCTATTTTCCCAATTGGGTCCTTTCAAGGGTTTAGGTCTGTTTTACTCTCTCAAGCTTTGTTCATGGAGATTTGACACTATAAATACAAACATATTTCAATATATAATATTTAAATACCTTCATAAAATTCCCCAAACTCCTTATATCCCCATCCAAAACCTCTAAGGAGATGTGAACTTCCAAATTTTCTCCGTTGAGCTTGATTCTCCACTTTACATAGGTCTAACATTGTCCTTGAGTCAAAAATGGCCTTATCTGTGTTTTATCTAGATACCAATAGGTTATAAATGTATAAATTCATCCTAAAAACATGTTCCAATCAGTTATAAGGCTCACTAAGGTTATAATTGAAAGTGACCTCTTATTTGGATTCTAGGCATAACCATACCTCATAAGCTTGTCTGTAATTTTGATAGTTTAGACCTCCATGTAATGATTATCACATATATTATATTTTTATTATGTTTTATTATGTGTTATTAAAATATAAAAACCTCATATTAAGGTCTAACCAACCTCTAATTCACCCTTTAATCCTCATTTCCCAAGACTGCAAGGTTTATGCACAAAGGGAGTGCCCTCTATTTGAGATAAAACAAATGTCATTCCCTATTTTCTCAGATAATGATGAATGTTGTATAGTAATATGCAAGTATTAAGGATGATCCATAAAATATTTCATTCATTGGTATAGTAATTTGACTCCCAAATTCCCTCAAATTCTAAGATAAACTATGCAAAAGGTAGACTATGTATATGATAGCCACAGACTAAATATGTATTGCTTTTGAAAAGGGTATTTTATGATCTACTTACTTGAATGGGGTTTCATGATATTTCAATTCATTTTTAAAACCCATTCAAATTACTTTATTATTTCAAATATTTTTAAAACCCTTCAATGATACACTCTATCTGATTGGTCAAGGTATTTGACTATGTTTCCTATTTTTTACCCAAAGATGGTTCTTATAGGTGCATGTTTAATCAATCAGACTTTGATATTGATGAATAAATATCTTAATTTAAGCTTTTAGGTCATTAATCAATGGTCTAGACATTTTCTCACCTTTTTAGGATAAACCATCATGTAGGCACCATCCTTTAGCTTATTGTCTGCCTACAACCAACTAAAGATGATTGTTTGTATGTCAATTAGAACTTATAAGTATGAATTAACATTGGAAAATATGTCATGATCCTTTGGATATCCTCTGATGTCTTTGGGATTCATTTTATACCAACACATTTTTAGTTTTCCATGCTTAAGCCCTTGAAGTGGGTGATGTGGATTTTAACCCTTGGCTGTAGGTAAATAACCTTAGAGTTAGGCATACCTGTAGGTGTTTATGGGGACAAAACCATGCCTCTAAAATTTGTTTCATGACCTTTTAATTATTAGTATCTTCCTTAACTCATTATGACAACTTCAACATAGATATATGCCTTATATTATCTTTTAGGGTGTAAGATCACTTAAGGATTCAAATCCTACAGATGAAAGTGAAAGATTTCAATGTTAAAATGAGCAACTTTGAAGCCCTTAAGTATTGAATTAAATTGAAAATTTCCCCTCTCTCTTTTACATATATTTTATCCCATGTGGAGGCTAAAATATTTTTCCATTTATATGCCTCAAATACTTTTAAGACCTTATCATAAGAAACTAGGGTGCTCTATTATATGTTTTTAGGGATTTGATCCTTAAACCTATAGACATTATCCTTAGAAAGGTTTCTCACAATTTAATACCACCCTAGCACCTCACATAGATCTATTATGATCTAAATAACATTTTATGAATTTTATAATAGTTTCATCTCATGATCCAACACTCCTCATGATACCTCTAACTCTCTATTAAGCCACCTATAGGTGCTTATGGTCATGTATAGGTAGTGGATTTTTGAATGGTTCTAACTTCTTATTTTATCAATATCATACCTAAAATAAGGTCTTCTATGTTATCACCAAATGATAGGAATCCAAAAAGGATTCACCATGTCCAAATTTATCAATCAAGCATTCTCATTTCTTTGTTAGCACCACCTGTAGCTAAACATTTTAATTTGCATATAGACAAGTAGTGAATATGAGGGTGGACAGTGTGCATTATCTTAGCCTTAAATGGGTTATTATACCTTTTCAAGTATTCAAAACATAAATCATACATTAAAAAAAAACCTTAGAAAAGTTTCAAAATTCCATCTTAGTATTCTTATCCTCTTATAGGTGTTAATGGAGTTATAGGCAGGATAGTGGGCAGAAACATAAATCATACATACTATCTAGAGATTTTAACAACCATTATACCTCCTTAAGCAATTAACATGGATCCTCTCCAGCTTATGAATACTTGGATCAAGTCACGATATCTTGATTTCAATGTGATTTTCCCATTCAAGCACCAATAGGTGCACATTCCAATGGAAGACTATGTGTATGTGTGGTATATGACTATAAACCATGAATATTCTTTGGGTAATGAATTTATAATGAAAGGAAATAACACTTGAAACATTTAATCAAACCATAACTATCCTTTGAAACCATTACCAAGGCATGAAGGCATTGTAAGTGGTGGGAAACTATGAGCAACATAGAAAGTGTCTTCTCTTATAACCTAAGATACTTGGCCCATCAAAACATTTTGAAACACTAAAAAAAGAATGGAACACATGAGGTGAAAATTTTTATGTCCTCTAGAATCAATCCTAGTATTTGGATTGTATATAATAATCCAAACAAGAGAAAAACCTATAGGGTGCACAGATTAATAAGTAAATTGGATAGGCCATCTTCTTATTAATGGTTCATAAGGCATAAACCACCATTCATCTACAAACAAACATCAAGTGTAATTTAAATAAGTTTATAATATACCCCCAAGATCATTTTTATTGAAACCTCTCTTATTGACCGTACCAAGTACAAACTTTAAGGCCATTCTTCCTTGCCAAGCCTAGTGGACTAAGAGAGAAGTGGGTTTATTCATTTATTGAATATTTTGATCAAACTAATCATTGGATTAAGTGTATGGAAGAAAGGTACACTCTTGAAATGTCCTCAACTACAAGATTTTGTAAAATTATATACACCTTATTAAATGTTCATTTTTTCGAAGAAAACTACCCTTTTTTGAAGAACCTACCACTTTTTAGTTATAAAAAGTTACTTAATACTTATTAAGACACATTGGGTGTGACACAATCCTTTGAAACCTTCACATTTCCCAAATAAGCCATATAAATCATTTAATGCTATATTTTTACCCCCAAAATGTCATAAAAAGACATAAATATTGAAATGACCAAGACCAAGGCCAAATTGAGATGATATGAGATGAAATGACATATAATAAACCTTATTACATAACATTACACCCCTAAAACATCTAAAAATCAAGTTTTTACCTATAGGGGTCCCAATTTGACTTGTAGGGTCAAATTGGGTCAATAGGAACATCATTTAAAAATAAATTAGGATGCCAAAGGAGTGATGTAAAATGGGTAAAATGACATATAAAATCTCAAATAATCCATTTCACTATGTAATAATTAGGTATACCATGCTAAAGAACTCTAATGTTAAGAAATTCTACCTATAAAGATGTGTTGATGATGACAAAATATGAATTGTCTATTGAGCTATAATCTAAATCCACCTGTAGTACCTTTAAGTCGTAATAATTATCAAGATGATATTAAGACAAAAAAATATAAGTATTTATTCAATATTGAAAAATTAAATGAAGGATAATTTATAATGATGTGAATGGAATGCCCCTAAATAGGGGATCTCATAGGTAATGTACAATGAAATCAAGCATAAAAGTGCTTAAGATGCATAATGATCATGGGCTCATCGAGCTTATACCCCTATGGTGTAGCTAACATGTATGATCTAGAACCCTATATTTTTGTGATAATAAAATCTCCTAGCTAATTTATCTCAAAGTTTCCTTTCTTCTATTGATCTTTATTGGTGTTTTTATAATTATGTTTCAAAACAAGATCTCCCACTTCAATCACTCTAAGAATGAGTCATTTTTTATAAATATGGTGTGGCCAATTTTGATATGCTTTGATATGACTCAAGAAAACTAACTATTTCTCATTCAAAAATTTTAATGCTTTTAGCCTAGCTACTTGATAATCCTCATCATCAATGATACCCTATAATGAAATACATAGAGAGGGTAGATCCATCTCAATAATAAGAATAACTTCTAATCTAAATATTATGGAATAAGCATGTTGATATTATTATGATAAGACCATAAGGTAGGTAATAATTAAAAATGCCAATAATGACTAGTGGTGTTGATGATATATTAAGAATTTTGATAATAGTCATATTAAGGGCTTCAACATGACCATTACTTTGAGGGTAATATGGAGCTAACCATTTATGTTTAATATTTTTATAGAGGGATTTCACATCCTTATTATTGAATGAATTTACATTATTAGATGAAATGCTAGAGTGAATGCCACAATAGTGAATGAGATGATTTAGAATGAATTTGGATATCTACTTATCAATCATATAAGAGAGAGGGATTGCCTCAACTAACTTTGTAAAATACTTAGTGGTAGTTAGGATATGCTTATGGCCATAAGAAGAAATAGGGTTTATATTAACTATGATATCAAGCCCCCATGTATAAAATAAACAAGAAGTGATATCCTAAAGTGGTCATGAATGATCATGAGTTAAATCACCATGATTTTGATAATCAAGGCATTTATTGACATACACACACATATTTGATTCCATTGTGGGTGAATAGTATCCTATCCAAAGGAGTTTCTTGGCAAGGAACATTCCACTTGTATGGGCCCCCAAAATACTTTCATGGATGTATTTAAGTATTAATTCAAAATCTCTTGAGTTTAAACATCAAATTAGCTTCCCATCATATCCTCCATAATAGATCATACCACCAAGTAAATTTTAATGAGATGTGTTATGAATGAAGGACTTATGTTTTTTGTGGGATAAGTTAGTGGTAATAATGTGGTATTGGAGGTAGGAGTATGCATATTGATATAAAGGGGAATCTAGACCAAAAATATCACATACCATTTATGTGTTGGGAGAATTATAAGTTAGCATGGGAATATTTTCAATGAAAAAATAATATTAATAGACAATGGAAGATATTTTTATTAGTCACCCAATGGTTTCCATGGCATAATCAGATCTATTTTTGGCTCTTGGTATTTCATCAAATTAGATGAATTCAAAGTTTTGTTTGTGGCTATCAACCATGACTTTATAGGGCACAAGATTCTCATCATTTATTTGATATTGTTCTATAACATAATTGATGATTAATTATGAATCTCCATAAGCAACCAATTTTTATATGTTCCACTGCACTATGAGATGGAGCCCTAAAACTAGTTATTTGTATTCTTAAATATTATTGGTTCATAGAAAATAATTTTGAAATGCCTTAGGAATTAGATCCCCCTTTATCATAATGAATAGTATACCTTCTCCTAAACCATGGGTTTTGAAGGAATCATAAAAGTATAACTTCCATTGACATGAATCCTTAAGAGTGAATATAGATTCATCTAGGAAATAAATACTCAAAGGATGGGTATCTGATAAAGGTGCATCAACAAGTTGATATTTATGTACTTTCCATTTTATGGCCTTATTATTAGATTATTCAATGTAAAAATCCTTAAGAGCATAATTCATTTAGAGATATAACATGTCAATTCATATTTAAAAATAATATACTTGAGAGGATCAAAAAATTTAGTTATGATGGTCTTGTTGTTCAATATACAAAGATGTAGTTTTTGTGATGCAAAGACCACTGCTAAGCACAACTTTTTAATTGGTTTATAATTATGTTCAAGAGAAACCAATGTCCTAATTAGATAATATACCACACATTATTTTCCTTGGTTATAATTTTGGGACAAAATCACCCCAGAGTCATGTTTATTCATTTAGATATAAATAAATAGGAGCTTTCCTGGTGTTGGTGGGGCCAATACTAGTGGTTTTTCTAATTAAGATTTTAACCACTCAAATTCCTCTTGATTTTCAATGTTCCATTAAGAAGTAGTTATGTTATTTAAGGTATGAGTAAAAGGATGGGAATGACCAATAATATACAAAGATAACAAATGGATTACATTTTTCCTTGCAAACTATGAAGTTGTTTCAAATTAAAAGGTGGAGGCATTTATGTTATTGCATTCAGCTTCGCTGGATCAACTTTAATTCTTCTATGGGAAATAATGAATCCTAATTTTTTTTTGAAGTGACTCTAACGACACATTTATTTGGGTTAAGGTACACCTTATATCTATGAAGTCTCTCAAATATTATCCATAGAATTTCTAGATGTCCTACCCATGTTCTTGATTTTAGTAGAATGTCATCAACATAGTCTTCAACAATATCATGCATCATGTCATGGAAGATTATAGTCATTAAATGTTGATATGTTGAATCAAAAAATTTCAATCCAAATGGTATCATGTAATAACATAATGTGTCCCATGGAGTGGTGAATGTTATTTTGTGTTGATCTTCTAATGCAATTTTAATTTGATTGTATCCTGAAAAACCATCTATGAGGGATAAAATTTCATAACCAACTATTGAATATATTATATATATATATATATATATATATATATATATATATATATATTAGGTAATGGAAAGTCATCCTTCAGACATAATTTGTTAATATCTCTAAAAAAGTTTCATAGAAGAATACTTTTAGGTTTATTGATGACTAGAACAATGTTAGATATCCATTATGTGTAATCAATTGGCCAAATGAATTTGGTCCCCAAGAAATTTTCCAATTCGTTATTGACTAATATAAAAATGTGCGGATGCATGTTACACAATTTTGTTTTGATGGGTTTGGCATCTAGTTGAATGACAAGATGATGTATGACTAAATATGGATCCAACCTTGTCATATCAACATAAAACCATGTGAATATGTCAATGAAATATTTGAGAATAAAAATGATAAGATCATGTTCCTCTATAGTGATTAACACATCAAGATTAACAATTTTGGGATCTTATATTGTATAAATGTTGGCCTCAATGGTATCTTCCATTTTAAGTGTTGAACCATCTTATAATATAGTTGGTATTGAGGGAAATAAATCTTATTCCTCTGATTGTGGGTCATTAGGCCACCCATGTAAGAATAGTATAAATCACCCATGTCAAGTAAGTACATTCAATATATGTTTTAAGAAAATTTTAAACCAACTACTCAATGACCTTGCACTAAAATTTGAACCAAATGTAAGATGTTTTCTTTTAGGAATCTTAGCTTCCTAGGGAGGAAAGTGAACTTAAGCATTCATTATCACTTGAAACAAGTTGTCACTAAGGTATTCATCCTTTTGTTTACTTTTTCCCTAGTCCAAAAGTTCCTCAAAGATATTTTCACTAATGGTCCTCAATGTTTGATTTTATTTTTGATTTTGACAAAGGAAGTTCACTTTCTCTCCAAATTAGGTCATAGGGTTCAATGTGATCTCAAAGTATTGCTTGTAATCTCCAATTTTAAGACCATCTCTAAAGCCCAAGAACTCTGAAAGTGCTTCTTCATTTTTAAATTCATCTAATGGTATAATATAATCTTGATGGTCTTAATTGATTAGTTCAAGGCGATGAAGGGAAAGGGTAAATTATAATATGATGTGATATTAATAATGACATTGGTATTAAAGAGGTTAGTATATGTAAGCTCATCATAGGTACTATAATAGGACTTTACAACACTAACAAGATTATCTTCATTAGATACCAAAGTTGTGTCACTCTCGAGATCCAAGGGGTCACTCTAAGGTAATTTGTATCTAATGTATCAAGTAACTTTGTGTTTCATTGTAAAATATGGCTCAATAATACATTTTCCCCAATACCATTCCTTTATATTCATGATGTTCCATCATCTATTTAGGAATAATATATTTGGAACTTTGATAACAAGAAGTGAAATCATCATCATTATATAGCCAAGAATAATCAAAGTTGTTGTTGTATTCTAGAGTTGGTGAAATATTTTTGAAAAATAAAATGGATCCCTTAGGATATGAATCAATCTTTTGACACCATTCCATCTTAGGCCTATCATGGGATTAGGGATGTTTTGTAAATTTGGAAATGTGGAAAAAATCCTTGATGTTATGTGTGACAAGACTCTTATATTCAATAATAAAGTAAGAAGAAACCTCAGGAGGTGGAGTAGTAGAATTGGACATGTTGTTACTTGGGTTAATGTAATTAGACTTCAGATACGTATGAGCTTTAATGTTGTCATTTTTATATGCATGTTGAATGTTAGGATAATAATTTTATTAACCATACTAAATATCCAAATGTATGAAATATCATTATGACTCTAAATCACTAGTAATAGTAATATCCATTCCAAAATGGATATTTTAAAGAATTGGTGTGATGTGGAAGGGATTGTGCATGCTACTTAGATCCAAGGGCATCCAAGAATAAAATTTAAATAAATTTCAATGTCTATGACCTGGAAAAGTGTGTCATGGTTGATATGCCCAATAATGATAGGTAAGAAAATAGTTCCCTGTGATTCCCTTTATGCATTATCATATGTCTTGATAGTAATGATGTATAAATAAAAATATGATGAAGTATACCCTAGATGTCTTATCAATTTAAATGAACTATGAAATGATGGATTCAATGTGAAGAAGGTTATTTTTTAGGGGACCAAGGGATGACATGTCACTTTGGTTGAATGTAGGATGTTGACATGGGGATAAATGGGCCACAAATGCTTTAAATGTGGTAGGTTAAATGTCATTTATAACATTGGATTAGTGTAGAAGTTCATACAATATTTATTTGTGGACTTTAGACATACACAAGAGATTTAGAATATGAATATTTATTGATGACTTGTTTAATTATTCCATAAGATCATATTAATTTCCTATGGAAGAAAGTGGTTCAGCACTTGAAGGAAAGGTGTTTTTAACTAGATTATTGTTTGAATAAAGTAAATGACCTTAAACTGTAACCTTTGGACATCAAGTTGAAAAAAATAATTTTAAATAGGTGGAGGATTACTTCAATTATAAGGAGGTGTAGGACCTAGAATAATGACTTATGGACACTAAGGAAAAACAATTTTATGTCACCCAAAAAGGGCCACTAGGATATGAAGGAAGAGATCCTAGAATAGAAGGGGTAACACTATCAGGTGTGTTGGAAGTTTGATGATGATTAGTTTTAATGGTAGCTACATGGTTATTGATAATACGTCCTATAACATTATTGTAGTTATATAGGACATCATGGTAGCTAATTTAATTTTCTTGAGAATCTTAACCTTGTTTATGAATTCCCTAATTTTGATTCTAACTTGATTTTGATTTTGGTTATAGGGTTGACATTGATTATTTGAATTATGCTTAAAAAATGGGCCCTTATAAATACATGTATTATTATTAGATGTAGAAAAAATGTTATCCAGCTCAATGTCACCACATTTAAGCATATCTTGGATGAAGTTCCTTAATTTCATGTACTTTTTAAATCCATGCCATTTGACATATTGGAAATCATAATATTTTTTGTCTCTTTACCACGTGGGCTTTGGTTGGTCTTTTGAAAAAGGCTTGTATTCGTCCAAATGACCATGTAGCCATAACTAATTTTTGGAACATGCCAATATAGGCTCACTTAGGTCACTAAAGAATATATTTTAATATTAATTCCTTCTTAGAGGTGGTCTTTGTAATTTAATGGATGGAGTACGTGGAATATTTTATACAAGATATGTTTAAAACCATTTTTAAATGTCTTGGTTTTGTTACTCCATTGCCCACTACATTTTTGTTTATACTAAATACCTTAGGATTATTATATGTACTTGTATGTGCTTGCATTGTAGCTTAATTTTTCATTTGATTTTGAGAATAAATCATGACTAGGCCTTTGTCTGTGAGTGCCTTTTGAACTTATAACCCTTTATCTATGATATATTTGAATGTATCATCACAATGGAGTATATGGTTAAGAGACACTTTTGAATTGAGACTAGAAGTGAATATATTTGTTATTTTATTACCTATAAAATTATGTGGGAAGTGGTTAGTCAAACTTCTCAATCATTATCCATCATTTCAGGTAAGGAGAAAAACTCTCCTCACCACATTATTTAACAGTACACAAGTAAATTGTGGTTAACTCTTTTTCTATGTTATATGAGAAGTGATTTACAATTTTTATATTAGTCATAAAAATTGGTGAAAAATCCTTTTGGAAGATAAAAAACCCATTTTAAGGCTTGTCTACCCAAACTTCATGGAAACAAGTGAAGTAGATAGATGTTGTTATATGCTAATTCCTAAGATGACATAAATAATTCATGCAGGTACTCACTATGATCACCCATTTGCTTGTATTTTTTAAATTTGGGTGCCTTAAAGTGAGATGACAAAGGTACTTGAAGGGTATCAAATAGGTATGGGCATATTTTTTCATATTTGTATTAGTTGACTTGATTTCCTATTTGGATTCCTAAAACAACATCCTTTATCTCTTGAAATTATTGGAAAGTGGGAGTGTTCTAGGATGGAAGTAGCATATTTTGGTGAGTATTATAATGGGTATTATCTTGATTTAGATAGATAGGTATATTAATATTAAAATAGATTGGAATGGGTACCCTTCAGGATGAATTACTAGGGTTGTTTAACCTATAATAAAGATTATATTATTGATAGGGTACTTGTTTCTAACCAATTATGGGAATTGGGTTATAAATTTTTTTTTGAGTTTTAAAAATATGCTATCGATACAAAGGAATTGGTAGTGAATAATCATGATCCTATCACGTAGGAACTTATTGTTAGAAAGTGGGAATTTGTTGTTGATTAGAAGAGAGGGATTATGGATTAATAGGGATTTGTTTGGGATTAATAACACCTTGTTATAATGAATTATTTTCAATTTATATATATATATATATATAGGTCTTGATTTATTTGAGTTTAAGGTTGTTGGTAATTTGTTGTTGTGAATTAGAGGAGGTAGGATGAGAACTAGGAGGAAATTTTTGAGAGTTCAAAGGAACTTGTTATGAACTATAATCAGTTGGTTGAGGATTTAAATTAACTTGTTGTGAACTATAATAAATGGTTTAATATTTTAAATGAAATTATTATGAATTAGAATAAATGGTTTGAGAGTTCAAAATAACTTATTACAAACTAGAAAAATGTGGTTTAGAATTAGAAGTGATTTGTTATGAAGTAGGAAGGCCTTGATGTGTATTAAGTAACAATTATCATTATTTTAAGTAAAAATAATAAGAGTGTGGGGGAATTATCCCTTAAAAACAATTATTCAATTTCACTTATCATTCATAAAGTATTCATTCAAACACATACATCAACTACTGCATAAATGAGCATCCACATTAAGCATACATCACATGAACAAAAGATATATATGGGAAACACTAATGGATAATTCAAAACATACACAAATATTTGAATAAAACACTATAATAAATTAATCAATATTTAGTGAGGAAAAAACCCCACAAGCAACACCAACCTCTCACTAGTCAAACGCCAACTCAACTACTCCTTTAGCAAGTACCAACTTGCAATGAGGTACCAATAGCCTAGGTGAATCAATAAAAAATAAGTAACCTAAAACCTATGATCACATTTTGACACTTTTTATCACTCAAGTAAAGATGAGCACCTTCTTTTGCTCTTCGCACTCTTCTATCTCTCTCAAACAGCCTATTAGGTCTCTTCACTCAACTATCCATCTTCTTGGTAGATTTAGGTTATATGACCTTAATCATCATATGTATAATCAATGTTATAAATTCATGACATAATAAATACACATTTTTATGGAATTAAAATCCTATACCTGGTTTCCAAACTTATATTTCATTTGCTCATTCCCTCAATATTCTAACTAGTCAAATTAGGTCTATTAGACCTTTTTATACTTGACTCTTGCTTTCATGAAACTTGGTCAGAAACAAAAATATACAAGCTAAAATCACCATTGGAATATATAAAAAAATATGTTTAACAAGTTAAATAATCACTACATATGTCAGTTACCACTCATAAGGACCAAAACCACCATTAGACCTAATAGAGACCAAATGTAATTAGGCCTTCTAAAAGCACATGTTTCACTTTGACCACATTGGAACATATTGAGCCTCAAAAAATGGATGAAACACTTCAAAAATGATTAAATTATACCATTTATAATATCACCTTATTTTCCCAACACCATTTATCTCATTTCACTCTTTGAATCACACCATTAGGCCTACTCATAATTAGGCCCTCTCAATGCCAGAAAGTCTGCTTTGAATATCTAAAATATACACTCAAATTTACCACATAAACACATAAATAAATAAAATATGCATAAAAAAATTACCTCATATTAATAATAATTTATTTTATAATTCACCATATAGGTAAAAATATCTCAAGTATACCACTTCCATATGCTCACTTAGAATTGCAAATAGGATTCAAACACTTAGTCAAGAACCAATGCATTTTCACACCTTTATAGGAATTTATAATAAATAAAAATTAATTTAAATGAACCTATGATACCTATATAAAAACTTAATATGCATTATAAAATTGGTTTTTGCATAATGACTCAAGAACATCATTCTCACTAACACAAAAAAATTCTGTGAATGCTCCAAAACATAGTCATTAAAACCAAGACTTAGAACACCTATATGAACACTTTTAAGAACGTAAAATTGGTTTATATTATCATTAATAATACTTATAAAATATTTAAATAAATATATTAAAATTTTAAATAACAATATTTATCTTACATACCAATCTCATGGCTTCACCCTACACAGGCATCACTATGTTAGATAGGTCACTTTGAGATCAACATTTTGACATACAAAAGATTACTTAAAAATTATATCCATTATTTATTTGTGTTATAGGTATTTAAAAATAACCACATGCATTTTAATCCAGCCTTAATCCATTGTAACCCATCCCTAATCTCATTCTCACTTTTGCTTGGTTTTCTCACTATCTTCCTCACTAGTCATTTTTAATGATAGGCCAACTTCCATGACTATTTTATCAGATTTGAAGTCTATAACATGATTAAAAACATACATGGATAAAAAATAAAAGTTTCACACATCATCCTCCAATAATTTTTATGCTTTGACCTGGTTAACCCTACCTTCTACATTAAAATCCAAGAAATAAGGGATTTTTTATAGCTTTTATTCACTCTTAAAATAGAAAAATGCCACATGGAGGTTCCTGTGAGAGTTAAATACAACCTAAAATCATCACACTAGGTCAACCAAACCATTATGATCATTTTTTAATCATATCTTCCATATCAGGTCACTATTAGGGTTTTAGAGAGAGTTTAGACTATCTTCCATTCTTTACAATCATTCATAAAGTTTGAGACATAAACCCAAAAGAAATGCTAATAAATTTGAGATAGTAACCTTACCCACCTATGATGAAATAATTAGATCCTCATGAAACTTTTTCATGTGCCAAAGATCATAAGAAAATCCTTCTCAAGTCTGCAATACCTCATTATGTGGACAAAAGAATAAAACCCACATTTCATACATTCTTCTTCAGAATTTGACCTAAGACTTTGTCCACACACTTGACACAATCTCTTACACATATAAAAAATATCTCATGAGCTTTGGCACCTTGGAAACTGAACTTGATCCATCATTAGGCCACACTAGGTATCTTTGCTTACTAGGCCTAAACCTATGAGTTTCACTTAGACCATGAACACAACTTGAAACCTCTTATACTGCCTTCAACACCTAATACTCATGATATACAATCTATTACCATGGGATTATAGCATAATAGTATGTCCTAATTTTTTTTATAAAGGGGATAGCAAAAAATGAAAAATGTGAACATTTTTCAATTTATATAGATAATAGTGACTTAACCATATAAAATATGAAAACAATGTAAACCAAAGAAATGTTCCATTTTATGTGTAGATTACATTTATTATTCTTTTAAAAAAATAAAATAATAAAAAATATAATTTTTAATACCTAAATACACAATGTGTATGTTTCATGTACAAAACATTTTATTGAGTGCTTGATTTCTCCTCTTAATTTTCTCAAAACATAATATTTTATCAATATTTTTTGCAAAGAGGTCATAGAAACATTGACATAGTGCAAGATTATTTTTTTCTAATTTGTTGATTAAAAAATAATTCTCTATTAATTTTTTAATTATCAAGGCAATGAATATCGATTCTTATGACTTCTCCTCGTGACATTATTTTATATATATGTCAAAATAGACTAATTTTTTTACCATTGGAATAAGGACATTAAACTCAAGTGGATTGATATTTTTTGATTTTTTTTTGCTATTATCTCCTATTTTTCATAGTGCCTCAAACATATGGTACTTCATTTTATAAATAATTATATTATACTAAATAAATGAAAGTAAATATTAAAATTTATAAAAAATAATACAAGTAGAAATCTCATAAAATATCTATTTATATGTAGAGCCACATGCCTTTATTTTATTTTTTCATCCTAATACATGGAATCTGAAGTGGAAATTTTAGGCCAATGGTAACTTTCCACTTCAATGGGTGAGGATTTTATGCCACATGGGGTTCAAATGAAGGGGTTTTGAATGAAGGGGGTTCATTAAAACCCCCTAAATAAATGATTTCATTGGCCAATTCATTCAAATTAATAAAAAATTATTCAAATGTACAAATTAAACCTTTGAGCCCCTTCATTCGAAGGGGATTAATTCAAACCCCCTTCTTTTGAACCCCATTCAAAAATTACATGTGGGGGTTATAATGAAGGGGGTTTAAATGAACCCCCATCAAATGAAGGGGTTTTTTTCAAACCCCAATTTTATTTTTGGGGTTTGGATATACTTGACTACTAAGTGGGACTCACTTATGTTCCATAGCCCCATGATAACATATTTCCTGTCTTTTTCTCACAAGATCTACCACTAATTTGCATTTTTCATATATCTTGATGATACCTCAAGACTCCTCATTAGGTAAAATAGAGTTTAGGATTAGTCTGATTGCATTCTTAGTCTTAAGACCTTACTGTTGAATATTTACCTTAAAACTTTCTTAAGTGTTTCAACACTTCTTATGCAAGCTTGGATATCCTTAAAAATCCACTCATACTTTTGTGTATCCATCCTACTAGACCACCATGTTTATACACATGCTCATGATATAACAATACTCCTTAATACTAGTGTTCAAAAGTATGCTTACTTTGTATCTTGATCTTGACCTTGACATGCCATCAACCATATAAAAATTACCTAGTTTCTTTCAAACTATTTCTCAATAGATAGATAATAGATTTCCTTTACATTATCTCTTATCATAATACTCCTTGTCACATGACACTTAACTATGCATGACATAAACTTTGACTTTGAAATTAATGACATCCATATTGACCTTGACATCAATGACAACATTTATGCCACAACACCAACAATATGAACATACTTCAATAATATCCCCCTTTTCCATTGATGGAAAACATTTAAAAAAATTTGATCTTTATCATATCTTCAAGATGTATCTCTTCAAACTAACCTTTCTCCCAAATTGGGACTTTCTCTCCCTTTGAAATTAATGATAAAGGGTCAACTCTTGAAAACTATCTGATCCTTGGACCTAGAATAACATATATTTTCTCTCCAAATAATATCATTCTCTCTCTCTCTCTCTCTCTCTCTCTCTCTCTCTCTCTCTCTCTCTCTCTCTCTCTCTCTCTCTCTCTCTCTCTCTCTCTCTCTCTCTCTCTCTCTCTCTCTCTCTCTCTCTCTCTCTCTCTCTCTCTCTCTCTCTCTCTCAACAACTCAACATAGATTAGACTCACAACCAATGACTATAAATCTTATTAGAAAACACACATAATCATGGATCATTGTTGGCTCCCATTATCTCCATGAGATATTTAGATAGAATCATGTATGTGAATTATTTTGATCAATTCATCATAAAAATTATTTGTAACCCATCTCTTGCAATCACACCTATAAAAAAATATTGACTAAACTTTGGACCTAAAACAAAGAGTACAAAGCTCCCCCTAAGACCAAGAATCCATCATGATTTTGCTTACTAACTGAGTGCCTCCAAGAATCTTAATGGATTCACCTCTTCTTACTTGTTTACTAAAACAACATAAACTCAAAATGTTCCTAGATATCCATGTCCTTACTAAACTAACATTTATTCATTATCCTGTTAGGCTTGAATTCTTCAAACTTTGTTTGAAATTTTTTTTGACTTGGTCTATTCATCTTGACATCTTTATCCATAATCTAATATGATAGGGAGAATTCTTGGCACTCCTTTACATTTTAACTATGCTCCACCATGGAAAGTATTCCACTTAGACTTACATATTGATCATCATTCATCTTAACTACCTTTGGTATCTATTCACTATTTTGTCTTCTTTGTTATACTCTAGGGGCCTCAATCTTCTTATTTTGAGTTCATAATCCATGATTATATAGCTTTTCAATCTAACCAACCTTTTGATGATTGAAACACATTATTCCTCTTTATGGAAACACACTATTACCCATACCTCTTGACTAGTGATTCTCATAATAGTTCCATGCATATTCTTTCTTGGAGGGTCTTCTATAATGTCTCGCTCTATGAATAAATTAGTTATATGAATAATAATAACCAATGAAAGGATTAACATACCTCATACCATTAGGCTACTTAATAGGATTAGTCTTTATTCTACCTGCACCATTATTCCTTAATTGACCATTGACCTTTTTGATCATATTAGTGTTCTTCTTTTGGTCTCCATTCAAACCAAGACCTATTTTTCATTAATAGTTTTTTGACTAATTAGGATGTTATCTAGATCACTACTACTCTCTTAAAACTTCAAAAAAGAATTTAACTTACTTGAATCTTAATCCAACTTAGCTCTTAATGAATCCACTTAGGTTACATACCTTGCACATTCTTCTTCTTTAGCCTTTAATCTTGTAGTCATAATCTCACTTTCAATCTCCACTTGTTTGAATATTTCCTCTTGTTTCTTATATTTGTTTCTCAATCTAACTTCAAAAATATTTGATTTTCTCCTCACAGTATTTGACAAGAGACCTCATCACCTTATTATTCATCTTTACCATATTCAATTCTTCTAGAGCATTCATTAACTTAGCCTCAAGGTCCACTTCATTTTATTCTTCATATTAATCACCAATAATACCTCCAAACCACATGGAATATTCTTGATTTGAAAAAATTGCCTCCTCGGCCATGAAAATAACTTCATTGAAATTAGGATAAACACATTCATGGTCACTCTTAGAATCATTTATCTCGCTCTCATTATATAAATTGTAGTATTCCTTAGTGTAAAATCTTCTTTTATTCTTGGAAAATTATTTCTTATCATCATACCTTCTGACATTAGGATAAACACATTCATGGTCACTCTTAGAATCATTTATCTCACTCTCATTATATGAATTATAGTCTAACTTAGTGTAAATTCTTATTTTATTCTTGAAAAATGTTTTCTTATCATCATACCTTCTGAAGCTTTTCTTGATTTTATTAGACCTATAACACTTCTTATCATCATAATGACCTTCATCATCCTTTGTATTATGATTATGAGGTAATTATTAGTAAATTTTATAATTTATCCACAAGTAAATCACTTGAAGGGAAACTTACCCTTGTATTTACCTAAACCAATTTTTAACTTTCTTACAAACATAGCTATCAACTCATCATCATCAATTTTAAGAATCATCATTGTCTTTATCTTTCTTACCTAGTGTATTCTTATCCTTTAACTTATTTTCTACCTTGAAAGTAAATTCTTTCTTTGCATGTCTCCCTTCACTTGTCCTCATCTCATAGGTTATTAGGGTGACATGAAATCCATCCATGTCTAACTTGTCTAGATTTTGCATCTCTTCAACAATAGATAATTTATAATCAAACATAAGAGTTAGAGATCTCAATACCTTTTCAAAAGTATTAGACTCTTTAATTATTCATCTACACTGATGATGTTGACTACTTCATCAATCCTTAATAGGTAGGCTATAATGGTCTCATCTTCATTCATCCTTAGTCTTTCAAACTCTCTTATATGGGCTGAAAATTTAGCCAATTTGACCTTGGATTCTCCCTCATGGATAGTCTTCAAATTTTCCCATATTCATTTATCAAACATATAGTGCATCACCTTCAAAATCTCTACCTCTAATAGGCCACATAGAATATCATTCATTTCTTTTGAATTATTGTCACTAGCCTTCTTACCTATTGTATCTATAGGGGGAATAGGGGGTGCAGTATATCCATCTAAAAAGAGTTTCCAAAAATTATTACCTTGAGACATAAAATATTTTCTCATCCTAACACTCCAAAAATCATAATTATATCCATTAAACAATAGAGCCTTACTTGTAAGGAAACCCCCTTGTGTTTTCTTAAGATATCCTTTTGGATATTAGGCCTACTTCAAAGGACCTATTCTAAATCCAAATGTTGTAATTAAAAATAATTAAATGGGTAAAATTAATTCATTCTATTAAAAACATTATTCAATTTCACTTATCATTTATGAAGCATTCATTCAAACATACACATCAACCAATGCATAAAAAAGCATCCACATTAAAAATACATCATATGAACCATTATGGGGAATAAAAACCACTAAAACACATCCTATACAATATTAATATAATAAATTAATAAATATTTAGTGAGGCACCAACTCCCTAAGGAGAACCAACCCCTCATTAGTTAAGCACCAACTCAACTAGTCCTTTAACAAGAACTTATTTACAAGGAGGCACCAATCCCCTAGGTGACTCAGCACCAACTCAGTCACCCAAAAATTTTATTAACTTTGGAAACTTATTATTTAACTGATGATGACCACCTTATTTTTCTTTTCACACTCTTCTATCTCTCTCAAATATCCTATTAGGTCTCTTCACTCAACTAGCCCTCTTCTTAGTAGATTTAGGTCATATGAACTTGTTCATCATCTAAAGAATCAATGTTATAAATTAATTAAATAATAAACACACATTTATTATGGTATTTAAATCATCTACGTAGTTTCCAAACTTATATTTCATTCATTCATACCCTCAATATTCTAACTAGTTAAATTAGGCTTATTAGACATTCTTTCTGTACTTGATTCTTGCTTTCACCAACCTTGGTCAGAAAAAAAAATATCCTTGATTGTATCACAATTTTAATATATTAAAAAAACATTTCACAAGTGAAACAACCACTACATATGTCATTTACCACTCACAATGACAAAACCCACCATTAGAACTAATAGAGAACTAATGCAATTAGGCCTTCTCAAAGCACATGTTTAAACTTGACCACCTTAGAACATATTTAGCCTCCAAAAATGGATGAAAAAATTAACACACACTTTAATTATACCAATTATAATCTCACCTTAGTTCAGCAACACCATTTATCTCATTTGACTCCTTGAACCACACCATTAGGCCTACTCATAATTAGGCCTTCTCACTACTAGAAATTTTGCTTTGAATATCTAAAGTATACACTCAAATTTGACACATAAAAACATGAATATAACATAAATTACTTTATTTTAATAATTATTTACATTATAATTCACCATACAATGCAAAAGAACTCAAATATACCACTTCCATATGCTCACTCAAAATTACAAATAGGCCTCAAACACCTAGTCAAGAACCTTTGAATTTTCACACCTTCATAGGAATTTATCATGAATAAAAATTAATTAAAATTAACCTATGATACCTATATAAAAAATTAATATCCATTATATTCCTAAAATCTATGCATAATTTCTCAGGAACATCATTCTCACTAACATAGAAAACCACCTGAATGCTCCAACACACAGTCATGGAAACCATGACTTAAAAATATTGTGTGAAAACTTTTAAGAAATTAAAATGGCTTTATATTATAATTTAAAATATTTATAACATATTAAAATAATATATTACAATTTTTAATAGAAATATTAGTCTTATAGACCAATCTCATGGCATTACCCTACACAAACCTCACTGTATTAGACATGTCACTTTGAGATCAACTTTTTACCATACATAATATTATTAAAAAATTATATCAATTATGGATATGTGATATAGGTCTTAAAAAAAATCCCATGTATTTGGATCCATCCCTAATCCATTATAACCCATCCCTAATCTCATTCTCACTTCTACGTAGTTTTCTCATTGTCTTCCTCATTAGGCCTTTTTAACAATAGGCCAAATTCCATGACCATTTTAGCATATTTAAATTATATAGCATAATTATAAAATTAAATTAAATCAAAATAAAATTCACACATGTCATCCTCTAATAATTTTGATGTTTTAACTTGGTCAACCCTGCCTGCTACATCAAAAATCTAAGAAATAAGGGATTTCCTATAGATTTCATTCACTCTTTTGATAGACCAATTCTACTTGGAGGTACCTGATAGATTTTAATACAACATAAAATCATAATAATAGGTCAACTATACCATTATAATCAATTTTGAATCATATATTTTATAACGGGTCACTATTAGGGTTTTATTGAGGGTTTAGACTATCTTCCATTCTTAACAATAATTAATAAATATTAGGACCTAAACCTATAATAAATGATAATAAATTTGACCTAGGACCCTTAAAATAATATCATGAACTAATATTATCCTCATTCAAATGTTGAAAATTCTAATGATCATAAGAAAATACTTTTAGAGTCTATAATACTTCATTCTATGCACACAAAAAAAATCAAACCCACATTTAATGTTTTCTTATTTAGAGTTTGATCTAAAACGTGGTTAACACACTTCAAATATTTTATTAAACTCTCTTGATTAATGGTCTAGTTTTTCATAATTATATGTTTGATTCTAGTGCTTTATACAATGTGATGCCCTTGGGCGTCTTAAATGAGATCAAGGTGAAGATTACATCAGCCTCTAGTAAGTGTTATGCCATGGACTCATAAGAAGTTTCAATTGTTAGACAAGTCAAGGGGTTGGTAGTGTAGTTGGAAGTGAATTTAAGTAAGTATTTAAATATAGACATGGTAGTTTTAGACTTCCCACCTAAGTGGAGGATGATGTTGTCATGAAAATGGGTTGATAGCATGGGTGAAAGTGTAAAAATGGACTTGTTTTTTGCCACAATTCTATTAGAGGGTAATATTACCAAACTTTATAGAGATATGAATATGTTTCATGTCATAAAATATCCAAAGCATTCTTTAAATGAAGTGTTGTACATAGATGTAGATTTGGGTAGCTTTGTGGGGAATGTTGACATTGTTGAATATCCTACTACTCTTAATGTTGAATATGACAATGAAGGAGTAGTTTGGAGGATGCATTTTGATGGGGTTTACTCCAATCTTGGAAATGGAGTAGGGGTTGTATTTTATTCCCCCAATGATGAGTGCTTTAATTTTTCTTTTAATTTATCCTTTGAGTGCACTAATAATAATGCTAAAAAGTATGAGGCACTTTTACTTGGTTTATGGATTTATTCTGAACATGGAATTAAAAGTCTGATTATCAAGGGTGATTTTGAGCTAGTGGTTAAGCAAGTATGTAATGCTTATGATAAAAAAAAATAAAAGGTTAAAATAATATCATAATGTTGTTTGGGATTTGCTTGAATTCTTTGATGCATTAAACATTTTTTTATCATGATAGAAGTTTTAACCAAAAAGCTAATAGACTTGTTGGGTCAGGTGCTCAATTTGATAATACAAATATGATCCATCATTATCAATAGTAGGTTGAGATGATTGTTAGGCCCTTGTCTAATCTAAATCTAAATTTATATATCAATTAGGGTGTATGGGTAAGGGTACGTGTATATGTATATATGTAATGGAGGGTGAACTAATTCTTGAGTACCTTATGTTTGATCTATATTAAATATAATTTAAATGATTAATTGATGTATGAAAAAGTTTATTCAAATATTATATATATATATATATATATATATATATATATATATAATTTGCGATGTTTAAGTTAAGGGAAAATTGTATTTTAAATTTTTTCAAAATAGAAAATTTAAATATATATTAAAAAATAAGTTGATTCTAAACATACATATTAGGTATCTAGTATTTGTATATATCATAATACCTAGTATTTATATATATCATATATTATAATATAATTAGTTATTTTACACCATTACTTGATACAATTATATAATGATATGTAGATATTTATCATTTTTATTTATTTGAGTATTAGGTATTTTTCTCGTATACTATCATAGTGTTAGTCCATGTTCAAATATTGACTCATTTCATTTATATGTATGTTTCCTATTAAATTTTATCTTTAACTTGTGTTTGGAAGGGGAACACTTCATATTTACAAAAGATAATATCTTATTTTTAGAATTGCCTCAGCCAACATGACCAAGCTCATGTAATCACCTAAAATATTCTTTTATGCCTACAATACTTTATATGTCAGCTCAACATATTATAGGTCATAAAACTACCATGTCTATATTTAAATACTTACTTAAATTCACTTCCAACTACACTACCAACCCCTTGACTTGTCTAACAATTGAAACTTCTTATGAGTCCATGGCATAACACTTACTAGAGGCTGATGAAATCTCAACCTTGATCTCATTTAAGACACCCAAGGGCATCACATTGTATGAAGCACTAGAATCAAACATATAATTATGAAAAACTAGATCATTAATCAAGAGAGTTTAATAAAATGGGTCCATGTTCAACTAAATTAGTGACTCATGAGGGATATTTTTCTGCTATAAGTAGTAGATCAAAGGGTAAAATAAGTGGAGAGATCACTAGAGATTTATCTAGACCAACAAGAAGTTTAGTAGTTAGTGTTGATGCTTAAAATTACATTATTTCCAACACCAACAATGGGAAGTTTTAGGAATGTGGGACTTGCGACCTGAAATGACCTCCAAATTTTAAAGAAGCTAGCTCTTCTTTATCTCAAAAGTATGTTTGGAAAAAGGATAGAAATTAAATAGAAACACAAATGCAATGAAATAAAATTTAATTATGGCAATGCGCTTGAATTTAATTCGACCCTTATTTCTAAGCACAGTGAATCTATCACTAGGATTCAATTACATTAAAGAACAAACAAGGCATGATCAATGTAAAATATGAAAATAGATAGGATCAAAGGCTCACAACTTAGATGATTTTTCAATAACACAAAAAATATCAACAAAGGCACAGAACTTAGTTTTCTTATTAATTTTCTAGTCACATAAAAGGCATAGAGACATGCACAGTCATACAAACTTTCTAAATCAAGAAATAGAACAAAGGCAAATGATATTCCTGGTCATAGCTAAAAAAATTTAAAACTTCTTGACAATAATCTCTTGTAGAAAATTCTCTCTATCTTTTCTTGACCATTATCTGGCGATCTCTGCACCAATATTTATAGCATCAGACTAGCTCTAGATTGCCTACACATTCCCAATCTAACGGTCTAATTGAACTCTAACTGAACTAGATGTCTAACAAAAGATATTTACTTCATCTAAAATGTTCCATCTCCCTGCAAGTTCATTAGCTAAAATAGATACATAGGATGATTCCCACTATGAAACAGGTGAGGACACTTGGCAATATCCATTTTTTCACTTGAAAACTATCTCATTATTTAGGTGACACTAGAAAATGACACTTGCCAGCTTTCATGGCACTTACAAAAAACACATAGCACTTTCCACATAACTTATACTCTTTATATGTCTTTGCTCAGGAGAGTTCCATCTTTGACATCTATCACATTCTTCTACTTCAAAACTTTAACAACTTACAAAAAATGAGACCCATAACACTTCTTACTTGAGCAGCTTCAAAAGGGCAACAAGGACAAGTGTTGCTTTCTACGTATCTTTAACAAGGGACACATGGAGACTTCCATTGAGATTTAGCTAGACTATAGAAACATTTGGGACTCATTCTAGATTCATACAGATGGTGACACTTGGTGGCTTTTGATAACTTTAGAAACAAAACCTAGGGCCCACCATAGTATTTACTTTAATAAAGAAACAAAATGAAGATATTTCAGATGTTGACACATGGCAGCATCCACTTTCTTCAGTTAGGGATAGGTGGTATCTTCTATTACTTTTAGAAAAACATATTGAAACCTTCCACAGTTTCCACTTGGCACCTTCCGCTTGACCTTGAGAGAATATTATTGAAAGAAGCTTTCAAAAATCATAAGAAATTTGAAACATGGATGCCAACACTTGTCGCACTCTATTGAGTTACCATGGGACATGTGGCACATTCTGAGAAACTTATAGAAATTATAAAATGTGTCTCAGATGATGACACTTGGTATCTTCTATGTGACTTTGATACTTAGACAAAATTTAGGCAAAAAGAAACTCGCACCTACACACTATGTCAAGAAAATTCACTTCTTCGAAACTGAAACATGTAGGGACAAAACATGGAGCACATAACTAAAACTCAAAAGATAAAAATGTAGATTTTTTTACTCTACAGTTCTTGGCAACCCCAAGGACTTTTGAGCCTGCTAAAAAAGAATCCAAATAATGTATAAAAAATGTGACAAACATCACAACTTCAGTAAGGTTGTCTGATACACAGACCACTCATCATCAGATAATCCCTACTTATTTTGCATTTTGTGGAAGGCTAAATCAAGGTTGATGATATCCTTGTGTGAAAAATTCTACAAAATATGAATTTCAGCCTTCAATTGAAATTCAAGCTAGGACATGGGCATCAAAACAACTTCCACTTCAGGCACTGATGAATCATCTGTTAAACCCTAGAAGACTGACTGATCACTTTGCTTAGCTAACAACAAAGGTTTTAATCTCATCAACCATCAATATCGTGTTGCTATCATGAAAAGGGGAGTGAAGTCCCAATTGCACTAGATCTTCAATGTGTTGTTTCATGTCTTTGATTCCTTATTTTACCACATCTAGAAGCTCTTCACATTTAATTACTGTGGAGTTACAATTGAGAACTTCATTCACTCTTTTGGTAGCGATTATTCTGTCACCAATCTTTGTTATTGATAATGTTCCATCAGTTGCATCATATAGCTTTTGTAATAGCATTTGAGAGTCAAACACTCTCAAAGAAATAGTGGATAAAGAGGCTTCAACTGAAGTCTCCACCTTTTCACACAATTTTTATGCATTTAGCAAAAAGGAAAAAGAGGGTCTGAGCTGAGTAATTTCCTTAGAGATTCTTTTCCATATTGATACATAAAGCTCCTTAACCAGATTCAAAACACTTGTATTCTTTGGCCTATTAGCCAACTCAAGTGTCAATTTTTTTGTCATTTGTTGCTCAGCTTGAAGTTGGGTCTGTATAGCAGCGGTATTATTCTGCTCATTCAGCAGTGTCTATTGAAGTTAAGCGACCTATAACAGGCTTTCCTCACATTTTTCTTGTAATGTTGCCTTTTCCCACCTTAAGGCTATCACTGCATCTTTAACCTGCATTATTCCTACTTTCAAAGAATCATTTTGGGCTTGAATAGCCTAGTGAGTCTAAAAATAAATAATATCTTGAAACTATTTGTTGAGACTCTATATTTTGTTATTCTTGGTATTGATTTCTATAGTCAAACTACTATAGTTTGCCTTCTCTTGGGCTAAATTAGCCTCCAAATTTTATAGCTTATTTGATATTTTCAAATAATCATTAGCTACTACAGAAGGGGATTAATGTAGTATCTCAACCCTATCTTGTGGTCTGAAAAGGGACATGTCAATAGCAACTACATTCATTGTATAATCTTCAGGCTGCATCTACTCATTTGGTTGGACTACATTAGGTGACAAATGGGTCACAGTTAGTTGCTACTAGATTGGGTCAAATTGTGACCTCATATGTGGTGTAGCGAGGGCTTTATTATCTTTGATCTTCTCTTTCTCCATTTGGGCTTCCCTTACCTTCTTAGCAGCATCTGCTTGAGTTTAGAAGGTAGAAGGAGAGGCAATGTGCCCACCCACAAAAGGATAACCTTGTGGAAAGCCATATGGAATAGCCAAATGTTCGCTAGGGGAAATCTAAGGAGGTAATTTATTTGGGAGAGAGGGTGAAAAATGAGGCAATGATGTGGCTTGAGTATGGATAGATGGGGAAAAATGAGAAATGGGCACAACAGAGGTGGCAGGGGATATTATTTGGCTCGATGGGGTTGTCACCCCAAGACAAAAAGAGAGAGATTGAGAAGAAGGAGGAGAAACAACACTTACCTAAGGAGTAGCTGAAGTACTCTATGGTTGGTGTTGTGAGGGTTCTACCCCCTCTTCTGAATCAAGCTAAAACCTTACCTCTTACATTTCCTTGGCATTTCTTCTTCTGGCTGTGTTTTTTTCTCTTCAACATTTATCACTGCTGCCAGTGGTAAATGTATAGAACTGGGAAACCCAAAGGTTCACATTGATGGAAAATATTTTGGTGGTGAGGATACCACACTCTTTTGTTTTTTAATGGCACTGAGAGATTGGTGCCAAATAGTTATAGTGACTGTAGCTGAGGTTTACCCTGGGGTCTGTAATATTTGACTAGTTTTTGCTCTAACTTTTGACTCTCCACCCTGTGTCTGCAAATTGCTTGTATTAGGTCTAGAGGCAAGAGATAGATGAAATTCATCCCATAGTTCCTCCCATTTCTCATTTGAATCCACATTTCTGAAAGAGTGAGTGGTCTCACAAATATCTTGCCTATATTTCCAATAGGCTTCTATTTTCTCAAAGTTCCATTCTTTGTTCTTTAATGCTCTTCTTAAACCAAAATTCATTCTAATTTTAGGATAAAAATCCCTTTGATTAAAATAAAAATTTTCCCATGGCCTGTCCTCTTAAAGGGGCAAATCTATCAATTCTACATAAAAATCAAGAATATCTTCCCTAGGATTTCTTCTATTTTCCCAAAAATGACAACCTTCATGCATAATTCTGGCAGCAACCTCATTATTCCTGACCCATGAAGTTAAGAAACTATTTAGGTCATATCCCCATTTATATTCAATTAGAAAGAAACCCAAGAAGGCCAACTTTCTTAGCAACATGAGCTCAGCATCTCTGACCTCTAGGACCATGTTGTTTGGTACCCATGGAACATCATACATTTTCTTCTTTTTCTTCCTAGTGCCATATTCATTATCCACCATAAATGATTGCTTGGTGACCTCTAAGAATGCTAACCTAAGGGTCAAAATATTAGGTAGCAACACTGGTTCTCCACTAAAACCATGGACTTTAATAATAGTATGATGGTATCCAAAAAAGCAATCATAAGGAATAATGCAATTAGTCATAAGGCCTAAGACACTTGGAGTCAATCCGTTTACAACCGGCTCTGGGCTTAGATGACAAAAATTAGGGGCAACAAAAAGTTCCCAAAATTTGTATGGGTCACTAGTTTTGGATAAGATATGTGTCCACACAGACATAGGAATGGTCCTATGTAGACTGAAGCTTGGGTCATACATATTTAGATGCATGTGTTGGGAAAAAATGCCAAAATTTTGATACAACATGAGATAAAATAGATAAGAGGAATACCTGAAAACCCATTTAGATTTAAAATGGGTGAGCTGATCAACCATTGAATATGTAATCTACTTAGAGAAATCAAGATAATACTCTTGAGTTTTGTCAACAATTTTCAATCTAAAGAGGATGGCCATTTGTTCTTCATAGACAGTTATATCATCTTTCATTCTAAAAATGAAAGTCATCATGGAAAGTGCCTCTTGAATGGCTTGTGCAAATTGTGTTCTTGTTGTTGGCAATGTCAGTACAGTGGTATCATCATCACCTAATTGCAATTCTAATTTCAAAAACCTTAATTGAGTATTGACGTTTGCCCACATTTTTTTCATTTTGGAAATGGTGGGAAACATGGATGTCTTGTCATGATATAGGGCCAACATGTCTCTAATAGCCTTTGGTGTAATTTTGACAATGAATGGACCCTATTTTATGGTATTTAAGGGTGCATGAAAAAATTTAGAGCATATTTCAACCAAGTCAGGGCACAGATGTACACCTGAGATAATGAATTATGCCAGCTGGGAAGTCCAAATCCTCATTGCAAATGTTTCATATTGTCCAGCCTTGGCCCTCTGAATACACCTTTGATGTGCCCCTTCTCTTATATTTTTGCTAGGCTTTGAATAATTGGGTCCATGATTCCATCTATAAAATCTTTTACCTTTGTTGGGTCATTTGCATAACCAACTTCAAGGAGTCTAGTCCATGGATAGGTCTTTAAGGGTTGTGCAAGTGCCGAAGCATATGATTTTCTTGTGAGAAACTTATCAATGGATTCATAAATTCTAGACCCTTGTTGCGAATACATGCTACCTCCATATCTATATCTATACTTGGAAATAGTGAATTGTGGTAACATGTATGGAGCTTTGCAATAGGGAAGGCACTTTCACTAAGCAAGTTTGCTATGAACTAAAAATGAAAGTAGCAGGGATTTTCTAGTAGACGTAGGAATGTTTGAGACACTATTAAGCTTTAACTCTTTTTATGGGGTATTTAATGACCCATCAAGTCTCAAAATGGTATTAAAACTAGATAATCATTAGCAAATCTTACTAAATCTTCATCGGAAAATGAGTTAGACACGTCATGAAAGTGGCTGCGCAAGGTACCTTGGGGAATTTAAGGATTTGGGAGAGGTTTAATGTGTCAAGAGTTTTGAAAATTTTGAAAAAAATGCTCTGAGCCACGGCCACATGTTCAAATAACACTTATTTAAAATAAAGAGTAGGAAAGAAAAATGGGAAAACAAAGCAACAAGGAAAAGGAAACTATCTAACTATAATATATCAACTAGGTATATTTGTCTACCTCCTGGATCAAAGGGAGAATTTTTGAAGTCTCCTTCATGGCAAGGAGACTTATGATGCCAGACAAGTGGCTGAATGGGATGGAGCTCTAGTGACTTGATCTTCTTGTTTGCCACCTTAATTGTCTTGCATTTGAGTGGATCATAGTCAAACATGCCCCCAACATATACATACTCTTCTTATTATTTAAAAATTATCAAATGTTGGTTATTCATACTGTCATGTCTCATCAAGAAATCAATGGTTGTTGGCTCATCACCATAAGCCTTTTGATATACATCATTTTTTGTCTTATCTCCTTTTGCCTCATGCTCAAGTTTCATTACATGATCATCCTCCTTGATGACTTTAAAAATATCATCTTCAAATTTATCAACCTCTTGAAAGGATAATCCTAACAGTTTGTAGCAATTTTGCATATTTATTTGAGTCTCAATGCTACCTTCTCTACCTACAACCAACTCATAGCCTCCTTGAATAATATCGTAACCTACCCCAATGACTTCAAATAAGTCATTCAAAACATGATCAAGGAAGTGTCCATGCTCCTCCATGACGTCTTGCAAAGTGACAACAAGGTCAAAAATTATCTCTTCCTCATCAGAGATAGAGGCAAAAGCTTGTGAGTTGTCCTCTGGTTCATCAAAGGGTGTACCTATGGTGATCTCCTTCTCATCTACAATCATGAAATATCCTTGACCATCCATGAGCTGAACACACTCCTCCTTACTTGCTTCTTGAGGAAGGGTGGGAGGGACTTGAAAGGGACTAGTCTCATTTTGTACCTCACACTCTTAGACAATGTCTTTCTCTTCCTTTCTACCCCATGATTCCATTATTTTTTTCCAACTCATGACCTTGTGATTATAACTTTTCCCTTGGGAAGATGGGGCTATAAGGTGAGGGGGAAATGAGGGTTTGGATTCCACTTCCTTTACTACCAACATAGATTGTTATTTTTAAAGATTTTCCAATTCAATTTGTTTATCAAGATTGGCCTTAAAAGCTAGATTTACTATTTCAAAACTTTCCTCAACATGATTTGGGAAAGGACCTTGACAAGCTCAACTTGGATCATGAGCAGGGGCTACATATGTCTGATATGAAACTTGGGGCAGTGGATATGCAGGTTGATAGGCTTGGTAAGGCTGCCTCTCATGAATACTCAACTTGTCTTCCAAAGATGCAATCAAGCCACTAACATCCAACATTTCATTTGTAAGGCTTTTCCAATTAGCTCTTTCAATGGGAGTCCATTCACTCTTAACTAGAACTAGTGCATTTCTCACTTGATGGATGACATGATCAGGGATTTCTTGGCTGCATTTCCTTCTGGTGTCAATGTCTACTACATGATTTTCATATCCCACTAGTGCTTGTTTGAAGGTGGAAATGAGTGGATTGGAAAAGAGATTTGGTTGAGTATGAGATGTGACATATTGGGAAGACTGGCCATAAGACTGATATAGCTCATGATAGGGTTGAGACTGGTCACATTGGACCTATAAAGGGAAAAACTCATAACCATATGCATCCTTGTTGCTTGAGGTGATTCTATGAGCAACCTGAGCTTGATCAAAAATATATGAAGGAGCATAATACCCATGATTCTGAGTAATGGAATTATACATACCAGCAATGATTTCTTGATGGCACCAGGACTACTTAACCAGATGATTTAAATCAGAGTCACCATTGGTGTTGCTGTAAACTGATTGACCCTTTTCCTTGAATTAGTTATCAATGGTGGTAAAAGAATACTTGGATTCATAGCAGATTGAGCTTTTTTTACTGGTCTATAGCTTTGACTCCTTGTAGCTTTTTAGTTCATATGGTCTTCAAAGAAACTTCAAGATTGTCCTACCTGGCATGCCAAAAACTGTTGATGCTTAAAATTGCATTGTTTCCAACACCAACAATGGGAAGTTTTAGGAATGTGGGACTTGCGACCTGAAATGACCTCCAAATTTTAAAGAAGCTGACTCTTCTTTATCTCAAAAGTATGTTTGGAAAAAGGATATAAATTAAATAGAAACACAAATGTAATGAAAGAAAATCTAACTATGGTGATGCACCTGAATTTAATTCAACCCTTAATTTTAAGCATAATGAAGCTATCTTTAGGATTCAATTACATTAAAGAGCAAACAAGGCATGATCTATGTAAAAGATGAAAATAGATAGGATCAAAGGGTCACAACTTAGATGATTTTACAATAACACAAAAAATATCAATAAAGTCATAGAACTTAGTCTTCTTATTAATTTTCCAGTCACATAAAAGGCACAAAGACATGCACAGTTATACAAACTTTCTAACTCAAGAAAATATAACAAAGGCAAATGATATTCCTTGTCACAGCTAAAAAAGTCTAAAACTTCTTAACAATAATCTCTTGCAGAAAATTCTCTCTATCTTCTCCTGATCATTATCTGGAAATCTCTGCACCCATATTTATAGCATCATACTAGCTCTAGATTGCCCACATGTTCCCAATCTAATGGTCTAATTGAACTCTAACTGAATTGGAAGTGTCTAACAAAAGATATTTCCTTCATCTAAAATTTTCCATCTCCCTGTAAGTTCATTAGCTGAAATAGATACATAGGATGCTTCCCACTATGAAATGGGTGAGGACACTTGGTAGTATCCATTTTTTCACTTGATAACCATCTCATTATTTAGGTGACATTAGAAAATGACACTTGGCAGCTTCCACGGCACTTACAAAAAACACACGACACTTTCCACGTAACTTATACTCTTTATATGTCTTTACTCAGGAGTGTTCCGTCTTTGACATCTGTCATAGTCTGCTACTTCAAAACTTTAACTTACAAAAAATGGGACCCGCAACACTTCTTGCCTAAGCAACTTCAAAAGGGCAAAGGGATAGGTGTCGCTTTCCATGTATCTTTAACAAGGGACACATGGAGGCTTCTGTTGAGCTTTAGTTAGACTATAGAAACATTCAAGACTCATTTTAGATTCATATGGATGGTGACACTTGGCAGCTTCCGCTGACTTTAAAAACAAAAAATGGGGCCCACCACAGTGTTTAATTTAACAATGAAAAAAAATGAAGATATTTTAGATGTTGACACATGGCGACTTCCACTTTCTTCAGCTATGGATACGTGGCATATTTTGTTGCTTTTAGAAAAACATATTGAAACCTTTTATAGTTACCACTTGGTGCCTTCTGCTTGACATTGAGAGAAGCTTATTGAAAGAAGCTTTCACAACTCATAAGAAATTTGAAATTCAAATGCCAACACCTATTGCACTTTTTTGAGTTACCATAGGACATGTGGCACATTGTGAGGAACTTATAGAAATTATAAAATGTGTCTCGACCGATGACACTTGGTAGCTTTCACGTGACTTTGATACTTAGACAAAATTTAATAAAAAAGAAACTCGTGCCCATGCTCTATGTCAAAAAACTTCACTACTTCAAAACCAAAACATGTAGGGATAAAACCTGGAGTGCACAACTAAAACTCAAAAGATAAAAATGTAGAGTTTTTTACTCTACAGTTAGTTTTTGAATCATTTTACTATCTTAATAAGTGCCTCTCTTAAGGGATTGAATATTGTATTTTGTGTAATTTTGCCTTATGTACTTTATTCTCCTATAAAGCTATGAAGATAGAGTGTTATTATGCGCAATTGTAGTCTGTATCTGATTCTAACTTCTCAATTTCTATCATAGAACTTTTGTTAGTTTTGCTTAAATGCTAAGATTATTAATCATATTATATTCTCTTTAATTCTATCAATAAATATTATTAAATTTAATTATTTTGATATTGGGATAGATGATGATTTAGGTCTTCTTCTCTATTATGAGACTTTCATTAGTCTAAAGTATTTATTAGAACTATTAACCATGCTTCATATTCTTTAACATTTTTAGTAGATTATGTTAGTATTGGTTAATGTGTTGTTAGGTATAAGACAATAATCTTGGCACATCACCTAAGCATTTTAGATATTCTTTTTATGAATTATTTCTTTCCTCTTTAAATCAAACCCCAAAGAGAATATCCAGCTTCTTTAAAGCCTAGAGGCTATTTCAAGGGTCAAGTACCACATCTTTGAAACTTCTCATGACTTTAGTGATTATTTGTAGAATTAAGCATCAATAGTTTTCCTGGCATGCCTAGTGGGACTTGAAGTTTTACTAAAAGAGCATGAGTAGATATCCTTCAAGAAAATAGAATCACATACCAGCTACAAGATCTCAATATATTATAAATTTGAGACTCTTAATACAACCATTGGTAACTAATTTAAGAAGAAGGCCAACTTGACAAAATACACTAGGAAGTCAAATGGCTATTTAGGCTCCACCTAAGAACTTTATCGATTGGAATGGTGGAAGTCCACTTATTCTACCAACACCTCCTAATACATGGGACCCTATTCCATCTAATTCTCTAAAATCATTACCTAAATTTATTGGAGAGTATTTCAAGACTCCAATAGACCCTCTTGAATATGTGGTAGATGTATGTACTATCCACTTTATCACACAATAGAATGTAGCCTTAAGACTACTAGCTGCCTGTTTAAAAGGAAGGCCTCTAGATTGGTATAGGTCTTTAGTGCCAAATTCTCTAAGAAACTAGGACCAATTATGAGTTGCATTATATGATATATTTAGTGAGAAGTGGGATTGATCATCCCTCTTACAATAATTTATCACTATTAAAATATCTCCTCGAGAAGCAATGACTGATTTGAACACTAGATTTTAGAAGATGTGGTAAAGAATCCCAATATCAAATCGACCACCTTTAGGTATGGTAATAGTTTTCTATCTCAATGATTTTAATTTTGATACTTCAGCTATGATCTAATCACTAGGAGGGTAGAACCTTCTTGATGTTTATGGTCTTGCTATAATAGAAGAAAATAAATTCATATATGCTAGGAAAATACCCCAAGGCCTCCTATGGTTATGTTTCATGTATTGTCTATCCCTATTCAAGAAGAGTGTTCCTATCATTTATTAGACCAATACTTCTATATACACCATTCCCTCATCTCCAACATCATCAACTATAGTCCCATGTTCTTCCTCATCAGAGATGAATGATTTAAAAAATATCCTTAAAACCTTCTCTAATGAAATTATCAATCTTAAGAGGAACCAAGCTTCACATCAATGACCTCCTTATTATGGATTCCAAGGGAATAGACCCCATACCAATTGAATCAATATCAAGGGACTCTTAGATAAATTCCATCACAACTATCCAACTAGATTGTCCTTATACCCATACCATTTTAGATAGTTTCACCAAGCTTGAGAAGAAAATTGTTCCCTAGCCAAAAAAAATGGTGAAAGAGATAAATGCATGGTGTTTTCCTTGTAACGATGCTCACATGCCAAGATATTTCCCTATGTTAAATTTAGAAAAAATAGTATCTAACCAAAGAATAATGGGAAACCAAGATGTTACATTATTAAGACCATATAAATCACCTAGAGTTCAAATTACAACCATGGTAGCTCAGATGTAAGGCATGTCTCTAGAATAAGGATAGATTTCCCCTAAGCAAGTTTTTTTTAGTGGATTGAGTTTGAATGATATATATTCATTAATGAGGCATAAACCTCTAAGAACCTAGTTCAATTTGATTAATTTACATGATCAAAAAAGAGGATGGTTGAGTTTATAAATGTTGTTCCTACTATTAATATTGAATCAAGAAAATTTCCATTAGATCCAGTTCCTTAGGACCCTATGACAAGACAAGAAGCTCTAGTGACTACATAGAATCAAGTAATCTCTATAATAATAGTTTAAAAGACAAGGTATCCATAGTAATCTAAAGTATAGCCACTTAGAGCAATCAATGTGGTTGAAAAATTAAAGAAAGCTCCCGCTAATGTTCCATTATGGGAGATGTTGGCCATTATTGAAAAAAATAAACCATTATAGGAAGCACTAAAGGATAAAAATGATCTAAAGTCTAGTGCCACAAAGAAGCTCCATTAAATAAAGGTAAGGAGAAATTTAAAACATCTCAAATACAACAACTCTGGTGAACACTAAAGAGGAGGTAGGGAAATCTAAACCTAACCCCTTCTATATGACTCTTATAGTGGGTAATAAATTACTTCATAATTATATGATAGAATTAGGTTCATGTACTATGATCATGCCTAGGTTAACAGCTAAAACCTTGAAGATTAAGTATAAACCATTGATGAAAGGAGTCATGTAACTTAATGGAAAATCAGTACAGACCATAGGGATTACTAGAAGGCTTCCATTGCAACTATATTATTGATTGAACATAACTATTTTATAATATATATTATTCATAGATATCCCTCCCATTTTTGGTTTATGCTTATCTAGGGACTTTACAACTAAATTTGGAGGGTACAGTCTCTTGACTGGCCACATCTTATTCTAAGAACTAGGTATGGTTCAAAGATGAAGGTATTATCATAACCCCTCAACAAAGAGCATATTACTAATTAGGTAATATAAAAATTTGAAACATCTCATGTAATGATCACCAAAGAGGAAATAATATATAGATAATAATTTATTGAAGATGATTATAATCAAAAGGGTGAAAACTATCTCTCAGATATGACACTGAGAGATCCTTCTGGAAATTTTTGATGAGAATATTGAAATACCTAGGATTATGGTAGAGGTAAAAAATGAAAAGGAGATTCCTATTGATGATTTATTGATATGGTCCCTAAACTTTGATGGATCAAGAAGCAAGAATGGTTTAGGAGCAGGAATATGCCTTATCTCTCTAAAAGGGAAAAAGATTCTCAAAGCACTACATTTTTAGTTTAGCTACACTGAAAATGAAGCTAAGTATGAATCTATAGTGCATGGCTTAATCCTTACCCAAAATAAAGGGATAAATAATTTTAGAGTCTTTGGTGACTCAAATTAGTGGTCAAGTAGATCATGAATACTACAGTAGCAAAGAATACAATGATGAAGTCTTACCATCATAGGGTGTGGAACTTAGTTGAAGGTTTTGATGCCTTCAATATTGTAGTCATCTAGATGTTTCAAAATGTTGAGGTAAACAGGATGTCTCAAATTAGATCCTAGTTTGATCTAGCCTAAGATCTAATGCTTAACAAAGAAGTAATCAAAGTGATCATATGTCCCACCCTTCTTAATATTATAGATAATTGGCAAGTGTTTGAGAATGATCTCTAGATCATTCTAGTTTTACAATAATTAGGATAATTTGATGACCAAATATAACCTAAGATTGAAGAGTCATATGATGAGAAAATAATACAATTAAGGTCCAATAAGCTTCCAAAGGGATTGATAACACTTGAGAATCTATTCGACCTTGATGATGTAAACCTAGATAAAAGAAACTTCATGGCATGTAATGGAGATTATTTGTAACATGATATTTCAAAGGGAAGAAACTTAAAAGTGGGTAAGATATCCACTCAATAAGAAGAAGATAGACTGGTATATATGTACAACAAGTATAATAGGGTGATAGCATAGATGTATGAAGATCTTCATGGTTATAAAAAAAATTGTCTAACATACTATTGACCTGATAGAAGGATCAAAGCCTATTCACTAAAAGCAAAGTATTGTAAATCCAAGAATCAAGTCTCTCATGGCAGAAGAAATCAAGAAATTATTGAAGTCCAAGATTTTTTCTGATCAAACATTCTACATGGGTCTCTAACTTGGTCCTAGTGAGGAAGAATAATGGATAAATCAAACTTTAAGTAGACTTCAAAGATCTCAATAATGCTTTCATTAAATACCACTACCCCTACCTTTAATGGGACAAATTCTAAAAATAGTAGCTAGATCAGAGAGGTTATCCTTATTGGATGGATTCTCAAGCTATAATCAAATATGGTTGTCTAAAGATGATCAACACAAGACCACTTTCACAAAAAAGTGGGGGATTTTTGTTTATGCAAAAATGTTATTTGGACTCTCCAATATCATGGATACATTTCAATGAGAAATGGAAATTGATTTTAGGGATATAATAAATAAAATGAGTCTGATCTATGTAGATGATCTCACTATCTTCACCAAATTTCTTGAAGATCATTTTGATTAATTGGAGGCCATCTTCCAGAGATGACAAGAGTTTGGGATTTCTCTAAATCCTAAAAAATTCATGTTTTGAGTACCTCAAGGTAAGATAATCAGATATATTATCTCAAAAGAAGGGATTTCTATAGATATAGATAGAGTTAAGGCAATATCAGAGTTATCACTACCAGTGAGTAAGAAAGTAGGATAATCTTTTCTTAGAAAGATTAATTTTGTAAGTAGATTCATCTCAGAATTTTATAGAATGGTTAGACCCATTACTCTAATGTTAAAAAAAGATCTTAGTTTCAAATGGATGAGCAAAGGCTAAAAAACTTTTAAAAATATTAAGAAGGCCATTGCGTCTACCTTATTATTACACAATCTAGATTTCTCCAAGGATTTCATCATGTATGTTTATGGAGGAGAGCACAACATAGCAACAGTGTTGACATAGAAGGACATAGAAGAAGAAAGAGATCACCTGATTGCCTTCTTCTCAAAGACTCTCCAAAATTATGAATCCAAGTATAATTTTTTTGAAAAGTAAGCTTATGTTATATTAAAGGGGTTAAAAAGTTCAAGCACTTAGTAACAAGTAACAAGTAACAAGACTATAGTATTGATAGCTCACCCAAGTGTTAGAGAATATATAATGGAAAGGAAAATAATTGAGAAAAGAGCCAATTGGATGAAAATAAATTAGAGTATGATATCAAGGTTAAGACTACCAAGTTGATAAGAGGAAGGGGTTTTTTTAAATAAATTGCCCAAGTTTTTGAAACCTTACCATAAGAAGAATCTGTTACAGAAGCCATGTTGTGTATACAAGAGAATGAAATAAACTCTTGGGTCACCAAAGGAATTCATTTTATGATGTTTAAGTACTATCAAAGTCAATTATATCCTAAAAGGAGAAGATACTTCTGACAACAAGGATCACATTTTATTTTGATAGATGATTTACTTTTTAAAATAAATTTTGATGGAATCTTGTTTAGGGGTTTAGAAATCAAAGAAGCTAAGAATATGTTACACAAGCTGCATTATGGGACATATAAAGGACATTTTTATAAAAGGAAAACTAATATAAAGATACTCTAGGCAAGATATTTTTGGCCTACTATGTTTTTTGATTGCCATATTATGGTCAGTAAGTGCCAATCTTGCCAATTTTACATTGGTAAGAGGAGAAATATAGCTTTACCACTAAATTCCATAATTGTTGAAGAACATTTTGCTTAGTAGGTCCTAGATTTTATTGGAATCATCAACCAAATATCAAGTTTAGGGAATAAATGGATTCTCACTTAAACTAATTATTTCACTAGCTAGACTAAAGTAGTTCCTTTAAAGGAAGTGTTGACCATTTTTTGCCCAACAGGCCAAAAATCGATCCCCTTCTGTCCCTGCTATTCTAGGCCATTTTATTTTTTGATTTTGCATAAATCTATCCATTTCTATAGACTCTACATGATTTCTACAAACTCTACAGATCTAAATCTATGGACTCTGTAGGATTTTTACAAACTCTATAGATCTAAATCTATGGACTCTACAGGTTTTGGATTTCTACGGACTCTACAGGTTTTGGATTTCTATGGACTCTGCAAGTTAGTCTCTGGTGCATGGAGAATTAGTTCTAGAAAGAGTGCTGGGTTTTACAAGGCTTCTTCAGGCTCTATTCTAAAGAAATCACAAGAAAAGTTGGCATGGTTGAACCATTGAACCAGTTCAAGGCCTTGGCTCAATGTTTAAGTTCATCGCTTCATTTTTAGGCCTTGGTTCAATGTTCAAGTCCATAGAGCTTTGTTTCATCACTCAAGTTCAATGCTTCAAATGGTTAGTTGGAAAATTTTAATGGGCTTAGTGCACAACATTGAACTATTGAACTGGTTCAACCAATTAGTTTAACGCACTGGTTCAACCATTAGTTCAATCATACGGTTCAATCAAGCTTAGCTCAAACATAGGTTCTATCGCTCATTTCAATTTAGTTGGTTCAATGTCTTGGTTCAATGCACTTGGTTCACTCAATTGGTTCAATGCCTGGTTCAATCAATTCAAATGCAATTAGTGGGTTCATAAGTGCGTAACTTCGAACCATTAAACTAGTTCAACCAATTAGTTCATTCAGCCAATTCAAAGCATTGGTTCAATTAAATGGTTCAATCCCTGGTTCACTCAATTAGTTTAGTGGCATCAATTCAAGTGGCTTCTAGTTCAATCAAATAGTTCAATGCCAAAGTTCAATGGGCTTGGCATGCTTCATTGAATCATTGAACCGATTCAATAAATCGGTTCAATCGTTTGGTTCAATGCTTAAGTTCAATGCTTTGGTTCAATGGGTGGTTCAACAAGGAGGTTCAATGAATCCATTTAAAGGCTTGGTTCAATGGGCATTGGCATGTAGTGGTTAAACTATTGAACTGATTGAACCATTAAACTAATTTTTTTTAATGGGTTGGTTCAACAGCTTGGTTCAAGGGTGTGCCCTACAGTTGGAGGGTAGTTCAAGGTCTTAATGCCCTTGCAGAGGGCAAGAAACATTTCAAGGAAAGCTGAAGGGCATAGTCGAAGGTCTGAAATCCCTTACGAAGGGTAGTTCAAAGTCCAGAAGCCCTTGCGAAGGGCAGAGAGAGTTTTAAAGAGCTTAAAGAAAAGGACAAAGTGTGGCTAATTCTTGCTAACTTTTGTCCATGGGAAAAAAGCCTAAAATAAAAGACTGTAAAGTAGAAAAGCTATAGAAAAGGACCTGATGACTTTTGCTGAGGATGGTGACATCCTGAAAGCCATCAAATTTAAGCAAATGAACTAGCCATTGGGTGACGGCCACATGAACATCAATTTTAACATAGTGAGCCTCTTCTAGAAGGATGACATTAGTAACAGTGGTTTCCTCTTCCCAAGGTTTAGAATGCACATGAGCCACTTATAGAAAAGAGCACCAAAATCTTTCCCATGAAGCACCAAGTTTTCTTTGTCTTCCTATATATTTTAAACTTCTCATTCGAGAAGGGATGTGCTCTCAGCGTTAAGGCAAAACTCTACCCAAAAATATCTTAGGCTTGTAAGGCAGAGCTGCCAAAAATTTACCTTGAATCGAAACACATCATTTTTACCTCCATTATGAGTTTTGCATCTTTAGTATGTGTCTATGCCTTGATTCTATGTTAAGTCATTTTCTCAATGCTTTTACAGAATGAGTTCAACATGTCTGGTGCATTTTGAGTTTCCTTTTATAGGTCTATCAGAAGTGTCCCTAAAGGAGTATAGGTGAAGTGAATAGGTTGCTACAGTGTGTCCCATAATGCCTCTAGTAGTTATTTCCTCCTTGTATCTCCACGAACCCCTGACCCACTGATGCAAAAGGTTTTCTCACTTCAGATGAAGTATATATGTGCTTCCTTTTGGTGAAAAGTGTATATTTGGGCTGGGTGGATCACATTTTATGGTGTATCACCTCTTCCTTTTTTAGGCTTAGGCTTTGTTTTTCATCATCTCTCTTTCCCTTTTCATCCCCCCAATTTTTTTACATTTTATTTGTTAACAGTAGGAGAAACCAGGGCCTAAATGATACATCAAAGGGAGCTAGCCCTTATCTAAATACTCTCCCCTCGAGCTTCACCAGTCCCATAGGTGAGAGGGGAGTTTCCATTGCTGCATGAAGAGGGTAGGAGCTTGGCCTCCTACCAATGGTGCAATCTTCTGTGTCAATAGTTTTTGGCATGCCTGGTGGGACCAACTAGGATAAGTTGTGTCCAAAGAGTTAAAGAATTTTTGGTGTGTTCTTCAACTAACCAACCTTTGGAGGCTTTTGTATCAACACCAATGGTGACTCTAAGTTGAATCAATTGGTTAAGTATCCTAGTGCCATAAAAAATCACATTTTTGTATGTATAATTCCTTTGCACAAAATCATGGGTCTTGTATTCCTTCATATGACTTCGATCAGACTAAAAATTTTCATGCAATCCCCTCAAGCAGCCCTCCTAGTTTCCCTACAATAATAAGGGAAATAGCCTTGGAGTTTGAGAAGCAAATGATGGAGATTGATAGACTAGAGGAGTAGTATGGATATTAGTAGGAGCTGATGTATAAATAAGAGTGTTTGTTTAGGCAAGCACAGGCCTTGTAATCCATGGAGGAGGAGGTAGCAAAATGGAGAAATCCACTCATGTAAGGAAGTAAGTCTTACACACCCCTTCCTATCCTAAATAAAGCCCCCTCTTTTGCACTAAATCCTTTCTATCAGATAGCACTCACCCACTCTGACTCATTTGATGCATATGTTCTCAATCTCGTGCACCTAGATTTCCAACACCAGAGGGCATTAGAACAATCTCCCATGGAGATGAACCTTCTAAACTCCTTATATCATGAATATTCCATTGGGGGAATACCATGAACCAACACATCCCTCTTCAAGAGACTCTTCTGGTGCATCAACAGTCTCTTCCTAACATTCCTCAACCTCCCCAAGTTTTTCAACATGGTGTATAGTTTTTGAGTTAGAGGAAGGAATGCCAGGAACCAGCCCAGAGCTTTGAAGAGGATGATGCTAGTGACCTCCAAGAAAGACTCTTCCAGGATAACCTAGCCAAGCAAATTGAAGATTTAGAGGCTAGGATGAGACTGATTCTTGAAAGAGATATAAAAATTCTAGACCTTGTGGAGGAGCCCTAGGACCTTGGAGAAAACAAAGTTGCTACCTATTCATGGGGGCAAATTTCCAATTCTGAGATCCTAACTGGGGGAAAATAGTAGAATCATGGGTAGGAAGGAGGAGAAACAAGGTTTTTCTTAAAACCTTGAAGAAGATGAGGTTGCCCCTGCTCATGATGATGCTAGTGACCTTCAAGAAAGGCTTTTTCAAGAGGATCTAGCTAGGAAAATTGCAGGGTTGGAATCCAGAGAGAGATTCCTCAGCCAGTGTGTGATGGATGGTTCAGATCTAATGGCACATTCTATGTTTAAACACACCCCATCTACACATCCCCAAGAGAGCTATCAGGCCACACCTGATATTGATGAAGTGATAGCTATATGGAAAGAGGAGAATCATTCAATTCTAGCTCAAGGGCTACCTCCTCTTCCTCATGGTTTTCCCACTTCACCCCTTCTTAAGGAGGAACCTATTTTGTAGGAGGTGAGTGAGGAGAAAAAGATCCAATATATAGTTTCCCAATAGGCTATCATGAGTAGAAACGAAGGTGGAATCATCATGGAGGCTCCTTGTGAAGACCTCATCAGTAATGGAGAAGACACAAGTCTTGCAGATATGCAAATGTTCCAACAATATGAGGAGGAACAAAATCATGGTGAGCTCTCTTCCCCCTTGTTTGATGAACTTCCTTGTTGCTTCAATGAGGAGCATGACTATGCCAAAGAGCCTAAGCTAGAAGAGGATTAGGAGATACCTTTAAACATCTAGAGATCCTAATCATCAAGGAGGAAAAGGAGAGGTTTGTCTTCCTTGAGGAAAACTTTGAAGAAAGTTTTGAAAAGAGAGGTGATGTTCTATGGGATGAGAAATCATCTTTTGAATCCATTTGAGACATCACCACAGTCACCCTTCTTCAATAAGGCCAAGAGGGAGTAGAGGATGAGTCTGACAAGATCTTTAATGATGTAGAAGAAAATAGGTTAGACCCTGATGCACTAAAAGGGAGCAATACATGTCAAAGAGATTAAGGTGATGAGCCAGTAGCCACAAATTTCTTGGTGAAGAGCACCAATATGAGGGATCAGCATTTAAAAAGCTTCCAAGGACAAATAGAGTACATATTTGTTAGAAGCATGTTTGATTCTGATCCACTCGGATACAAGCCAACTCAGGTGACAAGCAACAGGAGCAGGTCACCAAATCTCATTTTTATTTAGCCACTTGCCTGGCACCATAAGTCTTCTTGCCAAGAAGGGGACTCAAGGAATTTTCCCTTTGATCCAGGAGGGAGGCAAACATTCCTAGTTAGTTGTATATAGTAGTTTGTTTTTAGTTTCTTTTTTGCTTTCCCTAAGTGCAGTTACACAGGTAGTGTTTTTAGCCTTGTGTGTTTCCCTTTGTGAGTGGGGTAAAAGCTTCATGTTTTGATTCTTGAATATTTTGGGGCTATTTCTAATCTTTGTTCAAAGTTGCATCTAACTCTGTGCCTAATGGACTGTAAGGCAACTAGTCTTTAAGCATAGCAGGCATGCTTCCCCTAGGAGTCGCTAATTTGTTGACCATTTTTTGCCCAACAGGCCAAAACTTGGTCCCCTTCTACCCCTATTATTCCATGCCATTTTATTTTCTAATTTTGTATAAATCTATCCATTTCTATGGACTCTGAAAGATTTCTATTAACTCTGTAGATCTAAATCTATGGACTCTGCAGGATTTCTATGAACTCTGTAGATCTAAATCTACGGATTCTGCAGGCTTCAGATTTCTATGAACTCTTCAGGTTTTGGATTTATACAGACTCTATAGGTTAGTCTTTGGTGCATGGAGAATCAATTCTAGAAAGAGTGCTACATTTTACAAGGCTTCTTTGGGCTCTAGTCTGAAGAAATCACAAGAAAAGTTGGCATGGTTGAACCATTGAACTAGTTTAAGGCCTTGGTTCAAAATTTAAGTTCATCACTTCATTTTCAAGCCTTGGTTCAACATTCAAGTCCATAAAGCTTTGTTTCATCACTCAAGTTCAACACTTCAAATTCTTAGTCAACAAAGTTCAACAGGCTCGGCGTGCAGCGTTGAACCATTAAACTGGTTCAACCACTTAGTTCAACATGCTAGTTCAACCATTGGTTCAATTATATGGTTCAATCAGTCTTAGTTCAAATATAGGGTCCATCACTCATTTCAATTTAGTTGGTTCAACATGCTGGTTCAATGCACTTGGTTCACTTAATTGGTTTGATGCATGGTTCAATCGATTCAAATGCAATCAACGGTTTCATCAGTGTGCAACTTTGAACCGCTGAACTGGTTCAACCAATTGGTTCATTCAATAGGTTCAATCAGATGGTTCAATCCTTGGTTCACTTAGTTAGTTTAGTAGCATCAATTCGAGTAGCTTCCAGTTCAATCAGATAGTTTAATGCCAAAGTTTAATGGGCTTGGTGCGCTTCATTGAACTATTGAACTAGTTCAATGAATTGGTTCAATGCTTAAGTTCAATGCTTTGGTTTAATGGGTGGTTCAATAAGGAGGTTTAATGAATCAGTTCAAAGGCTTGGTTTAATAGGCATTAGTGCATAGTTGTTGAACTGTTGAATCGATTAAACTATTGAACCAATTTTGGATCAATGGGTTGGTTCAATGGCTTGGTTCAAGGGTGTGCCCTACAGATAGAGGGTAGTTCAAGATCCAAACACCCTTTTAGAGGGCAAGAAACATTCCAAGCAAAGCCAAAGGGCATAGTTGAAGGTTTAGAAGCCCTTATGGAGGGCAGTTCAAAGTCTAGAAGCCCTTGTAGAGGGTAGAGAGAGTTTCAAAGAGCCCAAAGAAAAGGACAAAGAGTGGCCACTTCTTGTAGACTTTTTGTCCATGAGAAAAAATCTTGAAATAGAAGCCCACTTAGTAGAAAAGTTGCAAAAAAGGACCCGATGACTTTTGTCAAGGATGGTGACATCCTAAAAGCCATCAAATTTAAGCAAATGAACTAGTCATTGGGTGATGGCCACGCGAACGTCAATTTTAACATAGTTAAGTAGCCATTTATTTTGAACTGTAAAGAGTGCCAAAACATGGAAAGAGCCCCAAAGAATGTAGTGACCTGCCAAAAGATCACCCCTAAGGGCTAAAAGAGCAAGAAGAAGATAAAGATCAGTAAAGACAAAGCATTCAAGTGGTGAAGGGAAGGTGAGTTATTATAGATGAGCGGTGTGACCTATTTTTCTATAGTTAGCATTGATGAGGGGACAAACTACAATCTATTTTCAGAAAAGAGGCATGGCCATGTTCTTTCATTAATGTTTGAATGCCAAAGTCAACTTGGGTGATTGTGCAGCATGGTTTTAGTAGACCTCTTCTATAAGGATGACATCAGTAATAGTGGTTTCCTCTTCCCAATGTTCAAAATACACATGGGCCACTTGTAGAAAAGAGTGCCAAAATCCTTCCTCAGAAGTGCCAAGTTCTCTATCTCTTCCTATATATTGTAAAATTCTCATTTGAGAAAGGATCTAGTCTCAGCCTTAAGGCAAAAATCTGCCCAAAAATCTCTCTTGCTTGTAAGGCAGAGCTGCCAAAAATTTACCTTGAATAGAAACACAACATTTTTACCTCCATTCTGAGTTTTGCATCTTTAGTATGTGTTTATGCCTTGATTCTATGTTAAGTCATTTTCTCAATGCTTTTATAGAATGATTTCAGCATGTCTGGTGCATTTTGAGTTTCCTTTTATAGGTCTATTAGAAGTGTCCCTAGAGGAGTGTAGGTGAAGTGAATAGGTTGTTGCAGTGTGTCCCAAAATGTCTCTAGTAGTTATTTCCTCCCTGTATCTCCACGAGCCCCTGACCCACTAATGCAGAAGGTTTTCTCACTTTAGATGAAGTGTATAGGTGATTCCTTTTGGTGAAAAGTGTATATTTGGGTTGGGTGGATCACATTTTCTGGTGTATCACCTTTTTTTTTAGGCTTAGGCTTTGTTTTTCAGCATCTCTCTCTCTCCCTTTTCATCCCCCCCATTTTTTACATTTTATTTGTTAGTAGTAAGAGAAACTAGGAACTAAATGATACATTAGAGGGAGTTAGCCCTTATCTAGAGACTCTCCCCTCTAGCTTCACTGATCCTATAGGCGAGAGGGGAATTTCCATTATTGTGTAAAGAGGGCAGGAGCTCGGCCTCCTACCAAGGGTGCAATCTTCTGTGTCAATAGGAATCTATATATAATGTGATTCTAGATCTTTTAGAGGAGATTACCACCACGTTTGGACCTCTTCACACTATCATGTATAACAATGCTAAGGCATTCGTTGGGGAAAAAGTATCTAATTTTTCTCTGAAGAATGGCATATATTTGAAAACTTCTTCAAATTATTATCCATAAGGAAATGGTCTAGCAAAATCAACCAATAAGAATCTAATCAAACTTATCAAGAGAATGGGTAATGACCATAAAAAAAGATGGTATGAAAATCTAAAGGTAGCCTTACAAGTAGACTAAATTAAACCCAAACAAATGATTAATACCTCACCATATGATCTAGTATATGTAATTAGTGTAGTAATGCCCATTTCAATAGAAATCCCAACCTTGTTGTTAATAAAGTAGTTCGAAATGGAAGAAAATGATCCAATGCAAGTCAGACTTTTAGAATTATTATAACTTCAAGAAAAGAGAGAATCAACTCATGATTCAATGATAAATCATTAGTAATTGATCAAGAGTTAGTTTGATCAAAACACATCTAAACCTGAGTTTAAGGTTGGTAGTTGGGTCTTAAAATGGGATGCAAGAGTTGCAAAACCTGTGAATCATGGTAAGTTTGATTCTTTATGGATGGGACCCTTCAAAATAATTGTATTCAAATATTGCAACACTTAAAAGATAGATATGATGGAAGGACAGGCATTAGATATTCCTATTAATGGGATCTTTCTAAAGATCTTCACATAAGAATCAATTGACCCTTTATATTAGTTAAATTAGTTTCCCTTTCTATGTTCTTTTTTTGAGTTTGTTTACCTACCTCTTTTTAAATAAGTGTTCTTTGAACACATGTCAACCATGGAGCTCTCTAAATTTTCATATGATTCATTTCACCTATAACTATCCCAAATGGATACATGTCTAATGGTTTTCCTAGGGTTATTAATGTTGAGTTTTAAAATTTTGAATTAAGGATCTTGAAGATTTGATAATCGGTGCCTTGGAGTATGAAATTAAGAGTCTTTTAATGTGACATGACTAATTCATTAAGGAGAATCATTAATTCATGTTTATGGAAGCAACATAATTAAAAGATTTTTTTAGGTCTCATTTTCCTCACATTTTAGTATATAGTTTCTTATAGCCCAAGCTAAAAACTCTTATCTATTTTTTGAGTCTGAGCAATCAAAGAATTAAAGAAAGAAACAAAAAAGAGTATTTTTAGCCAAGAGTCTCAGTTGAAATATTTATTGAATCATCACCAAAATCATATGCCTTAGCTCCTACATATCCAAAAGTTACATGTTCAAAGACCAAGGAAGAAAATAAAGGTATTTTCAAAGATTCTTCCCTTGTTCTTGATTACATAGATGAGATATATGACCCTGATTTATCAAAAAAGACCAAGACCTTAAGAGAGGTAGCACATAAAAGGATACTGAACCAGTCAAAGCTTGATATTTCTGGTATGAGGGTTTGGACCTCAATATTGGCCTATTATATGGTGCCAATAGTACACCCATACCTAAAATTGGTGGACCTATGCATGAAAAAATTATAATTCTACAAATATGACAATTCAAAAGGGAGGAATCAGGGTAGTGATTAATCCATAAGCTATCTTTGACATGATAGGTTTACAACATGACCCTTTAGCCAATTTTTACAACATGGTTCAACTGTAGCATGTTTTTTCTCAAGTAAACTAAATGTTTGGATTCTTAAATAAAGAACTATCTTGTAGATGATAATACTAGACCTCAACCCCTGGCATTTCCCTTGTGCATGTTGACTCAAGATTCATAGGATACATGTTCAATGCTCATATTCATTTTTGGGGAAGATAATGATAGAATGGTTTATGATTAGTAGCTTGAAATAATATTTAGAATGAAGACTATAGCTAATACTCAAGTTTACAAATTTAATTTTTTTAAACACATTGCCTATGCCTTGAGCCAGTAGTTAGCTAATTTTAGAGTTAACCCTAATTTTAGGTATTCATCATATCTATTCCACCTCATTTTATATTAGAATTGTCAATTTTTATAACATCATATAAATTTGACTCTATGGGACCTAGATGGAGTGGACCTTCATAAATTTATTCTTGTGTCTACATGGGCTCCTACGTTTTCAATGTTATCAGATGTTTATGAGTTTGTTGAGTGTTTTGTGGCACCACTGGTAGGGGATTTAGATTCAGAAGGTTTAAGAAACATAATTAATGACTTATTTAGGTCTATCTTATTTGATCCCCATCACCCTTATGACTATTTATTTGAGACCCATCATACATTTATTAGGGTTCACAGTTTTAGGGGAGAGTCAATTATGCTTTTTAAGGTTTTAACCCCTACAATAGTAAGTCTAGAAGTGATCTAGAAGTTAGTTTTTATAGAATATGATTTTGGGGAGGTAGGAATAAAGAGGCCTTCCATGAACTCCCATTAACCAAGGGTGGTATAATAGTGGTGAAAAGGCAAGCATAATTCATTCTAATGAGAAAAATAGCTGTGTATGGGTTAGTATTGATTTAAGATTTATGGAAATATGACCCTAATGGTTTTATGAATACTTGGCTTGAAAATAACAAGGTTTATGTCTCATTTAAACATGAGAGAAAAAAATCCTTCAAGGATAAGGGGTCCCCTAAAATGGATACATTAGACAAATATGTTAAACTAAAGGATATCCCACTCCCACTATGGGAAACATTTTATAATCCCATTTAGAGGTACGACCCAACAAGGATAATGGTAAAGGGGTTGAGATAGGCCTCGTTAAATAAGGGTTAGAGTCAAGACAAAATAAATGACTATTGTAAATATAGGTAGGATATATGTGAGTTTACTTGAAGCTTTGAATATGTAGACACATATGATAAATTAGAGACTCGATGGGATGAGGCTCATGTTACTTCAACTTTTAGCCTAGATACAAGCAATTTCATAGAGTCTCAAGAAGGAACAAAGGAAGCAAGAATATCTATAGCAGTGCCTACATCTTCTACCTAGCCACCATCTCTCAGTGATTTAGAGAAGTAGAGGTTGGATTAGTTTATATCTAGAAACCTTATAGCTAAGACTCCATTAGATTCATTGTAGGCAAGACCATCCACATAGGAGGTGTTATATTTGTCACAACTAGTGACAACACAAATAGAGTCTAAGGATCCTATGTAGATCCCTCAAAATAAGAATCAAAGAGTAGAGTCTTAAGAGGGAAATAGAGAAGAAGAGCTAGATCCTTCATCATACATGAATCCTTCTCAATAAATTACCTCTAAGGTAATTTTATCTCCTCATTCTCCCCCTCCTCAAAATTTTACTTAGGGAATGATAATGCCACATCCCTAAACTATCTTGACATTCCTAGCCATATCAACTATACCAAATCAAATTTTATTTCCATGTGGATCCTCATTTCCAATCACTTCTCAATAATTAAATTTACCAACCTTTTCTCCTAGAGTCTTAAAATGTCCATCTTTATCATAAACCCAACCTCAATAGTTAATCACTATGCCTTATGGTTTATCCCATGGGTCTCCTTTCACTAGTGGTATAGTGACCTTTCCTTTAGACTTCCACACTTAGTTAAACATGGCAAAGAGGAATAGAGAAGAAAGGAAGGAGAAGTAGAGGAAAAATTAATTATAGATAGGGGTTTTACAATAAATGAAATCTTTATATGACAATAAAAAAAGTTCCCTTACTTTCACCCACATGATCTCCAATGTGAACAAGCCACTTGAGCAAATACAACTCGAAGATTACAAAATGAGTGTAGTGGCCATGGATCTGACTCAGTTCAGACACCAAGATAAGGTAGAGCTAATGAATAAAATAAAAGTTGTGGTTACTATAGATTATATTAGAGTCTCCCAAAAACTACATAAGGTAAAATTAGGGCTATTTCAATCCCAATCCATTATGATCCACAATACTTTAGAGCTTAAGGCCAAGGATAAAGAGATAGCCCAACTCAATAAGGACCTAAAGGGGGTAGCATCCAAAGAAGTCTTGAAGACTTTAGAAGACAAATCAAATTCTCTATAAAATGAGATCAATAAAATTAAATCCTAAATTGGCTGATTGGAATAGGAAAAAAGTCTCCTTGAGAAAATGATTAATGACAAGGAAGTAGAGGTCACTTAGCTACAACAAAAGTTAAATTCCTCCAAGGTAGAAAAGAGTAACTTTTAGGTTCAATACAAGAACTCTGAAGATGAAGTAACAAGGTTGACTCAAGATTTGTCCCAATAACCCTAGTCAGTTGGATTGTAACAATGGTCAAGGAACTCTATGTCTCTTATTGGAAGAGAATATCATTAAAAGTGACACAATTGAAACCTATGCTCAATTTTATATCTGATGTATAGAATTTAGATTTGAAAGTGGATTATTCTATAGAGAATATCTTACTTTCAGTTGCTTCCAAGGTACCTAAATCACAACTACTAATTCATAAGTTATATGACACATTGGGGAAACTCTAAAGGCAGTTGGAATTATAGGCAGGCAGTAGTGGGAAAGGTAAGTGAGATTATGAGATATAAAAAAGATGCATCTAAATGCAAAAAATTATTAAACCTTTTTAAAGAAGGGGTCAAAGGAATGAAAGGGCACATTGAAGAATTGGTCCAATTAGGACTCCCTTCTCCTTTATTAGATAATAACATAGTACTAATGGAAGACCAAATTTAAAATCTACTAGTCACAAAGAAAAATGATCAATGATTTTCTAGTCCCTCAGTGATTCTTCAACTGTCATAGAGGTGGAGACTATTTTGATCCTAATTGAAAAATTGTTTTTTCATCTACATTTAGTGGTAGATAGCCTCCAATAATTCTCCCATAATGAAATTATTGAATTAGATAGAGCTTTCCAAGATCTAGAGAAGAGAGAGTATCCATTATAGATAGAGTGGGCTAGATTTTAGGATGCATTATAGAATCTCTAAGTGAGCTATAGCAGGTGAAGAAAATTTTGATTAAGTTTTAGTTTTATCAAGTTTGTAGTGGTTCTTCCATGCAAGCATGGAGTCCTTGCTAAGTCACCATGAGCTATAGAATTAAAATTATACATTTTGTTTTATACTTTGAGACACACACACACACACACACACACACACACACACACACACACACACACACACACACACACACACACACACACACACACACACACACACACACACACACACACACACACACACACACACACACACACACACACACACACACACATGCACACACACATAATTTGAATAAGTATATAAGTGGATTGATAGTATTTTGGGTCATATTAATTCATGGGGCCAAAGGAGTCTCCTTTTATTAAAGCCTTGAAGAAAAGCTTTAAAACTCAAAATGTATGCAGAAGATGCCATTTTTCACTTTGGTGCTCTTCCAAGGGAAATAAATATCAAAATCCTCCATTAAGTGTGATACTTCCACATGGATAAATAGTGGTTCACTTTAAAGTCAAAAAGTCAATAGTAAGATCAATGGTGTGGGTCTAAATGGTAGATCTAATGGTAAACTCCTAGTAATAAAAATGTGCATATGGAAGGCATCCATGTGGCATAACGATGTTACCCCTAGATAAAAGAAATATAAGGATCTCTCAACATGCATGTAACATCCCTGTGGAGCCCATGGAAGATAGTAGAGAAGATCAATGGCTTAGTTTGAATTGATAGATCCAATGACGTAGAATATCCAAAGGCCGTAAAGGCATTAGTGTCTAAGTAAAGAATGGGAAATAGTCTTAAAGGGTCTAAAGGTGCATTCAAAATCTACCACATGTCAAGATAGTAGATCTAAAATCACAAAAGGAGTTGTAAAGGCACAAGAGTCTAAGCAAGGATGAAGGAAGAGTCAAATAGTTAAAATCCATGGAAGCCTCCATGTGTCAATATTTTGAGAAACTATAGGTTAAAGACTAATATAATTAATATTTGAAATATAACTAAAGAAACATTTAACAAAAATAATATAATTAAGCTTCAATTTGCTTAGTTATAATGGCATGTGGATTTTACACTCAAAATATGTAGACATTCAGTTAGAATTCAATTAGGTTGTAGTGACTGACGAGGGATATTTTTGGGCTATAAGTAGCAGATCAAAGGGTCAAAGAAGGGGGGATATCACTAAATATTTATCTAGACCGATAGGAAAATTAGTATCTAGTTTTTGAAGCATTTTAATTCCTTAATAGGTGCCTCTCCTAAGGGATCAAATATTGTATTCTATGTATTTTTTTATTTATGTACTTTATTCTCTTATCAAACTATGAAGAGAATGGTGTTCTGTGATGTTGTAGTCTATTTCTAATTCTTGCTTCTCACTTTTTGTCATAGTCATTTTTTTAGTTTTGCATAAACGCTAAGATTATTAATCATGCTATATGTTATTTAATTCTATTAGTAAATATTGTTAAATATAATTACTATGTTATTGGGATAGATGATGATCTAGGTCTTCTTTTCTATTCTGAGCCTTTCATTAGTTGAAAGTATTTATTGGAATTATTAACCATGCTTCATGCTATTTAACATTATTAACATATTTTGTTAGTATTGGTTAGTATGTTGTTAGGTAGAAGATAACAATTCTTGGCACATTGATTTAACATTTTAGATATTCTTTTTATGCATTATTTCTTTCCTCTTTACATAAAACACCAAAGAGAAGAGATAACTTATTTAAAACATGGAGGTTGTTTCAAGGGTTTAGTCCCACATCTTTGAAACTTCCCATGACTTTGGTGATTATTTGAAACATTGAGCATCAACAGTTCACATTTATCCATGTCTTTTTTTTACTTAGCATTGTCTTGTTGCATGCTTAAATCACCTTTTTTCTTATTTCCAGTCATTCATAGCCTTCTAGATGGTCATTCTAGCCTAGCTAGACTCTATTTCCTATGCTTGTTCTATCCCCCATGTCCTAAGCTAGTATTCATAGGAGTATTGGGGTTGAAATATATCACTAGACCTTAGGGTGTCCCATTTTTAGTGCTCCTATATAACTACATTTTGAGTCCTAATGGTCATTTTATCATGCTTAATGAGTCATATAACCTTTCTTAACTTTGTCCTGAGATTTTTTTTTGTCTTTCTAATGTTGTCAAAATGTGAATAAAGTTCCAAAATTGAAAATAAATATTCTCTTATATAAAGGACTTCACAAGGCATTTTATATCTAAAACTTACTACTTTGGCATGGTACACAATTAAAAATCAGTCAATAATATAGGTCAACATTTTGCATCACACATAGATTTACATGCTTAATCAAGGAAGGGCCTAGGAAAAAGTCATTCTTGTATTTACCATGCACATTGATTATGCATGCTACCTAAGGGAGAACTAAATTTGATCTAAGACCCTATATTGAGGGTTAATGTAGGTAGTGATTAGGACAATAGGGGTTCTATACCATGTGATCATATTTCCCCTAACCCAATTTTCTCCCCTTTTTGTTTTTGATGCATTTGTTATTTTTGTGTGTGTAGATGGATCTAGGTTTTTGAATATTAAAAAAATTCTACAAGGATATTTATTTATATTCATGACTCAAAATTTCATAGGTAGGCTCACATAGGGACAAAAAATAAAATATAGAAAACACAGATCTCTATGACCATTTTGGAAAATAGTGGTAGGACCTAGACTATAGCATTAGACCTTGAAGTGTTCTATTTTTGGTGCTCTTATCATTTCACCAAATGAAAGATAGATTATGATTCTTGACATCTTCTTAGTCTTGTGTAACATTTTTGAAGCTTTAAAATAGTCATCTTAGTCTACTTTTCTAGATAAGCTAATTCTCTTCCAAAATTTGTATTTTACCACATTAGATTAGATTTTTCCCCTTTTCCAAACCCTTTATTGTTTAGGAACTAGACCCTAGTTTCCTAAAAGTATTAGCCAAAAAATACATAAGAAGGTTAATTATATAATGAAGAATTAGGTCACACAAAGGTACAAAATTAAAATCATAATTAAAAAATTATTTAAACTACATTTATCCTAATGACCTATTATTAGCCTAATCAATCTAATTAGACCATGTAGATAAAACCACATAGTGAGATATATCCTACACCAACAAATACTAAAATATGTTACCTATTTAACATAAAGTAAATAACATATGAAAATAAGTAAATTAGAAACATAAAAAATTCTTAGAGGTCCTAATTTTTTATTTTTTTTGAAAATATTTAGATTTATTTAGAATTTTGAAAGTTTGGAATTGAAATTTTTTAAAGTTAATAAGAATCAAAGATTTAAAAATTGAAGAAAATTGGAGGGATTTAGACAATTCATAACAAGGAGTTAAATCATAGTGTGTCAAGAAGAAATGAAATGAAATGCCCCCAATGTATGTGTAAAAATGTCATATATATGTAACACAAATGGTTGATATATTACAAATGTACATTCCCCCCAATGGGCAAGGGGATATTTATGCTCATGTAGTGTGTATAAGTAGAAAGATTTGATCATGTAAGTGTAATGGAATACATAACATGATAGATATTAATAGTAATAAAGTGGAATACCATAAATAATGTGCATTGAAATTATTTTAATATATATTTTTTGTATTAGTCAAATAAGTTTGAAAATCAAGAGATAAAATGCCTAAAAATTAATCCAAGGGCTATAAGATAGCTTGAAACTTTGGATAAAAGAATTAATGAGGTAAAAAAAAAGAAACTGTGTATAAAGGAAAATATGTAAATAATTAAACAAAAGAATTAAACCAACTAGTGGGTTGAGAGGAAGTAAAAAGTTGTGTCCAACCAAGGAACTAATAAAGAGGATGGGCATATGTATACCCAACTGTATGGTATGATGAAATGACTTCTGGTGAACAATCCAAGTTAGATGTGAATATATTGGAATGAATAAATGTATCATGTGTGATATATACCTCAATTATATTTTCATATTCATCATGCATATTATTTGTGTCATTTCAATCATATTCTACATAATCATTATAATCATCATAAGAGAGAACTAACTTCTTGAGTTGTGCTTAGAATTGTACTATGACATTTTGATAATCTTTTATATTTATATATGAAAAATGAATTGCCATATACTATGGTATTGACCTTTATTATTTTTATATTATAATATGTATTTTATTATGTGATTATATTGATATTCTATTAGTTGTATTGGCTTTAAACTAGGTGAAGATATGCATTCTTTTTGTAACATCCCTTGTTATAACTTTTGTAACCTTTGCTTTTCAAATTGTTCATTTTGAAATCCTGATTTTTTATCTTGTTATTTTTTGTAATATTGTTTGCTTTAGTTTTGCCTTTTGAGTATTTTATTTCTCTAATTTACTCAATTTTAGCTATTTTTTCTTTGAATTAGCCTTTTCTATCCAAATTTGTTATCTTTGTTCTTTTTACACTAATTCTATTTTTTATACTTTTATACTTGTACTTGTTCCTTTGGATATGTAGTTATAATGTGAGTGGGTTATGTTGTGTAGCAACATACCCCATTTGATAATTTATTGAATAGGGGACCCACCATTTTTACTTAGATTTATTTAAAAAAGGTAAATCTAAAAACATGATCCATGAATGAAATAACCCCTAGAGAATAAGCATTTCAAATACTAATTTCTAAGTGTTAAAAGATTTATTGAGTACTATATTACCTTATGAAAAGTCAAGATTCAAGCATTAATATATTCTTCATAAAAATATTTAACTTTAAAAATTAACCCTTTTGATTTGGATAACTAACAAGACTAATAATGTTATTTTCTAGTTTATTCTTGCTTAGTTTTTATCCTATGCAAGTTATTTTGAAATTTATTTTTTTATATTTTATCTCTAGAGTATCTACGAACTCACTTAATCATGCCACATGGTATGTTCTCACTCATCTATAACTATTTTTTAACTTAAAAAATTATGAAATCTTTTGATTCTCTAGAAAAACAAGATCCCTCCATGTGTCATCATCCTTATAAACTAGAGTTCAAGTAGAAACATACAAGTTAGGAAGTCATCGAGTAAAGTAGAGTAGTAAGAGCCATCCATGTGTCATCATCCCAAGCACCTATAGTCTGACATACATAAGGCATAATTCACAAAGTCTAAAGGATTTCTTTAAAGTAACAAGATTGATCCATGTGTTACAATACCACTGACCCACTTCCTGTATAATTTACAATAAAGAGTTTTATACTCAAAATAAGTGGATTCTTGATATCTCTCCAAGTGTCATCATCTGGGAAATGTGTGTCCAAAATAAATAAAGTACACAAATCTAGAATTCAACCACCAAAAAAATAGTGATACATAACCACATGTATCCAAGATGAACAAGAATAATGGAATTAAAACCAACTTATAAGAGAATGAAAAATGAACATTTGTCATACTAAGATGAAAAATCACCCAAGATTAGTGAAAAAGACACAAGGTGATAAGGCACATTAAAGTTAGCATTGTAAAATAAAAATTCAAATAATAAAACATAGATAGGGAATGGCATGGAAGATGCTTCCATTAATTCACATAAATTAGACACTTAATGCATTAAATTCATATAATAGATGAATATAAATAAATATACTTAGTTTAAAATGAGATTTAATCACATTAACCTCTAGTTATCTTGTGCACATTAGGAATCCAAAATTCACAGTGAATCAAAGACTTTGTGATTTTAGAGAACACAAAATTATTTAATAATTTCAATGGCTTCCTCATCTTATTTCCTCCCTCAGCATGTTTAATTGCTATCATAACTAAACATATATACACAATGTTTGATTTAGTATAACTACAACACAAGTTCAAACACTATTCAGCTATATGGGATGAAGTGGAATTTGTAAAACCATATAAAGTAGAGGATCAATTGTACATCTTCATTAAGAGATAAAAAGATGACATTTCAGATATTAAGTTAATATTCCTACCTAATTCTAAAATTAATTCAAAGGTAATGCTTACCATTGACTTGCTCTTTTATTTATTTGTAAATGGGAAAATATTACATTATGAGCTCAATAATACCCTTGTGACATGTTGGAAACATAATTAGTGGGGGGGGTGTGTGAATCATTCTCTTAAAAAATTTAATTCAATTCCTCCTTAGCATACATGAACCATCACATCAACATATAGATCAAGTGATGCATAATCAATCAACCATACAAGCATGAAACAAGATTACACAAGACAACACATCATATAGGTGTGAAAAACTTAAGGGAAAGGAAACCTGATGATCCCTAAAAATGGAATACAATAATATAAGTCAAATTATCATATTTTAGTGAATCACCAACTCCACATGTAGCACCAATCCCAACTAGCTAATGACCAACCCAACTAGGCTTTAGAAAACACAAACTTGTAAGGAGACACCAACCCCGTAGATGGATCAACACCAACTCAACCACCTAAAAATTTTGATCAACTTAAAAAAACATTATTTATCACAAAATATATGATGATCACCTTCTTTATCTCTTCTCACTACTCTATCCCTCTCAAACTAACTTCTAGGATTCTTCACTCAACTAGGTCTCATTAAGACATATTAAATCATATGAACTCGATATTCATATGTAGGCACACTATCATATCTTCATGAATAATATTATACACTCATATTATGGTTTAAAATGCCTCTTTATACTCAATAATGTTCTATTTCATTTGCATTCACTTTCCACTTCTCTAACTAGCCAATTAGGCCTTGTTCTTATACAATCCTCTAAATCACACACCACTTTGTCATCCATACAAATTTTCACACTCAAATGACCATTTTATTAGGTCTTAAAACATGTTTCATGCATCTATAAATCATTACAATAGGTCATACAACTTAAAAGACCAAAGCATCTTTTAGGCCTTAGGATACCTAATTCAATTAGGCCTTCATTAGTACATGTTACCCTTTGATCTCATTTCAAAAAATTAAATTAATTTATGAATAATATAATTTCATTAATTGATCAAATAGACCCCAATAAACATCTTCTAAGGTCCATAACACTTTTTGGTACCAACCCCTTCATGAACACTCCTTGTAGCACTATTCACAATTAAGCATGTAAACCTACAAAAAAAAATTCCAAACAAAATTGAAACATGTAAATAATTAATTCATATAACCATGATAATAAATAATATTAATATAAAATAAATGAAATTAATAACATCACCATGTGATTTATAATTCACAACTCAAGTTAAAAGGACTCAAACACTTCTATACAAATAACCCACTTAGAAATGACAAAAAACTCAATAAACCAATCATGAACAACTTGATCTTAAATAAATGAAATAACACTTCCCATAAAAATTTAAAATTTAAAAATATAATAATAAATATATATATCAATATCAAATACAAAAATCATAAATTCTAATGTTAAATAGTGGTCTTCTAGACCAATCTTTTGGCCTTACTACACATGGTCAAACCAAAACCAAACAAGCCATTTTAGCTTCAACATTTCAACCATTTTAATTGACTATAAAACATCATGAAAATAATGGATAGGAAATAAAATTACTAAAACACGACACCATGCACTCTAATGCATCATTATATTATGAAATCATACCAAAAACCAACTTCTCAAACTGCTTGGGTTTTAAAATGTTCTTGTTCATTAGGCATGTTAGCAATTGGTCAACTTAGATCACACATTTGTGAAAATTAATAAATATAACCAATACCAAAACCAAAATGACATCAAATATTAGTCTCAATATTCAAACTTCATCAATTTTTAAACTTTGTCCAATATAACTTTTTACAGCTACAACTTCTTTAGAAATAAGCCCATACCTTTACATTTTATCTCTCCTCTCTCTAACCACCACCAAATTTAGGTAATTGGGAGAGCTAAATACAATATAAAAACACCTAACTTATCAATCCAAACCATCATGATAACTTTTGAATCATATCTTCAACATTGAGTCATTATTAGGGTTTTAAGAGGGTTTAAACACAATTCCACTATTAACGATTGTTTATAAATCATATTTCATAAATATAAAAAATAATTCCTAAAATTTTATGCTAGGACACTTCCACATATACAATTAATATATTAGGTTCCCATGCAAATGTTTGATGAGCTAAATACCATAAGAAAATCTTTCTCGATTTGAGCATCCTTCATTATGTGCACTCAAGAGACCTCAAAGAACTTTTTCTTGCCTTAACCTTCAAACTTTGACCTAAAAGTTCATGAATATACTTGAGAAAACCTATCACACATCTAAAAAATCTCACATATGCATACTTGTCTTATAAACTCAACCTCATACCTCATTAATCCATGTTCTCACTACCTTACTTTCTACACCTGAGTCTTCACACCTAATTAAGGCTTGAAATGACCTTTAAACCTATTCTCAATATCTCAATACTTCACTCACATGCTCACACAACATCTCAAACTCTCAAACAATGTCAAACATCCTTATACAACCTTATCTCATCATGCAACCAAGCTTATGCCTTCACACACGATCCCTTCATGCCATAACTAATCTTCACAAGACAAATTATCTTAAAATACACTTGAAATAAATATTGTATAACATTTAAAATCCTGAGAAAATCTATATCACCATGCCACCATGCCTCTTCATTCACAAGACTAGTATCTTATGCACATACCTTCTCAAGACACTTCTAGGCTTAATCAATTGATAAATTTGACAATGACCTTACATTATTAGCTTCACATAACTCATAAAGTCTTAAGAACATATAAAAATCATATATTACACTTTAAAAATCACTTCAACATTTATCAATATTCTTTCTCATAGTTACACTCTTCCATGACCTCATAAAGACCTATGCTCTCATGACCATGCCAACCGACCTTCAACACTTCTAAAAGTATCTAAAATTTACTTACATTATAAATCAATGCCAAACAACCTCTCACAATATTGTTCTCACTTACTTCACCAAACTTCACTATGTACACCTTATCATAGGGTCTAGACTAGGCTTATCAAGACACCTTATACTCAAGAGCTAGTACTCAAACATGTTTACCTCAATGATATCAAACAATAACACTATTCAAAAAAAAATTCACACCACCACAATAATATATTTTTTATCAACATTATCTCATGCTCAAATAATACCATACATCCTTCACATGCCTTGATAACAGATCATGATATCTCATTAGGCCAGGCAAGGTTTAGGACTAGTCTAGTTTGATATTTGGACTAAAGGTATTACCCCTATAGGCTCACCTTGAAACTCTCCTTGATGACTATACACATTTCTCACATGCCTTACATTCCCCTAAAATAATGTCATACCTCTACACATACCTCTATACATATAACTTTATGCTCACCATGCACATGCCTCTTCATGACATGACTATGCTTGTTATGCATTATACCTTTCGTGATTGACCTGTAGAAATGATTTGAGACATTAGTTTTATTTAAATTCTCTTTCAATAATGATCTAGTCACTCATATATTGTCAATATGTATTTGATCACCTTGTCATATTTTACACTACTAACAACACTCTTTTCTCTCATGACCACAAACTTTTCTCTCATAGTAACACTCATGACAACACTCTTTCTTTCATGGATGACCTCACTCATGATAACTCTATCATGAACCTAATCACTTCTAAATGAACTAACCTACTTGTAATTAACCTCATTCACCATGATTATACTCTCCCTCATAGAACCAAGACTCACTATGTTGGCACAAGAGCTCATCATACACATGCCTTAAAGCTTACTTAACCATGTACCTTCACAAGAACCTTTGACATCAATCAAACCATAAATGCCAAAAATTAACAATAAATCACAATGATCAACAATCTCCCTTTTTATCATTGATGGAAAACACACTCAAAAAACTATGACAGTCACTCTTTATGGAAACCATTTTCCAGTATTGATCTTGGCTTTTATCACCCTTTTTGATCTTTCTCCCCCTTTGACATTAATGATAAAGGGTACCTAAAACTAATAGAATAACACTTGCTCCTATTGAGCTAATACTACCTCTCAAAGATACTAGACAACACATAATCTTTAGAAACTATAGAAACCACCCATGGAAACCACTCTCATAAACATCAAACCTTAGAGCTATCAAGCTCCCCCTTAAACTAATCATATACAAATCAATGAAATAAATTCAATAAATAAGGATAACACAACATAACCATGCTCCCTCTATGCTCATGCTCAATATTCCAAAGAACTTTGAAACTTAAAAACACTCACCTTATCCTTGACATGAATAAAACCAGCACTCTTAGCACTATCTAAAGAATTTGAGATTCCCCCTTTTTATTTATAGCTTAAGCCCATCAGGGCTCATAGACCAATCTTAACTTGCTTCAATCAACGTGATACCTATACCAAAACTTAACATAGATCAGGATCAGCTACTAATCACAAATATATACCAAAACTTACCTCTCATATATGAAAATATTAATTTTTAACCTCAAAATCCTAATGTCAACCTTAGAATTTTGGCCATGCTACCAACTAAACTTCTAGTTCTACCAACAATTTACAAACTTGTCTTCATAATCATATTGGTCTTGTAAACCAATCTATATCCCATATATCTCTATACATAATCTTATGCTCAAACTTGTATTCCATACCATGCACCTTAGATGCTACAAACACAAGAATGGATCAAATCCATCTTTATTTTATTACTATATTTATAAAAACAAGCTTCCATCATGCTTCTAGCCCTATCAACATTCTTTAACCTGATTACATACCTATCAAAACGTCACAAACCTTATTAGCACTACTCACATACTCTTAGAGCTAATGAATCACCTTATTATCTCCCCTTCAGTCATGTCTTCTACTGAATGATGAATTTCTCCATGAATCCTAATGGAGTCACCCATTTCCATAGGGCTCTATATCATTATGAACTCAAGAGATTCTCAAATCTTTATGTTCTCACAAGATTAAATATCCTTTAGGATCCTCTTATGATTGAACAAAATCTTTGAGTTGACCTTTGAATTGGCCTCTTCATCATCCTTCTGAGATGAAAAAGAATACTCTTGACATTATTTCATATCTAACTTATTCTCTATAGTATCAATAAGTCCACTTTGGTTTATGAGGTGATCATGACTCACCTTGATTGATTTTGGGTTTCTTACCTTGATTTAATTTTTATCGTTCACTCTAGGATCTTAAAACTTATTATTTTATCTATCATTCTCCTTGGATTGAGTTAAATAATTTTACTTATCCACCTTTTCATCCTTCTTCTTCTCATTAAACTCTTCATCCTTACTACTATACTTTTGTTCTTCCTTGAACATGATAGCTAGCCATACATGTGCTTCTATGATCACCTTCAATATTTTAAGCCTAATTCAAATGACTTTTATCTAATACCAAATGTTGGAAACACAATGAATAAGAGGGGGGTAAATTATTATGTTAAAAACTTTCTTTCAATTCTTCCTTAGAATACATGAAACATCACATCAGCATATAGATCAAGTAATGCATAAGTAATCATATATACAAGCATGAAAAAAGATTACACAAAACAACACATCATATATGTGGTAACCCATCAAGGGGAATAAAAACCACTAATCCAAAAAAATTAAATATATACCTATAATTTAAAATATCATAGTTTAGTGAAGTAGTACCTCCACATGGAATACGAACCCTAACTCACTAAGCACCAACCCAGCTAGGCTTTAAAAAACACTAAATTAAAAGGAGGCACCAACCCTCTAGATGACTTAGCACAAAATTATAAACATAAAAGTTTTTATCACCTTTATAAAAACTTGTTTCTCACAAAATAGATGATGATCAACTTCTTTAGCTCTTCATACTCCTCTATCCCTCTCAAACTTCCTTCTGGGCTTCTTCACTCAACTAGGTCTCTTCAAGATAGATTAGGTCATATGACATTGATAATCATATGCAAACACACTTTCATATCTTCATGACTGATCCTATACACTCCTCTAATTGTCTATAATACCTATTTATTCTCAATAATGTGTTGTTTCATTCGCATTCACTCTCCACTTCTCTAACTAACTAATTAGGCCTTGTTATTATACACTCATCTAGATCACACACCTCTTAGATGTAAATACATGATTTAAAACTTATATTACCATTTAAATATGTCTTATAACACATTTTATACATGTATTAATCATTAAAATAGGTCATCCACAATTTAAAATACCAAAACCTCTTTTAGGCCTTAAGGAGACCTAATTCAATTAGGTTTTCATTAGTACACATTACCCTTTGATCTCCTTGAAAAGATTTACCTTAATTGAATAAAAATATCCTTCCATACATTGATAAAATATACCCCAATAAACATCTTATATGTTCTAAAACACATTTTATCACCAACCCCTTCATGAACACTCCTTGTAGCACTGTTTACATTTAGGCTTGTAAACCTACAGAAAGTTTGCCAAATAAAACTAAAGCATGTACACAATTTAGTCACATAATAATGATAATAAATAACATTAAAATAAAATAAATGAACTTAAACACATCAACATGTGATTTATAATTCAAAACTTAATTAAAAATGACTCAAACACTTCTCTACAAATAACCCACTCATAACTGCTAGAACACTCCAAAAACTAGTCATGAATAACTTGATCTTAAAAATATGAAATAACACTTACCATGACCAATGAAACTTTAAAAATATATTTTGACATATATAAACCACCCCAAAATACAAAAATCATAAGTTCTAATGTCAAATATTGGTCTTGCAGACTAATATTTTGACCTCACTACACACAGTCAAACAAGAAACCATATAAACCATTTTGGCTTCAACATTTCATCCACTTTCACTGACTATGAAACCTTATAAAAAACATGGATATGACATAAAATTCCAATGAAATGACACCATACACTCTGTATGGAATCATAAATGCATCATGTCTATAAATCAATCTTGGCTCAGAGAATATAAAACATACCTTCACTTCTGATTGGGAATACATTTGTTAAGTGGAGGTATGGCCAATATGGGGATCTGATAGACCCAATTAGGGGATAACTTGTCATAATAAACCATGAGAGGAAGGGTTATAAAGCATATAGTCTAACATAATCATGTAATATCCCTAAAAGAGTCCTATATTTAATGTTCACTCTATTCTAATAGACAAGAAAGTAAATATAATCTAGTGCACACCAAAGCTTATGGCACAAAGTGGGGGTAAGAAAAAAAATAAAATAAACTAAACATGCATATACAACATATAATAATTTCAATTTATATAGAATCCTAATGCATGGGAGAGAAGCACAATTGTATTATCTATCTACTCTTGCAAAAGAGAAATAAATTTGGGAATACTTGCCTTTGAAGGTGAACCTATAAAGCCTCAATCTCTCCCTTGGCCAAGGTGTTTTGTAAGATATTGTTGTGGTATGTATGTATAACAAAGATAAATAAGGTTTAGGATACACAACATATATATGCATCCAAAATACTTATTCACAAGATAAGATCTGTATCTCAAAATAAATTATGGAACCCTAAGCTTTATTCCTTGAGGAGAATGGTCAATGTTCATATGTTCATTTACACTTACTCTTCTTCACTTATATTCTCACAAATGGTTGAAAATCAACTTGTATATATAGTTCGATCTTGCCCTAAATCCTTATAAATATGTTGGCTATATAGGGTCAACCCAATTAACCCTATATGTTTTTGAGAGATAAATTAGTAAGTCGCAAGCTAGGCCAGCTGAATGACTAATAAATATCCTAATGAAAAATACCCCTAAAAAGTAAAAGGTCAACCCAGTAAACCCTATACTATAATCAGAGTCTAAAAACTATACAGGGTTAACCTAATCAACCTAATACAATCAATTAGTGAAAGCGGGTCAAGGCAAGAGGAAGGAGGATAAAACATGAAAAATGAATGGAATGGGTAAGACTAAGAATAATAAGCTTAGGGTAACTATTTTTAGGAGATGAGTTTGTATATGGAAAGTGGAAAAATGGAAAACAATCTTATGAAGCATCAATGGTCTACCCACCCCTTTCCCAATGTACCCCTTAGGGCATGCACTTAGAGAGATTAAGACTCAATGGGTTTATATAAGATATAAAGTGTCATTAATTGATAAAATATTGAAAATATTATGTGTATACATATTCCCTACTTGAATCTCATCACGTGTCACATAAGTGCAACACAAGATGGTGCTTTAGGAAATAGAACATGATAACACATAATGTTGATGGTAAGTAAAGTGCATTAAGTAGTAAATAAGATAAAGGAAAGGATAAAATTGAAAAACACATACCGTTACTTATCTTAATGTTGTAGAGAAAGAATTAGATATAAAGAAGAAGTGAAGGTTTCTAATGTGTAGAACACTAGGCAAACCTATAGAAGTTAGTGTTAAAAGTAGCCAAAAATCAAAAGTTTTAGAATATAGGCATATAATAGTGGAAAAGATTTTATATGTCATCATGAATCCAATGCATTTTATGGTTTGAGATAAAGATGAATAGAAATAAAGATATAGGCAAAAGAAGGAATCTACAAGAAAATAATTGAAGAATTTGAATTTTAAAAAGTGTTTTTAAATAGGGGAAAGAGAAGTCATTGTTATTTTGACTTGTGAAAGAGATAAAAAAGAGCTATGGAGACCAAATGAGCTAGGATGATGAGGAGATGATAGGATAGACAAGGAGGGGCTCCAAGAGTGGTAGTGGGTGTACTATAGGTATGCAACTATGAATTTTAAGCCAACTTTTGAGTACTTTGTTAAATTAACTATATTTATAGAAAAATGAAAATTTTAGCATTTTTAGATGTCAAAATGAAGCAAACTTATATTTTATAGGTAGGAAAAACTAATTAGGTAAATGGGTTTGAATTGATTAGGGAGAAAACTATTAGAAGACACATATTTAAGAAAATGTAAGGGGTCAGTAGTAAAAAACAACTAGGTTGACCTAGTTGACCAATAGGCTAAAAATAGGTAAAATCCATACTACCAACCTAGTAGGTGTGTGTTGACCCTATATATTTTATATACTATCGACCTAGTATAGTTTTCCAACTAATCTGAAAATTCTAGAATGATAAAGAAATATTAGGGAGGGGAAAATAATAAGGTTGACTTAGATTTTTAGGTCAACTAGGCTAAAAATAAGTAAATTTTGGTCAAACTAGGTTAACCAAAGAACCAGAATGGTATTAAAATGCATGTAAAAGGATGAAAGAAGGATAGAATGGCTCAAAATGACCAAGCAAGGGAAAAAGACTAAATAGGCTAAAAATAGATAAAATAAATAAATATAGGATTATTTTTTATTGAAGATTATAAAAATAATGTATTTTGACTATACATGACATGGAAGATCTAATACATCTTTTGTTGTTTCTTGTTTGCAAGGATGACCCTACTTCTAGAGATTGGTAAACATGTCTTAGATACTATTGGAGCATCTAACCATATGAGATAGAGCTAGGCTAGTAGTTATAGGCCTAGGAGGGATAGATGACATGTGTAAGATTCCCCTGAGTGTGGATCTATTACTCATGTTCCTTAGATGATGGGAATGATTAACTAACACCTTCAGATGGGAGGTGGATGGGGACATAGTAGAGGTAAATATCACTTTTTAAGATGTGCATGCCATCCTAGGGATATTGGTAGTAAGAACACTAGTGACTACATGCATACCAAACATCTTTAAGGAAAGGAGAGCCTTAGCTATGTGGGATACATGATCAAATATAATATTACTAGGTAGGTGAGTTAGTATGTTTGATATATATGAATTATAGATTCCATATATCTAGAAGGTTGTGATAGGACTTGTGACACAATGAGTGATATGTCATAAGTTAGATGACAAGGTACCACTATTCATGTTAGCTTTAAACAAGGTGATCTTATAGGAGGGTGTACTATATGATCTTAGCTCTATCATTTGGGTTTAGCTCTTACATGATGTGTATGAGGTTCTAATTAGAGGGTATAAATTGATAAGATTGATCATATTATTAATGGCTTAGATTTATGATATGCTTCCCATGTAGTCGATGGTAGGTCACATCAAGTGTAGAGATGGAGAGGACTAGGTAGCATGGGTCATGCCCTATATGCTAGTGCTACAAATGGTGAGATTCATAGATATAGTGTGGTATCCATATGGGCACATAGTGATTACATGGTTAAGCTAGTACATAGTTGAACCAACTACAATGAGGATAGAGGTTCTAAACACTATACATGGTAGAGAGAGCCACATTCAATGATAAGGGTGAAAAAATAGATGCACTTACCTCATTTATTAGTATCAATATTGATGCTTAAGTAGTAGTCTCAACATGTGAAAGAGCAATGGGAGTGGAGGGGACTAGGACCACTAGTGATGAGGCTAATCCTTAGACCACATCATGAGTGACTATGGACTGTGAAAGCATGGTAGGGAGTAGAGCAAGAGGAGAGGGGTGTGAAGATAGTGGTACCAAAGATAACACCACCAGTTTCATAATGAGATAAACATCAACCATCAAGGGCATGGCATTGATGGAGGTAGGAGGAACATACGAGAGTGGATACTATCACCATCTATGATGACCTAGCAAGTGATCCAAAGTGAACTGGATGATAGAGAGGTCACTCAAGCATATGTTGAGGTGGACATGAGCCATGACAGGTAAATTTGAGTAGAGGAGGTGACCTACATAGGAGGTGTCAAGGGGATATATAAATGGAGAGACTATGCTAAGTGGTCATTCAAATGGTGTGACCATAGTGGCCAAAACATAGATAGGTAATAAAAATTATTAAATTATTTATTAAGTTTTTATTTTGAAATAGATACTAGAAATAGATAGATAGATAGACAGATAGATATATAGATAGATAGATAGATAGTGTGAGATATAACAATGATCTAATATATATCTAGGTGTGATTTTTTAGGTGTAGCTAAGGATAAAGAGGAGAGATAGGGGCCTCTTTTGAAGGTAGTTCTCCATGACATCCTAGATGAGACTCTACAATATTATAACCCTACTTCATTAGAGGACCCTATTATACCATGTTCCCTAGCTTAGGTGAGCTAGTTCAAATTAGTTAGATAGGCAATAAGGCATATAGGAACATAGAGAGAGAGAGGATGTATCCACCGATAGAGATGAGTAAAGGTGAGATACAAGCATTGTAGGCTCTAAAAGAGGAGAGAGATTCACATATAGCTATAGTGATGTAGATGACACAAGCACATATAATGGCCCAGACCTAGTTATCATAGGCACAAGTGTAGGTAGCACACCTACAAGGACAAGTAGAGGGATTGAGATCTCAGATGGCTTCCTTATAGTATATTTTTTAGAGGAGACAGATTAAGGGCTCAGTAGGTATCATGGATAATCCATGAGATAGATATGATGAAGCCTAACTATAGAGTTTGAGCATTGTATATGTGGTTGTACTTGTTGTATAAAAAACACATGATATTTATATATATGATGTATCATTTTATCATATTGATATTGATTGTGTATGTTTTCATCATTATGGTTATGGCTATGGATGCTTTGGATATATTTATTTTTATCACATGTATTTATATTTCTGTTGTATATGCTATAGGAAATATATGATATGTGGTTTCTCTTATATCATTATGTAAAACACATGCATGGTTAAAAAGAAATAGGCAAAAAGTACATGGCAAAACATAATCAATCAAAAATGTACTACTTGTTATTTTAAGTTGGGGAATGTTTAATAACAACAAAATTACTAAGTATAAATAAGTAAGGGATAGTAAAACAAGGTGGTAAAAATGGAATTTGTTTTTAAACCAAAGTGAAATATTTTTTCACTAAATTAAAACAAGTAAAATCATACTAAATCACATTGGGAAGTATGAAAACAATGTAATCAAATGAAAGGTATGTAAAAGTGAATAAATGGTATAAAAAAATTAATTAATTCAATAAATTATACTAAATCATGTTGGAAAGTATAAGAGAAAAATAAAATTGAAAAAATATTGGTCTCAAATTGATCACACTAATTCAAATTGGGAAGTATGAAAAAATCAAGAAATTGTTGTATTCTTACATGCACTCAGAAAATACAAAGATAAAATCCAAAAAGCAATGAAGTAAGAATAAAATATATTAAATAAAGTTGGGAAGCATGTAAATGATGTGTAACTTCATAATCAATCACATCTTATATGATATTTGACACATGCAAATTTGTTTGTGACTTGTATTATTAAAACATTTTGTGAGAAATGTCAGGTCCTATCCATGACCTTACACTGCAACTCAAAAGCATAACAACAATAGGGTGTAAAAATTAGGAAAAATAGATTAACAAAGGATGTGGGAAATATGAAGGAAAAAGGTGGTAATTTGTAAGGATGTTAAAGTTGTTTCCATGGTCTTATAAATGAAATCATAAATTAAATCCCAAGGGGAGTGATCAGTAAACAAGACAATATTTCTCAAGAATAAATATGAGGGATATAGGGAATGAAAAAGGGAGTGTAAAAATCAAAACTTAGGCATCTTATGAGAAGACCTTAGGAGGCAAGAGGCAAACTAAGGACATGAGAAGACACTAATTGACTAGTGACCCTCAATGTACAAAGGAAACCTATTCTCTATAGACACAAAGATTTGTAGGAAAATAAGTGTGTTACTATGATCAAATCATGAATGTATATTGGTATTAACAAATATAAAATGGACCTACCTTATCATGACATGTTCCCCATTCTTCAGGACCCTTTACAGAGCTATCAATCTACTACAAACATTGGGTACTAGCATAAGAAAATAGGTAGCACTAAAAGATTTTTTTATTCTCCTCTTCTAATCTACTAGGTTATTACATCCCAAAGGACCTTGGCTCTGTAATGAGGCAAACTTTGGAGTTTTATATTTGACTAAAATAGAGAGATGTGCTTTGAATCATGTCTTTTAGTTTGATTTGACTTTTAAGAATATTTTTTCCTTTTATATCATTATCTTTTGTAAAATGATTTGGATTTTAACATTTTTTGGATTTTTAATATTCCTTATCCATAAATACTTATAACAAAAAATCATGAGATATGTAGTGATACACACAAATTATATTTAGGCTAAGGCTAAAGGAAGCTAAGTAACCAAATATAAATATTGACTAAGATACTTAGGCTTAACAATGAACTAACATGTGATCTCAATTGTCAACTATGTATATCCTTAGTTTGTGAAAAAGGAAGAAGTGGAAAAAGAGATCCAAAGGTGGACCAATATAAGGAAAGTATAATGAGATACATTTTTTGCTAACTGATCACATGGTAAAGGGAAACAAGAACCAAAGGGAAAAGGGTTTGTATAACTAAGTCACAATGACAATTATTTATGGGAACATAAAGATAAGAAATCAAACAATCATGAATGAAAAAGAAGAGAGTTTTGATAAAAACTAATGAAATAAAGAGGAATTAATGATAAATAAATATAATCATATACAAAGATAAATGACAATATAAGCAATATATAGTACAAAAGGTAAAGAATCATTACATAAGAGAAATATGAATTTGACACAACATCAAATGATATATCAGATAGATAAAAATAAAATTGGATCACATGCCTACTCAAAATGCAAATGTAAAGGTAACATACATTTGTTTATAATTACTAAAAAATCTACCCACACACATTATTTAGGACATCAGGTAAATCTCTATGAATCTATATACAAATTGTTTCTAATGTCATGTTAATCTTTAGTGAAAACTAGGAGAAGACTTATTTTCTAATCTCCTCAATTGAAAAAGTAAGAATACTCGAAGGATAATGCTAAGGAAAATAAGGTAAGCGATACTTGAAAAAATGTGTGCAAGTGGGCTCTACAGGATAGGAATCACTAGTAGAGAAGGATCCATGGGTGAAGTACTCACAGGTGGAGAGGGATCCACAAGTGAGGGAAGGCCCACAAGTGAAGTAATCATGGGTGGAGGCATAGAAGGTGATGTAGGGACCATAGGAGGGTATGGAGCCACTAGAGGTGGGTTCATATGAGAATAAGGTGGAGACTTATTATGGGATGACCTATGGGAGGAATAGAAGATGGTCTAAGAATAACAATAAGGCTACTTAAGGTGTTGTTTAAGGATGTAGTAATGATGGGTGACACATTAGTGCCATAGATAATACATATCACCATACTTAAGTATGTATTCAAGTATAAACTTTAAGGGAGACATGGCTTTGTTTGAGGTAAGAGAAGAAGGATGTAAAGTATCAATATATTATTGTAACTTGCGATAATAGGTATACAAATGATTATCTATCCCATGGAAGCAACATATACACTTGTGAGTGACCTTATGAGAAATACTCATAAAAGGAGGTATAATATGAGTGGAAGAAGCTAGAGAGGACTCATTGGTCCATTTGGTGGGTAATGGATCCATCTTAGGCAAGGGAAGTTAACCATCACCAAAATAAGGTTGTGATAGAGGAGGAATGGAACTAGGCTCAACAGAAAGAGTAATGGGATGAGAAATAGGTCTAAGCTCAATAATAATAGGAGTAGGAATGGGATCTAATAATATCTCTACTAAGGGAGGAGTAGTATCTATATAATGTCTAAAGAGGGTTGTACAAATATCAGGAGTAAACCAATTATGGTGATTAGGGAAACTAGTAAAATCATAAGGCTGGGTCATAGTACGATCCATGAGCATACTCTTATGAGGATACTTAGAAATTAAAGGTATCAGTATCATATCTACCCTATGGTAAAGAGTAAAAATAATAGAATTATGAACTATAAATGAAGTAAAATGGGAGGATACACATAAATAATCAAGTAAATAAGAATAATAATAGACAATCTTAGCATCATGGGCCTATACAAGATCACATACGAATGGATCATATAGGAAAAAACCATCATTATAATCTAGGATATGAATATCAATGACATAAGTAAGGAAAAACTTGTCATCTAAGGAAGTGTGGTGAATAGAATGTCATGTTTTGGTCAAGCCTATGGGAATATCATCCCAAGGAGGCTTACAAGAATCAGGCTATAAGGAAGTAGTAAATTGTGATATGAGGTGAGGTGAGAGATTGGAAGTTTTAATATTTATGTTAATCTCATTAGGATCATCATCATCAAAATCTAAGAGGTTAAGAGGAATGTTCCCAATGCATTTGGGATGCCCATTGTGATCTCAGTTTGAATAAGTAGGAAATTTAAGATGTTGAGACTCATGGAATGAAATTATGGACAAAGGTTTAATATTAGGAATCTTGAATAAAGAATGGTCTTAGAATTGTTAAAAATTCCAAGGGTTAGTGTCACCTAGAATCCTATAAATGTCTCCATTATGAGGGAATTTAATGCATTGGCAGGAAAAAATATAACACCTTTCATACAGTGAATCCATAGCCTACCAAGCAAGATGTTATATGAAAGGGGAAAGTTAAAGATCATTACCTTTACAAGAATGATGATAGGTGAAATGGTAATGGGAAGCCACACATAACCTAGAGGAGTCATATGCCTTCTATCATATCCTTTGTAAGTGTTGCATGTATACTTGAGTTGTATTCTAAATATCCAAGGGTCTTAATGAAGCTGAGAGAGGCAGCATAGGTGTCAAAACCCTCATCAATTAATGCATTCTTAACTTGGATATCACTTATTTGAACACTAATGAATAATGGATTATCATTATCATGAAGTGTAATTTTGTTAAGAATAATAGAAGCTATGGGAATTTTTGAGGAAAGATAAGTGTCCATAGTTTCATCAATGTTGATAAACATATCTTCACATTGTTGTAATATACTATCATTGGATCCAGATAATAATACCTCCCATATTAATTGAGGAGGATTAGGGACATTCATATCAAATAATAATTACATAATATGGTTTCTATGATGTGGAGAAGTCCTCATAAGCTCAAGGAATATAATCTAGGATGAGAGATTAGTGAGTTTTTTAATGGGATCCCACTCATCATAACCTATAATAAGGATGTTGGATATAAGTGCATAATGATTAAGGAGTTCCTTAGAAGGAAGATCCAAAGTAAATTCAAATTTATGTTGGTAAGAAGAAGAAGGTTTAGAACAAGGTTATAAATCATGTTGGGATGATCATGTAGTTAATTCAAGCTGATTTGGAGAATTGGTAGAAGAAGTGTTAAAAGAACTATGAGTATCATTTGTGTTATAAGATGATGGAAGAGTAATATAAATATAAAATGAAGTGTTTTCTAAGGGAGAATAAAAAATTGGATCATCAAAAGTAATAAGGTCATCTTACCCCAACTCATTTAAATGAGTTGGAGAAGAATCCTAGATATCATGATATGTTCTAGATGAAGGAGTGTAGATAGATTAGGAGTTGGTAAAAGAAACCACCCTTCACATATTAGTCATGATAACCAAATTATCTTTAGAAGTGGGTTCAACAAGACTTTCTACATTATTGGTGGAATGGGTGGCTTTGTCTTGATTGTCTTCGATAGGTTAATGATTAGGAAGAGGGTCTTTGTAGATAGCCAAATGAGCATTAACTTGATTTAAGGCTTGAGATTTATCATGTGATTCATAGTCCTTAAAAGTAATTTCATAAGATTTTTGATGATTTTGAATGATAGAATCATGATCAAAATTAGGACCAAGAATAAATTCCATAGCTAAATTATGAAGTTGTCTACAGGTGTCATGAGATTGACCCTAACTAGCATGAAACCAACATAACTTGTTAGGATCATAATAGGATTTAATAGGATGGGTAGGGTAAATATATCATGGAAGAGGCCTAGGTATATGATCAAGAAATTTATCTGAGGATAGTGGTTTATAAACATTAATGTTTTTTGGTGAATATAAGTGAGGATTGGTATATTATTGAGAAGGGGGAGCTGGTTCAGATGAAGGGGTAAGAATGATAGCTTGAACATTATGAATGATGTCATAATAATCTTTAATACCATCATTGGTAACATTAAATTTTTTGTTCTTAAGTAAGAGATGAGGACCTATAAAAGGTTAGGGTGGCTCAAATTGATGCATAAGGAAATCTTCTCATTTAGCTTGGCCAATAACCTCTTCCAATGTACATGGAGAGAGAGTATAGACCTGATACTGAAGTTTAGGAAAAAGGGAATTGGTAAAGAGATGGAAAAGACTATCATTGGCCATGTTATGTTCACATTTATTTGACAAGGAAATTTTATTTTCAAGTTGTTTACAATTTATGAAGTGGGCCAAAGTGTTTTCGATAAGATAACTAGTTTAGAATTCTTTAACTAAAACATTATGTAAATATTCCAAACTAGTAATGGAATGAGTTATAATTTGGTTATACCAATCCAAGACATCACCTATGAGATTTTTGGCTAAGATTTTTGTAGCAGTAAAGGTGTTTAATTTGACCCAATCCTTATAAATATTTCTAAATGTTTTAAGATAAAAGGTGGGATCGATTGATTCATTATAAGAAATTGTAGGATGATAGCTCCAATATCAATGTTAGAAATTTAAGTAGTGAGAGGTTTATTTTGGAGATTCTTAATTATTTTGTTGACCAAAGGAGGTTGAGGGTTGAGATTGCCTTGAGAATATCAAAGAAGATGGGGAACATTCTGGTTATGTATGCCCCAAGCCATTGGTTGAGGATGAGATTGAAGATGAAGAAGGTGGTTTTCCATTATCATCACTTGATTTATGTGTATTCATTTGCTTGAGTGGTTGTAACAATAGTTGATGTGTTTGACTATAATTTTTAGAAGTATTAAAGTTGGTATTAGTATCTTGGGTACAACTATTAGTGTTGATAAGAGATTGAGAGGAACTATGAGAATGTGAGGCAATAGTGGCAAAATTTGATTATGTAGCAAAAGATGGACTAGTGAATGGTTGAGAAGAAACACTAGTAACATGATTAACTTAGGTATCAAATGATGAACTAGTGGAAAGATTAAGGATGGTGGACCTTATAAGAGGACCACTAGATGCAGAACCTAACATGTTAGTGGATATGCTAGGTATTGAGGTGGAATAAGTTAGAGAAGAAGAGGTCATGGTATGAGAAGGGGTCATAATCAAAGGAAGAGGTTGAGAATTAAAAAAAGTGGTAACCCCAAATCTAGTTGAGAATGTATGAGTAGTAAAATGAGACTCTTCAACTTGACCACTAATCATAAGATTACAAATGGTAGAAGGATCTTCTCCTTGATGTTGAGGAAATTTGGAGATAAAAAAGATCATTTTGAGGGTATAATATAATTTGGGTTGGTATTATAATGATAAGAGAGGATTACATTGTAAATAAGTATTAGGATGGGTCCCATAATTCATTGTGTAATTGAAAATATGAACATTACAAGCATCCAAGAGTGGAGCCCTACTCTATCTATGGGAGAGCTTTATGAGGGTTGGTAAAATGCATCATGTAAGTTGACTAAAACTTAGTATTGTCATCAAGCATAAAGTCCATGATGAAGGGAAGGAAAGAAAGATGAGAAAGAAAGAAAACATGAGATGATAGAAATAGTACAAGGTTGACTAAGTCAACCTAGCACAAAAATAGGGTCTACAGACTATACAAGGTTGACTGGGCCAATCTAATATATTGAATAGAGATTGAAAAATGAGAAAATAATCTCTTTAAACTATATAGGGTCGATTGGGTCAATATAGTACAGTGAATAGGGGTTGGAAAAAGGTACAAGGTTGACAAGGTTGACCTATTACAATAGAGATGGAAAATTAAGAAGCCTATAACATATTTGTGAACTAAAACAAGATAACTTTTTCAAGTAATTTGAAAATAAATATCTGAAAGGAAAAAAGTAGTCAATTATATTAATGCTAACCAATGTAATTAAAACATACATCACAAAACCTTTCATTAATACTAGATAATGTAAGTTTTTACAATACACAATACAATTGAGCAAAGAGAAAGTAATAAAATGAGATTAAATAGCTAACTAATTGGTCAACCTAAATGATTATTATATTTTTAACATATGATTTTAAATGTGATGGGAATTTGGTTGTAAGCAAGGAACTAGAAAAATAATCTAAAGATGGTTTTAGGTAGTTTGGGCTGAAAATGACTATAATGGCAATGATAAATTCTTGGTATTGGGGCTTACTCCCTCACTTCACACACTACAATGATACAGGTGTCAAGTTCTTATCTAGTGTATACCATTAACCTTGCTTTATACTTGACCAAAATATCAAGTTGGATTCCCCTTTGATGATGAAATCCAAGTAGGTTGGCCTTGGGCAGACAAATGTTAAAATATTTGTTTAAATTTTGTGATTTGGTTATGTGTGCATAAAATAGAAAATAGTGAAACTAAATAATTAATTAGAAACTAAATAATTAAACTATGTGAACTAATTTAAGTATAAAAATATTAATAAATGAATGTGTAAACTAATCACTAGCATATAAGGTTAATTCTAACTTTGAAACAAGGTACTATGTTGATATAATTAATAGTGTATGCATATAATATAGAATAGGATCAATAGGGTCAAACCTGTACTATGGAAGAAAGTTCTAAAAATGAACAAGGTTAATAGAGTCAACCCAATTATCTAGATAACACACAGAACACAAAACTAGGTTGGTAGGGTTGATCTAGTTGACTATGCAAGGCCAGTCTTAAAGACTACAAACTGTGAAAAGAAAGACTATAAAGAAAGAGATAGAGATATAAAAGAACCTTGGTGGATTAGAGAAGTAGAGAATAAAGATTATTGTTTAATAACCCTTGTATATGCTTATAAATTTTCTTAACTAGGTTGATTAGGTCGATCAATCCTTACAAAAACTTGTTGAGTACCTGAATATATAAGGTCAATTGGGTTAACCTAGTATGCTAAAATTGATGCCTAAAAAAGTATAGGTTCAAGTGGGTCAACCTAGTAGTCTGGACTGGATGTCTAAAAAAGTATAAGGTTGACTAGGTTGACCTAGTAGTCTAAATTAGATGTTTGAAAAGCTAAAAACCTATACTAGGTCGATTAGGTCAATCCAGTAGCCTATACCTAAAAACCTACTTATAGAAGTTAGATACTCGGTCAATAGAGTTGATCCAATATGGAAAATATATGATAAAAATAATGATGAAAAAATGAAAGAAATGAAATAAGGTAAACAAATCCTACAAGTGTTAGTTCACATTGAGATACCCAAATGTATGCAATCAAAAATGCATCATGTCTATAGTTAAATCATGTCTTAGAGAAGATAGAGCATACCTACACTTCTGATTGGGAATACATTTATTAAGTAGAGTCATAACCAATATGGGGATCTACTAAACTTGATTAGGGAATCACTGGTGATAATACACCATGATATGAAAGGTTATAAATCCTATAGTCTAACATAATCATACAACAACAATAAAAGAGTCCTAGATTTAATGTTCACTCTATTATAATAAACAAGAAAATAAATCTAATCTAGTGCACACCAAATCTTATTGCACAAAGTGGGGGTTAAAAACAAAATAAACTAAACTCAATATGCATCAAATACATATACTCATGTCAATGTATACAAAATCCTAATTTATTGGAGAGAAGCACAATTGTATTATCTATCTACTCTTACAAAGGATAAATACATCTAGGAGTACTTTCCTTTGAAGATAAACCTACTGAGCCTCAATCTCTCCCTTGGCCAAGGTGATTCATAAGATATTGTTATGGTATATAAGGATAACAAAGACAAATCAACTCTAGGATAAACAACCTATCTATACATCTAAAATAATTCTCCATAAGAAAAGATCCATATCTCTAAAGAAAGTATGGAACCCTAAGATTTATTCCTCAAGTAGAATGATCTATAAGTAGATGTTCGTTCACATTTATTCTTCTTTGCTTCTCTTCTTATTAGAAATGAACTTGTATATATAGGTAAATCTTGGTATAAATATATTTGATTATGTTGGTTATATAGGGTCAACCCAGTCGACCCTATATTTTTTTAGAAGATAAATCACTATGTCCCTATATATAATTTAGAGGCTAAAAACTATACAAGGTTGACCTAGTTGACCTAGTATAGTCAACTAGTGAAAGGGGATCAAGGCAAGATCAAGGAGAATAAAGCATGGTAAATGACTAGAATGGGTAAGATTAAGAATATTAATCTTAGGGTAACTATTTTTAGGATATGAATGTGTATATGGCAAGTGGAAAAATGGACAAAAATATTATGAAGCACTAATGGTCTACCCACCCCTTTCTTGGTGCACCCCTTAGGGCATGCACTTAGAGAGATTGAGAATAAATGAGTTCTTTCAAGATAAAAAGAGTCAATAATTGATAAAATTTTGAAAATATTATGTGGATACACACTCTAATGTATAATTATTTCATGAAATAATACCAAAAACCAACTTCTCAAATTTCCTCAATTTTACACTATTCTTGTTCATTAGGCTTGTGAGTGACTTGTCAACTTGGATAAAAAATTTGGAACACTTAATAACTATAACCAATCTAGAAACCATAAAGGACATCAAATATAGTCTCAAGCTTAAACATTCATCAATTTTCAAACATTGTCCAATACAACTTTTTATAGCTACAATAACATCTTTAGAAAAAAGCCTATATCTTGACATTTTCTCTCCTCTCTTTAACCACCACCACTTGGAGGTAACTAAGAGAGTTAATTAAAAGATCTAAACTCTTACCTCTAATCATTCCAAACCATATTGATCACTTTTAATCATATCTTCAACATCATGTCACTATTATGGTTTTAAAAGAGTTTAAACACACTTTAATTGTTAACTATTGTTCATAAAACATACCCCCTCAATCCAAAAACTAATGATTAAAATTTTAATCTAAGACCCTTCCCCATATACCGTGAACATATTAAGTTCCCATGCAAAGTTTTGTTGAGCTAAATATCATAATAAAATCCTTCTCAAGTTGAGCATCCTTTATTATGTGCACTTGATAGACCTCACAACACTTTTTCTTTCCTTAACCTTCAAAATTTGACCTAAAACTTCATGAATACACCTAAGACAACCTATCACACATCTTTCACATATCACAGGTGCATAATATCTTTGGAAACTAAACCCCATGCCTCATTAGGCCATGCTCTCACCACCTTGCTTTCTACACCCAGGTCTTCACACATCATTAGAACTTTAACTAACCTTAAAACCTCTTTTCAAGCTCTTAAGACTTCACTCACATGCTCACACAATATCTCACATGTTCTAAAAATGTTAAACATCCTTCTACAACCTTGTCCCACCATGAAACCAATTTCATTCCTTCATAAAAGGTCTCTTCATGCCATAACTAATATTCACAAGACACATTATCCTCAAATACACTTGATATCAATATTTTATTACCTTTACAACCCTGAGAACATCCATCTCACTATGCCACCATACCTCTTCATGTACAAGACTAGGCATCCTAGGCACATACCTTCTCAAGACTCTAGTAACCTCAAGCACTTGATAACTTTGAAAACAAGGATGTTCCATACTGACCTTCACATCACTCATGAAAATATAATAACATATACCAAACATATCTTACACTCTTAGAATCATTACAACACTGATCAAAATTATCTCTCATATCTAAAATCTTTAATGACCTCATGACCATGCCAACTGACCTTGAACACTTCTAAAAGTATCTAAAATTTAATTAAATTATCACATAATGCCAAAAAACCTGTCACAAGCTTGTTCTCACTTACTTCACAAAACTTCGCTATTCACACATTCTCATAGGGTCTAGACTAGGCTTCTGAAGACATCTTATAATCAAGAACTAATACTCAAACATGCTTACCTCAATGATATTAAACAATAAAAATCTTTAGAAAACACTCTCACACTACCACAATAATATATTTCTAATCAACATTATCTCATGCTCAAAAACTACCATACATCCTTCACATGCCTTGATAATAGATCATTATATCTCATTAGGTAAGGAAGGTTCTATTATGAGTCTAGTTATAGACTTAGACTAAAGGTATTACCCATATAAGATCACCTTTGTCACATTCCTTACATAATCCTCAAACAATTTCATACCTTTACACATACATCTTCATTCTCACCATGCACATACCTCTTCATGACATGACTATGTTTTTTATGCATTGTACCTTTTATGCTAGACCTATACCAATGATAAGAGACATTAGTTATCTTAAAATTATCTTTCAATAATTATATGGTCACACCACATAATATTAATATGTACTTGATCTCCTTGTCATATTTTACACTACCAACAATTATCTTTTCTCTCATGACCACATAGTTCTCTCTCAATGCAACACTCTTTATTTTATGAATGACCTCAATCCTAATAACTCTTTCATGCACCTAATCATTACCAACTAAACAAACCTACTTATAATTAACCTCATTCACCATGATTACACTCTCTCTTGATTCACCACGATTACACTCTCTCTCATAGCACACATCATCAACCATAGATTATACTACAGATGTTACTTGATCATGGATTAATCACACTACCTATAATATGACATAGATTTATTAATATGTTCTCATGGTAAGATGTTTGCCCATTTTGTCTATTTCATAGGATCATAGGCCATGACACTGACTCACGTATAACCTTGAAATAACAATTAGATAAACTATAGGTTTAGGGTATTATTCAAATTACATCACCACTAACACTAACTTCACCACTTCTATCAAATCCATATACTACAAGAGCTAAATGTCTCAGAGGAGATTCAACATACTCACCACTAGAGCAAACTTTAGTTTTCCTTTGGTAGGGTGAAACCATGTACACAGAGTCTATGGTATATGGTGATACTTATGATGATGATCTTGAGGCATTTGATGATGGATGTGATCCCTTCCTCTTATCTCCATCCCCAACGAGCTCCATCCTTGGACCTTTTACCCCCTCTATCCTTTTATTTTACATCATTTGTGTACATATTACTTTATTAATATGCTTGTATGTAAATTTTCAAAATTACTTATATATAGCTTCTTTTCAATTACTTGTACATAGTTTTTTTTCAATTTCTTGTAAATAGTCTCTTTACAATTGATTGTATATAGATTATATAAAAAATAAAAATAAAAATCAAATATATCAACAATTCAAAAACATTCAAATATTTCAAAATATAAAAATATACAAATAATTTAAAACATAAAAAATATTTCAGTTGTATGTATCATCCATGCTTTACATTTCTACTACCATGCTATACTTACATTTTGTTGTTTTATGTTATTATTTGTCAATTTATCTACATTACCATGCTTTGCTTAATATTCTTTGAGTATGTGTGGTGACTTCCAGATACTTGATTGTTTCACTCTACCCATTAAGGGGGCATCCTACTTCATACATTTGAGACACATTTTGATATATTTACCCACTGGAGGCATCCTCTACATGAATACACCATCTAGGTTATGTCATTCCTACACAACATACTCTAGTTATCATGTTGATATACATTACTTACTATCTTACATAGATTACTCTATCAATGTTCACTAGTATATAACACTTGTGTATTCTTAGCATATACCTAGTATTATACTACATGTCTTGCATACTTTCACTTACTTTGATTAGTTAGATACAATTGTATTTCTAGTATTTACATGATTTCCTTTCTTTCTTTATGTAGCTAGATATGATTGCATTTCTCAGTTTCTGCTCTATGTCTTGTGTGTGCCTTAGGACATTTTCCAATGTCCTTTACTTTTACTATTTTATGTTCTTAGGGCCCTTGTGCCAACAATTATTTTTTCATTTGTATGTGTATGTGGCATTTGAACATGACTTGTATGCTTACTTTCTAGTTTGAGTGACATGTGCCCATGTACCTTGTTTATTTGGCTGCTTGGACACTACTGTATGTTTTTTGCTTCTTGCCTTATGTGCTTTTTACTTGATTTTTTTATCAACTATTTTCAATGACATGATACACATCATGCATTCTCTTGATTTTTTGGATGCCATGATGGACATCATACTCCATCCCTCCTTGACAACTAACAAATAATAACTAAAAACTAACTAGACCTCTAGTTCTAGTTCAGTATATTGCACATGTTATTACATTGTTATATCTATTTAGGCATATCCCTATTGATCTAACAATCTCCATTACAAACTTTTATATATCTTGAGATATCTTATCGATTATCATTATTATATCATGTATTTTTGTAACATAACACACTTTCAAGGCTATTTATTTTGAGGATAGTCATTATAGAGTATTCATTCCTACCCTCAAAAGATGGGGAAACAAATAGAGGTTTTTTTAATATAGATTAGAACCTCTAACTGGTGAAAAATCAATTTTCAAAACACCTAAAATAGCAATCAGAGTTCAAACTAGGCAGAATAGACAAGATAGATAGTGACAATTATAGAATAGTCTTCAAAATTAACATAGGAAAAGAGTGTCAAATTTGGACTATAGTACCAGATAGTAGGGTGTCTTATTTTGACACTCCTATCAAAACAACAAAAAAACTAAATTTTCCAAAAATATATAAAAAGGTAGGACCAATTACAATTTTGTTAGTTATAATTCAATTTAAAATCAATAGTTTTTGTACATTTTTTTAGAGAATCTAGATATAGGGGGCATCATATGCAGCATGATGGATCTTAATTCTAATTTTAGAAATGACTATTGGTATAAACTCCAATTCAAAATCCATGTGATAGACATCAGTGATTAGGGGTAAAGTGCACAACATATTTTCTTTCTCTTATTTTTAGTGTATGGTATTACATAGGTATTCTTAGCATTTTCATGCCTTATTCCATATACAAGTGGTTGGCATCATTCTATAGTGGCTTCCACATAATCATATTACCTAGTTTTAGAGTGGATTTCATATAATCCTAACCTCCACCTTTTCTAAGATGCTAAGAGTCACCTAGTTTCCAACACACATTTAGTTATCCATACCACATTATTAGATTACAAAACATTCATGAGATTTAGGATCCGTCTCATATGACACACATTTTATACTAGTATCATTTCATAGCTTCACTTCATGGAGAAATGATGGAGCCAAAGGACTAGCTAGCCTTTATATTCTTGATCCATCTACTCAAAAGGATTGAACACATAGTCCAAACATCGATTAACACATGCATGATCACATAGCTTCACTTAGTGGGTGATGATGAAGCCAAAGGGATATACTTTGAGTTCTTGAGCCACTCTTAGGGAATTGAGCACTCAACTCTATTTATGATATTACTCTTAGTATAACATCATTTAACACATACCCAACATCACTCAACATCACTCAGCATCACAAAATATTTATACTTCACAATGTGCTTTCTCTATACACACCCAACATCACATAAATTCATGAGATTCACCCTTGTAAGTAATTTTAGGTACATTTCCTACTTTTACTTTATCTTAGTATTTCATTTTTCTATATCACTAGAATAAATGGGGTGAAATGTAGTCATATAAAATGTCAATATTGGTATATTGAGTGTGGATTGTGACACCCAACCCATAGGTGTTTATTGCATGCTCTCATGACCTTTATAAACACCTTTAAACTTATTCTTAGTCATCCTAAGATTTCCAAATGGTCATTCTACCTCAGCCATGTAGCATTTCCTAGGCCAATCCTATCCCCTAGGTCTTGTAAGTATAGGATAGTAGTGCCCAACTTGGACCATAGCATCAAACCATAGGGTGTCCTATTTTAGTGCTCTTATCTAATTGCATTTTGAGATCCAATGAGTATTTCCTTCTGATTATTATCCTTCATCTTGTTGGCCTAGCACGAATACATTCAACCCATTACCAATATATCCCTATAAAATCACATTTAAAATTCATTTAGAAGGAGGCTGGAAAATATTACAAAGCAAGAAAGAATATAAGCAAAACCACTCAGGCAAATTTCCCTATTATATACATACAACCATCCAATATAAATACAAGCATATCCAAATCCTCACACTAGTTCCTAGCCACCTCAAGCACACCTAGTTTAGCATTTTAAAATCCACATAACACTATTTCAAAAAGCAAATCAAGTAGGAGAACTACATATGGCTTGATCTCTCTTTGGATTAATGGTATATAGGTAGCATGCAAACACAAGGGGTGTGGATACATGTTTAGTGCATCTTTCACATACTAAATTATCCCTTATCTCTCAAGTTTTATCAAATTGCAATGGAGTATAGATTTTTAATATTAAATCATCTCTACAAGGAGTTCCATAGACTTTCAATACTTGAGATTTCATAAGTAGGCTTACACAAGTATAACAAATAAAACCCAAAAAACCCAAGTCTTTGTGAATAGTTTAGACAATAGTGGTAGAAGAGGACAATAACATCAAACCCTAGGGTGTCCTATTTTGATGATCGTATCCTTTCACAAAATGAAAGAAATACCCTAATTTATGACACTATCCTAGTCCTACATAGCTAGTATCAGACCTTGCAATTTCCATTTCAATTAATTTTAAGCTAAGTCTTATTTTCTCCAAAAAGGTTAAATATACAAATAAATTATAAAAATTAGTAGTTAAATTATTTTAATATTATTTATTGATTTAGTCAACTCAGACCTTTAACTAAACTATAAATAAGACTCCAATATTCTTAAAATTGTTAAATAAATAGTAAATTACAATAGTGGGCTAAAAACCCACAAAACTTCAAAATTAGAGGCTTAATTTATTCTATCACCATAACATAGTTTAGAAAAGGCATAAGAATCACCATGGATCTATTGATATGATTGTATGGTTTCCTTAACATATTTTACATTCATGAGATATGGGTATTGCTACTAGACATCATTCTGAGTTCAGACAAAATCATTACCCTAGGTGAAATTATTAGTTTCAATTTAATCTATCACATGAATAATTTAGGTTAGCTATCTAATTTAATTTTATACATGATGTCACATAGGGTGGATGCCATAACTACCACAATTTATTCATCATTTTTGAAACCTTAGGAACCCTCCATAGAATATCCTAAAAATAGGATTTGTGATGAATTTAACATTATTCATGTTCACAAATTTATAAATCAAATTAAGAGGCTAAAATAGACATTCTACCCCATGTTATATCAAGACATTTATGGTTAGAGTATGCCTACATTTTTGGGCCACATAAAGATAGATATCAATAAAATAGGTGAATACTAGTATTACCCAAAATTCACTATAATCGAGATAGAGGGCACCATAATACAACCTCTATATTTGCCACATCTTTTATAGAAAAAGTAATTTAACAAGAAATTGATACATAATTGGATAATAATGTATAAATTCAATTAAGTGGTGATAGACAAGGATATCCACACTCAACCCATCTCAATGTCAACCAAATACAATATACAAAATGGGAGAACCTTATCTCTATGGGTAAAATTAGGATACACTATGGTTTGAAGATGGCACCTTTTAGGTATTATGATCTTAGGAATAGTGTCAAATAACACTTGAATGAATATGATAAAAACATTTAAATTACTTATGGAAATGAATCATACAACCATGATTTTATATTCATGAATGCTCAAGATGATATTTATGCCATTATTAAAATGTGCAGTCCTAACATGTTTATGATAGTAGCCCAGAAGATCCAATAAGATCCTAAAATCAGACAAGATGATGCTAAAATGATAGATAGAGAGAAATAAACCTATACAACAATTCATGGGTTTCCTTCTAATTCAAGGGTAGGAAAAAAAACTAATCAAGGTGAAGAAATGGGTTTAACAGATGAGGCAAATGCTTAATATAGATGTAATATGGCCCAAGATCTCCCCACAACTTAAACTATTGTTACTCCTCATCCACCTAGAACTATTATAGAGATATCTATAGGTCTAATCATAGATACATGACCATTATCTTTCACACCTCTACTTTTTTTAGATATAATGAAATTGGTAAGCCTCCCTTCATTTTTATCTCAAGTTATTATCAATGTTATTCCTCCATCACCAGTCCATACTGTGGATCCACCCATGACTACATCCATTCCAAATTTAATTCCACTTTCCACTACTATGGCCCCTTTATCTTTGGTTTCATCCACTTTGGGACCATCCCTTAATTCTCCTAGGTAACCTATAAATACCTAAAAAAATAAACCTAGGAATCCTATTATCTCTCCTGACGTTATATAAAAAAAATCCATTTTAAAGTCTTATTTATTAGAGAAGCCCCATTATATGAGGATTTTGAGGGGGATCCCAAAGAATATAAAAATTAAATTGAACATGAAGAAGAATAAAAGGTGAAAGGAGTATAACTTAATGAAATATATGATGAAGATGATGAAGAATAATGGTTATCTGAAGAAGACACAAAATAAAAGGGAATTGAAATTTATGATGAAATAGATGAGGGGAAGAGACTAAATTTGGGGAAATAAAAATATGTGGAGATCCTAAGGAGTTTGAGAGTGTAAAGGTTAAATTAATTACAACTAAGTTATTATCAAACAAAGAATGATAAATAGAAGATGGAGAAAAGTCTAAGTAAGAAGTCCTAGTTTAGGGAACATTATCAACTACACCTCCTAACTCTACATCTCAGGCTACAAAGGAAACAATTATATCAATAAATGTCCCCACTACATTCCCCAGAGTGTGAGTACCTAGGTCATTGATTATTTGATGAATTCTTCAATCACTAATACTAAATATAATAGGGACCATTCATTTTATACATAACTTAAGATCACTAAATAATTCCCTAGTAGCCAAAATGCCAATTTTGCCTAAGATAACCCAAGGTCCTATGATATGGTCTTCCCCTCATATTAATCAACCTACTAAGTTCCCCCTACCATTGATATTAATAATTTAATTACTCACTCATTAGTTAAAGATTATATGTTAAATTTAGCTAGAACCCCTATGACTTATTCATTTGTTAATCAAACTAACCTTTAGCCCACTGAGCTAAATATATAAGTCCATTTTAAAAATCTAGTGGATACTTCTATTTTTTCTATAGATGATACACCTCTCAGGCTATCCACAAAATTAGGTATGTTAGTTGACCAAGTTACCCCAATGGACTCATCTATGGTTTTCGTACATAGGGCACTTGGCAAGACTAAGTATATTATGGATACACAAGATTAGAAAAAGTTCATTGGCTATAAGAAATCCATTCTTTCCTTCCTAGAAATGCCTACACCATATCATACCACATAGTCTACTACATATTTAATACATACCCCAGGGAAATATCCTTCTTTCACCTTTGGATCTATAGAGAAAACAAAACCATAAGCTATAGTTTATATCCCCTCATGGATTCATAAGTCACAAGAACACGAGGTAGGTAGACATGATTTATTAATCATTGATCAAACAACTATGGGATTCTATTTTGATATAAAAATGAACACATTGAGAAAGTTTAAAAGAAAAATTATGGTGGTTAAAGGTGGGAATGTGGAATTAGATAAACAAGAGGACATTTTCTCTCTATCAAAGCAGATAAATCTCAACCCCATAGATTAATATAGTGAGGATCCTTATAGTGTTATGGATGTAACTAGAGGGGTGATCAAATAAATTTTTAGGAGCTATGACAAATCCATGCATAAATTTAAATAAGAAAATATAATTCAAGCTCCTAGGGAAATTTTAGACAATGTGTAGACTGTAGCTAAGAAGATGTATGACATTATTAGATAAATAAGATCTATAAAGGTTGAATCTTAGCATAAATGGAGAGATGTGTCCTAGTTTTATAATAAAATTAAAGATATGAAGGGTATGTTTAATTTTTAAGGTCAAGGCATAAGGAAAAATGTTGGACATGGTCATTGGTGTCCTAGGTTATCATTGATTTCAAAAATAGCATGAGGTTCATAGTTTATTAATGATAAATAAGGTGTATGTGATGTTTGAAGGACTCATGCCATGTTTGCAAGTCATTGAGGTGGTAGAGGATGTTACGAGAGTTCACTAGATGCTTTGTCATGGTTTTATTGTTTTACGCATTCATTTTAAGAGATAAAATGTGTCATTATATCTTAAGAGATGCCAAACTATCATAAACAAATTATGCAATTTTGAATAGAATAGTTTATTTATGCATTTATTATTTATATTTTGAAAGTCAAATATGGTGAAAGGAAGATTTGGAGATGTTGATCTTAGTCCCATTAAGGTCCCCTAAAAGTTTGGTGTCTTGATGAGGTAAATATATAAAATTATAAAACTCCAAATTTGGCTCTGTGTGAAGAGACATGACAAAGGCCATCAAATTTAAGCTTCTATAAATAATTGTTGAAAACTAGTCGTCAGGGTTTGAATTCAAATTTTTATGTAAAGCAAATAGGGACTAGTGAGTAAAGAAATAGATGTATAATTGAGAATATTGGTTAAAAATTATTTGTTTAAAATTAAAAAATAATTATACTCCATGTAGATCATCCTAAAAGTGATTTGGAGTTTTGAATATCCATACAAGTGTAGTTATTACAGGTCAAAGTTGACTTTTGTTGACTATTATTTTTGCTAAATGAACAATAGTGAAAATACATGATTGTAGAAGTAAAAAAATTGATCATATCAGGTTTTTCTAAGGAAAAGTGTTAGTATACTCAATGATTATCATCCTCTATGTGGTAGTTATATTTCAAATTTAGTAAAATTGCATTTATTACACATCAAATTTGACTTTTGTTGACTATAATTTTTATGAGTAAACATGTGTACAAAGAAGTGCTTATAGAAAGAAAAGTATTCTTAAAATAAAGATGATATAAAAATAAAAGTTATATTTGACATCATGAATAATATTTTATAGGTGGTATTTTGTCTTAACTATTTATATAAGTGCATTTATTGTAGGATAAAACTGACTGTGTTTTAAGGTGTTTGACAATGGTAGAATAAGTGTTTCTTATAGAGTTGTTTAGTGTATTTTGGAACTTTAGGTGATAGTTATTAGCACATGAAAGAATTATTTGGTACATTTTTGACACATTCAAGTTATTTTTATATTTTTATATTTATATTTTAAAGTTGAAATCCTTAATCCAAAATGGTTTGTCAGAGTGTGTTAGGCCTGTGTAATGTAAGATCTAGTATTTGGCATATAAGTTGAAATATTGTTGAAAGACCATACTATTTTTGTGTATTAATTTTATATTATTATGTTTAATGAACAAATTAATTCATTTTAAGATAAATTAAGTGTGTTCACAAGTGTTATAAGTCATGTTCACTATCACTATGTTTTGAGACAAAATGACAGTTTCAGGCATGCTAGGGTAAGTGATGTGTTTGAGTTATAATGATAAGTGGTGATCCATATAATTAATACTTTGTTTTTTTTAAGACATAAATGAATTATAAACTATTTTTGGGATCTAGAAATATAGGTTAAGTGATTGGACCATGTAAGACAAAAATGCTTATCTAGTTATGTTAAGACTGTGAGATAGATACTTGAGAGATTAGTCTATAAGACCAACGAATTATGATATAAAAAGAGAAATAAATACTATAATTTGATTTATATAAAAAAATAAAATTTTAATTTTATTTATTAGTATTTCAAGTTTTATTTCAAGTGATAAACATTTTCTTGTTCATGACTATATTTTTGTGTTATAAGTAGTTTCTGAGTGATCACTTTGCAGAAGTGAGTTGGAAGTGTTTTTGGTAGAGTTAAAGAATATAATGAGTAAAAATTTGATTTATAATTATCAAATGTTAATGATAAGTCAATATAAGTAATATATTATCTTTTTTCAAGATTAGAGAGTCAAGAGTTCTTGATTGAACTTTGACTATGTTTAACCAAAACTAAGTGAGCCTATTACAAAGGTGATATTAGATGCTTAGAGTTTAATTAGAGGTGTAAAATGAACATGGTAAGGTTTATAAGGTCATTAATGATATATAAATATATTTTAAAGCGAGTTTTTTGAGAAAATGTACTATATTCTTCAGTTCTAAGAGGCAAATATTTTTGAGCTTTAAGGCCTAAATGGCAAGTAGGCTAAAAGGCTTGGTTCAAGTGGTGAGTTAGAGTTAAAATTGGTATGAAGATATGTATGAGTGATAAATGGTCTATTAGAGTCATGTTTTATTTGTTTCATATATTGGTGAAGGTAAAAGGTGGTCCAAGATGTCACAAGTGTAACATGTGGGTGTGAAGACCTAAATTCATTTAGCTCTCTAGTAGGCCTAATAATGAAATTAGTCTCTATGGGTTGTAATTGATTAATTTATGTGGGTTTTATGCACACTAAAGTTGAATGTAACTTACCCTATTTTATTTTCTCTATGTTTGTCATATGTTTATTTTATTGTAAGATGAGATCTCCAATATTGAAATCTTCCTCTTTAAGGTTTTTATTATAAGCACATTTGATATGATCTTGATAGATTTTGGAGGTGGTTGAGGGATATGAAATGGATCTCATCAAGCAATTCAAGTTGAGCAGAATGTTCTTGGTAAAACTCATCATTTGTAAGTATGTATTTTAGAGAAATACAAAGAGAAGGAATCTGAACCTCAAAAGGTAAAATAAGCTCCATCACATAGACTAAGGAAAAAGGCATAGCCCATGTAGGGGTTTGAATGCTAGTGCAGTAAGCCCATAAAGCAAAGGGAATGTGTGTGTGCCAATACTTTCCTATATTGTTGACTACCTTCATGAGAATATTGGTCAATGTTTTGTTAGAACCTTCTACCTATCCATTTTCTTATGGATAGTACGGTGATGAGAAGCTTAATTTGATTTTGAATGTATCATAAAGATTTTGGAAAATCTTATTTTTGAAATATTTGTCGTTGTCTGTTATAATTTTATGAGGGACACCAAAATGATAGATGATGTGATGGTTGATAAAATCAGCAATTTTGTCAGCCTTAGTGGAGATGATAGGAATGATGTCGACCCACTTGGTGAAGTACACAGTGGTAGTAATGATAGAATGCTGACAGAGGGATGAATGAGGGTTAATATCCCTAGTTAGATCTAAGACCCATTGGGAGAAGGGCCAAAATTATTTGTAAACTTTTAATTCATGACTTGGAACATGAAGGAGGTTAGTGTGTTGTTGACATTTGACACAACACTGAATGTAATCACTATAGTTTTGATGGAGTGTTGTCCAGTAATATCTAAGTTGAAGGATACACTTGAAAACAACATGACTATTGAAATGTCCACCACAAATCCTATAATAGACTTCCTTAATAGTGAAGGGATTCTTAGTACTAACGAGGCATCTAAGGAGGAGACCATCAAAACCTTGCTTGTAAAGAAGTCCCCCCTAGCATAGTGTAACGAGTGGCATGTTTTATGAAGGCACATCTCCAATTATTGGATAGATCAGAAGGGGTAATAGAAAAAGAAATATAATTAGTGAGTTGTTTGTACCATAAGTCATGTGAGTTGAATGTCACATTTCCAATGAAGAGGATGTTAGTTGATGCATAGGAGGGTAATGTTAAGCGATGCAAAGTGACATAGATTCTTAAGGAATAGGATGAAGAGGGCATGTGTGAAAAAAGTGAATTCATTATGTTAGTAAACTTATTTATAGATCAAGGAATAGTTTGTAAGAGATAAGAGTGAAATGATCCCAATAGTGTATCTACATGATGTTTATACTATTGTAGAATTTTGTTTTTGCATAGGTAGGAACCATTAACCTGATTGACCACTAGCTAAGAATTACTAAAAATGGTTATGGACTTGATACCAAAGAAGAGAGTTGTTTAAATCCCTAATATTAAAGCCTCATATTCAGCCATATTTTTAGCACATTTAAAATCTAGTTTAAATGACAAAGGCATAGGCTTTCCATCTAGAGGAATAAGAATGCCACCCATACCCCCACCATATTGACATTTAGATCCATCAAAAAACATCATCATTTGATAGTATATGTTATTATTGGAGATCATTGTGATGGATTCATTAGGTAATTCAAGGTTTGAAGGTTGGTTGTCGAGTAAAGGGGCAGCAACTAACTAGTTAGTGATTGTTTGTCCCTTAATATACTTTTGTTGAATAAACTCTAAGTTAAATTTAACAAGGATCATGAGCCACCGAGCTACATGTTGGTTATGGTATGGCTTGGAATTCATGTATTTTAGGGGATCAATATGGGTGACCATGTAGGTTTTGTTATTTAGGAGATAATGATGAAGCTTAGAGGCTGAAAAGACCAACATAAGGCAAAGTTTTTTTGGTATGGGATTATCGAGTATCATAATCAATAAGTGTGTGGTTTATGTAGTAAACCACCAATTATTAATGGTGATCATATTGATGTTAAATCATAACACCTAAATAATGGTATATCATAGAGAAATAAAGGTAGAAAGGTTGATTTTCCTTAGGTGGAATGAGAACTAGTGGGGAAAGGAGATATTGTTTGAGTTCATCAAAAGCTTCCTAGAAATATATATTCTAATGGAAGGAGATATATATTTTTTAGGAGATGGTGAAAGGTTTGGAAATGATTTGAAAACTAGAAGATGAAGTGATGGATTGGCTAAAGTTTACCTTGTAAGCTGTAGAGTTGTTTGATATTAGTAGGTGGAGGCATCTCTAGTATTGGTCTAACCTTAGTAGGGTTGAGTTCAATACCATGGAGAGAAATGATAAAGCCTAAGAGCTTACCAGAAAGGACACAAAAGACACATTTATTTGGGTTTAGTTCAACATTATATTAGAGGAGATAAGTAAGTATGATTTTGAGAATCATCAAGTGATCTTGGTGAAGTTTAGACTTTACAAGTAAGTCATCCATGCAATCTTTCATAATTTTGTGGAGGAGATCATGGAAGATGTAAGTCATAGCACATTGGTAGGTGGCATCAACATTATTCAAACTAAAAGGAATGACTCAATAATAGAAATTCCCTAATGGGGTAGTGAAAGTTGTCTTATGTTGATCCTCAAGAGCAACTAGGATTTAATTATATCTAGAGAACCCATCCATAAGTGATAGCATCTCATGGCTAGTTATTTGATCAAGAAGTTGGTAAAAACTTAGTAATGGGAAGTCATCTTTTAGATAAGAAAGGTTTATGTCATGATAGTCAATGCAAATGTAGATTCCCCTAGTTGCTTTTGTGATAAGAAGAATATTGTAAATTCATTACGAGTAGTTGATGGGTTGGATAAAGTTAACAAAAAGGAGGTGTTGGATCTCTTTTTTGACAAGGAGAGAAATATGAGGATGCATCTTGTGAAGCTTCTGCTTAACAATTTTAACATCTTGATTGGTGATAATGTTATGGGTGATGATAGAGGAGTCAACACCAAGAATTCCATTATAATACCAAGTGAAGGCTTTGCTATGGTTATTAAGAAATGTGGCATAATCAACTTACTTAGAGGAATCCAAAGATTGGCCAATCTTAAGGATGTGAGGGTTATCATGAGAGGGAAAATTGATGTCAATGGTTGATTCATTTAACATAGTTTATATTTCAAATAAGAATGATCATTAGATATAGGAATCATCTACACCCATATATGTGAGAATAGCATCATCATCTTAACAATGGATAGTGTTAATAGTGGGAGAGTCTTCATCAATTATTTCAATATGAATGAGAGGAAGGGACCTTGTTTCTTTATCCTAGTGATAGGTGAGAGGCCCCAAATGGATGGAATTTATTAAAAATAAGTTTAGGAGGTATAGATACCTTTGATTTGGTATGTGATGGTGGAGAAGAAGGTGGAGAAGAATAGATTGGCTCTTCAATAATTGATACATGAGAAGTTTCGGTGAGTTTAGTTAGTTTCTCATAACACACTCCATGCCTCCTTTTGAAATTATAAATGGTTTGGCTAGTGGGATATTTAATAGGCATATGGACACCCTGCTCATAATGGCCCAAACAAAATCCTTTTTAGGAACACCTATTAGGTGTGAGCAAATATACGCTTGTTCAGGAAATAGAAGTCACAAGTAAATGGTTGTGATGAAGAGGATGGATTGTAGACAGTGGGAGCCTAATCAATTCCCCCATATATGAAATTAATTTGAAGGTTAGGGGTCCCATAAGGGATGACCATCCCAATACAAGGATAATAACTTGGGTGCATATGAATTTTTACACACTCTTGTGGAGTATAAAACATATTGAGTGTCAACAAATGATATTCTCTAAGTGACAAACATTTAAAAGTTTCTTCCATGGGATCTTTGTTAGGAATTTGTGTTGTTAGTATCTATGTAATCAGAGTAGTGGAGCTTATGGAAGCTTCAGAAGTATCATACAGATAAAATGATGTCTTTAATGGAATGAGAACATCATTAGGACTATAAGTCATGTTTCATGTTTTAAATGGAGGTGGGTCAGTGGGTATAATATGCACTTTCCCATCATGCTCAAACTTGACATAGTAGTGCAAAGTTGAGGGTACACATTCCATAGCATGTATCCAAGGTCATCAAAGTAGTATGTTATATTGAAACTCTCCTATATTATATAAGATCTTAGGAATTGTGTGGGGACCTACATAGATATGTAAGACAATAATGCCCATCATAGTAGTTGTGGTATCTTTAAAGGAATATAATACCATATCAGTTTGAGACATGAAATTATTGGGAAGAGCTAGATGTTTGTAGGCATGGGTGGAAATAATATTAATACTAGCTCTCCCATTGATCATGACTTTCTTGACATGTGGTAATAAAATGGGTAGAACCCTGATCTTCAAAGTGTTAAAGTGGAATTTCTAAATTAATAAAGGAAATAAGGGAGATGGAATTAAGAGAGCTAATAAAAGCCATAAGAGGTTGGGGATCATCAAGTTGTACCTCAACTAATTTAAAATCACTAATCAAAGTTTGACAGTGTTAGGTTGAGTTTTGGATTAACTCATATAAGGACATTTTCATAGGAGTTTGGTGAAGTTTTTTCACCATCAAGATTTGAATAACATATGAAGATGTTAGTTTTGGGGCACCCAAAATAGAAATATTAGGATTTGGAGGAGGAGTGTCTTTGGAAAAGGGATGAGCCTAAGGATTAGTGACTTTTTCCTTACCTTTATCCTTTTGGTTTTGTGACCACATGACCATATTAACTATGTTGATCTAAAATTTAGGTGAAAGAGGTGGAAAAGAGGGTATGACAACATCTTTGGGTTTGAATTTAGGTGGGATGGTGGGAGGCATTGTTGATGCTAGAGGTGGAATAATAGGAAGGTTAATGAGAGTATTAATAAAGATAGCATTGACATCAAAATGTTGCTAAATACTATTAAGAGAGCTTTACAACTCTCAGTATCATGTCCAAGTGAATGATGATATAGACACACTTATGTATCATTAAGCCAAGATGGCTTCATTTGAAGAGGACTATAAGGCTTAATGTGAGGAAGAGTTATTATAAAAGATTACAATAAATGATGTTTGAGAAATCTCTGAGAACCTATGAGTGGGCTCACACTTGTTGTGGCAATAAGAGTGGACACCTTCTTTTGTTTAGGAGTTGTATGGATGATTTTATGTGATGCCTTGTTTGGTCATGGTGGAGTTATGTGTTTTACTGACACTTTCTTAGTGTTAGGTATCATGGTGTTAGATTTGAAAGGCATACCAAGGGCAAAGGTAGTAGCGGAGGTAACTTAGACTTTTATTTTTATTGGATCTACAATAATCCAGCTAAAGTAGAAGGGTGTGGTTCCAAAATTGATGGTAAATTTGAGGGTTGAAGAAGGAAGGACAAATGAGATCTAGGAAGCTTAAATTTTTTTTGTATTTCAAGTCACAAAACTCCAACTTATGGCTAGAGAGTTAGATCTAATATCAGATGTGGATGAATTATATTAGAGATGGGGCATACACCTAAAGGCCTAATTTGCTTTAATGTGGTAGATGCCTATGAGGGTAAAGGTTATACATAGATGGATGAACTTCTAGTGATTTTGGTGAAGAAGATCTAGGTTTGTCAAAGACCTTTGGTTAAAGGGTATTGAGAGGGTTGGTGGTAAAGGTGGACACTCATTATGTTGGATAAGGAGTTTTAAGTTGGTCCCAAAATGTCACATGATCTAGCCTTATAGAGTCAATAAATTCTAGACTTTTCACCAACCATGAGAAGGGTTATGAAGTTCACGTAGGACTTATAATTGTATCTTTATGAGGTTGAAGTGTTTAATAAAGAAGGAAACTATTAGTCTCTGCTACTTCAAGCCAAAGATGAGAAAGAGCCATAATAGGGTCTTCTTTGATAGAGATAGGAGAAGAGGCATGGTCTTTCATGGGTGGAAGAGAGGTAGGTGAAGAGGATTCCTCAAGGGGGTAGAGCATAGGTATTATTGTTCCCTTAACATGTGTTCAAGTAATAGGTAAATTATGATCCTTCATAGGTAAAAAAAAGTTGCAAGACTGGTATAATTAGAGTAGGCACCATAGGTCACTCATCTAATGTGGGAGTAGATAACACTGACTCTTCTAGGTGCAAAGGTGGAGTGGATGGGGTATTACTCTCTATCGGTAGAGGAGAGGAAGATGAAGAGGGTTCCTTAAGAAGGTATAACATAGGAATGATATTGCCCTCAACATGTGGTTATAGAATTGGTAAGGCATGGTCTTCAAGTCGTAAGATGATAGGTAATATTCATGCAAAAGGAACTAGCAATACTAGCTCCTCTAGTGGAAAAAGAAGTGGTAAAGAAGGCTCTTACTCATGTGAGAGTGGAATAGGTTAAATAAGGTCTTTTACCTAAGGTATTAGAATGGGCAAAATAAATACCACTGACTATGGGGGAGGAGTAGATAAAATGGGTGCCTCTTATTGAGGGAGAGGTTGAATTAGAGGTGAAGGAAAGATGATATTAACCATATGGATATTATGATCATATGAGTTAGTCATGGTCTAAACAATATTTTGATTAGGTGAATGGTTAGGAAAAGGCTATTTGAACACATCCATATTTTGATTAGCAGACACATAAGGATTATCCAAGATGAGATCACCCCTATCAAGCATGTCTTGAAGAATGGTCTTGAATGTCTTATAGTTATTAGAATTGTGGCCTTTAACTCGATGGTAGATGTAAAATGCATCTTCCTTATACCAAGTTGGAATAATATGGGAGGGATAAAAATGTATAAGAGGTTTGATTTAAGGAAAGGTTATGACACCTTGTTGCAATAGTTTTTCCAAAATGGATGTATATGACTCCCTAATGAGAGTGTATTATATTTGTTCATAGCATTGTTGGAATTGCTTGGTTGAATTATGGGAAGTCAAGGATTTAGATTGGTTTGTGTTTGTAGAAGAAGATAACTTAATGACCACCATGTTGGTGGAGCCTTTATAAATTTGGTTAGAAGGAGAAGTTTTAGAAGAAGAGGAGTCATTTGATTTGGAATTGTCATTCTTACTATGCAACTTGATTCTGCCTTCATTTATACCCTAAATCTTGAGTTTCTACACCATTATAAAGGCCTCATATAATGTGCAAAAAGTTTATACTCAGAGTGTGGACAAAATGTGTTTAGCATAGGCCCTTAATAAGATCTCAATAAGATCAGGTTGGGGTAATAAGGAGAGTTTATTGATCAAGCCTCTCCAATGAGTGACAAAATCTATGATAGACTCATCATCAAATTGTGTAATAGAATAAAGGTCTGTAATAGAAAATTTTTATAAAATTTAATAGAGAAATGGTCTAAAATATTTGTGTGAGTTGGGTAAATGATAAAAGGGAGTGCTAAGGTATATAGCTATACCAATCTAGGGTAGCCCCTGAAAGAGATATAGGGAAAGTGTGAAGTAGTAACACATCATCATGCCTTATTAAATAAAAAACATGTCTAAATGCTCACAAATGTTGTTTTAGGTACTATTTACTATACAAATGAGTAAATTTGGGAAGTTACCATTGACATAGATAAAGGTGAATAGGCACAAAAGTATGGATGGGTTCATTGCATATCTGATCATAAGATAACACATTCTTTAAACCTGAAATGGATGTCTCTTGATTAGACATCTTTTCCATCAGCATGTTAATGAGTTCTAGAGGGGGATTAGTCTAGGAGATACCCCCTAAGTTATAGGGAACCTGATAGGAAGTAGAGGGAGCATATGACATAGCTTGTTGAGGTTGTGTTGGTTCAACATAAGGATAATGAGTCATAGGCTAAGGGGTGGAAAGAAAAGGGGCTTGTCTTGTTGAGTTAGAGACTATGCTTTGGTTAGATGTTGTTATTATAAGTTGGCTTATTGGCATGGTTAGAATAGATGAAGGGTGAGTCATAACTTAGGTAATTATAGGTGTGAGAGTAGATGGAATAGGTACCACCAAATTTTGAAATGGGGTGAGACTTGATTAAACTTCTTGTAGTTGTGAAAGTTAAGAAGTCATGCCAAGGTTTAGGTGGGATTGGGAGGTTGGCAATGCTAAACTTTGGACATTGTTTATCGTTGGGTTACTTATTGAGGTGATGGTTTAAGGAACCATGGGGAAAATAATGGAAATAGCTGAAACTAAAGTTGTCTCCATTAGAGAGGTTGGTAGACCATAGATTGGGTCCCTCAAAGAATTATGAGTTTGGCTCATGGCAAGGTAATGATGAAGGGATACCACATTGTAATCAATAAATTTATCAAAATCTTGATCACCTTTAGGCATAATGGGAATTTGGTCAAATCTGGGAGTATGCTCTATATATGAAGTATGTTCCATGATTAGATCAACAATAAGAGGAGGTGGAAGTGGTTGTCAGATTGTGTAATTAGCAATAATTATGGCTTAGGCTCACATCAATATCATGTAAGAAGAAGTATTAATATTATTAATACTCTATATTAGTGACAAAATAAGGAAAAGCTAGGTTTAGGTGGAGGTATATGGGCTGGTTTAGCTTATTGTTTTGAGAAAATTAAAATTACACAATCACCAATGTCGGTCACTTGATCGATATTGGTATTAAATGTTTACTGACATCTATGGGATTAACTAATATTGGTAGCTAAAGTCTACCAATGTTGGTGTAATTAATCGATGTCAGTCACTGTGATATCCTATGAGGTGAAATATCTAACATTTTAGAAACCTAGAGGTAGAATATAGGTAAAATAGAGGATGAAAGAGGTCTATGTAAGAAGGAAGAATACTCAAAAAACTTGATATAATATATTATACAAACTAAGTATTCCAAATAGTGTTGATTTCGTGAATCAATAGAAAAATGTTCTTACCAACTCTAAAATATAGAAGGCAATAGAAAAGTAGAAAAATAACATACAACCACTAATTATTAAATCCTAAAGATTAATTTTAGTCTCATGTTGGCTTATAACTTAATCAGATAGTGAGAAGAAAATTTGGCTATCAAAGGTACTAGAAAACAATCTAGAGCTAGTTTTAAGTTAGTTTTAGTGCTCAAGAGGAAATCTATGTTAGACTAGGTACATGGCTTGTTATAGGAGCTTGCTCCCTACACTTCATGGACCTGAAGCCAAGTCAGGCCACTTAGAAAAAATATACATTCTTCCTAGAGTTTATACTCTTCCAGAGAATGGAGTGGGTTCTCCCCTTGGTGGTGAAATCTAAGTAGGATAGCTAGGTAGGGTAAGGTAAACCACCAGGTGATGAAATATTGATAGGCCTTATCTTAGGTGATTTTAGATGTTTGTTTTTATGAGTGTGATCTAGTTGTGTAACATAGGTACACTACAATTCATTCATAATGCTTGTAATTAACTAGGTGAGCTAATATGTAGTAAGCAAACAATGAAGTGCAGTAAGTTTTAAACCCAAATCTAAAATGTTTAGATTCAAATGAAAACAAAGATGAAATAGGAGTATAGAATTAAATTCACTATCCTAATGTGCATGAAAGAAAGAAATAAATAAGATATTATTTCAACTTGTAAGAAAATTGATAAATTACTTTTAAAATCAAAGAGAAAAGAAGTGGTAAGGAAGAAGAAAATTTTAGTTTATTACCCTTATACAAAAACTAAAATGTTGAATTTTTAATTTTGAGAGAGAAAACGAGAAAGTGCAAGAAATGAAATGTTCACTATAATGCACCTATATGAATCTTTAAAACAAGCAATGAAGCCAAGGAAAACTCTTGAGTCCCACCAAGTGTGCTAGAAATTTTTTGCTAAAATTTGTCTATTTTGAGTCTAAAGAAAAATAGAGAAGAAGGATAGGTATAGGTGATTAGAATAAACCCAAATTTGTATATGCACCATATCTAAACATTGTGAACACTCCTCTTTGGCTAGGGAGGACTACCTGCAAGTAAAAAAGCACTACCAAAAAATGTTTGTTAGTAGATATATGAGTGGGTTGCCAAGCTATGTGCTTGTTCTAGGAAATGTCAAACTTCCTTAGAGATGATATTCCACTTTTGAGAGATAAAAGAGTAATAAATAACCAAGAGAGAGTAAAAGAGAGAATTTTATCATTATTTACAACCTAAGTGCAACAAAAAGTAACAGAGTGTAGGTGGTATTTTTAGTTTGTATTTTGGAAGTTATTTGGGTAGGTCTTAGAAGGGTTATAGGAAAACCACAATTGTCGACATTGATTAGTATACCAAGGTTAGTTAGAAAGTGTGACCAATATCAGTTAGGCTACCAAGGTCAGTGAGGAAATGTGACCAATACCATTTAGGTTGTTGATGTTGATAGGGGAAATAATTGCCTAGGAGCTTGCAGATGGATTTTCTAGGTCTGGGAAAGGTTTTAGTCAAGTTTGGAATATTAGGGGAGAGTTATGATAGAGAAAGTATTGTTTAGATGGATCTGGTTAGAGGTTTAGTGTGTTGGCACAAGGGAAAATAAGTGAGGAAGCCTTATAACTCCTTCACAGGGGATTGGTGAAGAATGTGTAAAGTAATAAATAATAGATGTAAAGGAGTTGCAAACTAATGTCTAAAAGACTTATAGAATAAGTGATGTACTTAGTTATAGTGGTGGCTGAATGATAAGTGTTAGATATATGGCTTCTATCAGGTAGTCTAAATTGATGCCTTGAATAGAGAAAATAAGTGGGTATTATAGGTTCTCAAGAGCTTAGTTCCTTATCTAGGTTGACTTATGCAAGATAGCAGTAAGCCAAGATGTCAAAAATGGAATGCCAAAAGACTGTATGCAAATAAGAATGATTTTTCTTAATTTATAGTAACCTGAATATTAGTTTAGAGTTTAGCTTATATAACTAATGTCAATGATCACATTGACATCAGTCATGGGTTAATAAATGTTGGTATCTTTAGAATAGGTAAAAGTACTATATTTAGCCTATTTTCTATTGTTTATCATGCCAAGTTTGGTATCCATTATAGAATGGTAGAAATAGGAGGTTAAGAAGGATGTAGTTGGTTAGGAATTTATTTTTGGGGTGAGAATAAGTCTTGGGTAGTTAGGATAAGGGGAATATGCTTTGAGGTGACTCATCAGGTGAGAATTAGTCTTAGGATGAGGTGCCTAGGTAAGGTGGCATAAGGGGTTTTAAATTAATTGAATTAAATATTTTAAATTAATTAAATGTGTGAGGGGTAAAATCATGGGTTATGGAGGCTAATTATTATTATTGAAAATGGGCTCAAGTGGGGTTTTGACATAGGGAGTTACACATGTGTGTGACTCAATTTTGGTGTCTACATTGATCAGCTTCATATGATTAGCTTCCCATAAAAATTCCCATTGTAGGCTTCCTGCATTTATTAGCTTACATAAAAAAAAAAGATTTAAGTCATGGAATTGCCTATAGTAGTTCTTGAGTTACCCAAAATAGGGGCATATCATCCCCACTTTGAAGGTTACACTACCCAAACACTTTCACCCATTTTATCTTTTTTCCCTCATACTCTTTCAAGGTACTTTGAACTAAATTAACATAAGATGAACATGACACTTATCTAATAAAAAAAATGGTCTAATGATGCAAACCATGAAAGAGGCTCATATTCTTGAGCCTATTTATGTTATGATTATGGTCTTTGTCAGTACATGAGCATTCTACCTCTTTATTTTCCATCCAAATCACATATAAGTCTCTATACTAAGATGAAAATTTCATACAAACACTATCAATCCTACTCCATTTATTTTAATCATACACCATCACAAATATGGAAAAATGCTAAAATAAAATCACATAACCAGCCTATACATTTTAAGCATACACCATCACAAATATGGAAAATTTCTAAGATGAAGCTCATAAATCAACTATGCATATACCATCACACATATGGGAAATGCTAGTCTAACTCAACTAACATGCTCAACATTAACATCTCATTAACATAAAATTAAAATAGTAATAATCATCTACATCAACATCATCATCATCATAATCACAATAGATGCATCTCAAAATCATAATAAATATACTATATATATATATATATATATATATGTATATATATATATGTATGTATGTATTTATGTATATATGTATGCATATAAATATATATATATATATATATATATATGCATACATATATACATATATACATGTATATATATATATACATGTTTATGTGTGTGTATATATATGTATATATGTATGCATACATATATACATACATATATTTATACACACATATATATACATACATAAATATATACACACATATATATACATACATAAATATATATACATATATATATATACATATATATATATATATATATGCATACATATATATATATATATACATATATATACATATATGTATACATATATATATATATATATATATATATATATATATATATATATATATATGTATACATATATCTACATATACATATATATATATATGTATATATACATACATACATATATATATATATATATACATGTTCAACATACATGTACATCAATACATCATCACAATATCATCTCTCTCAAAATATACATCTCTCCTCTTCAACTCACAGGTCAGTGTACATATAACATATATCACAATAACAAAATTTAGCACTCAGAGTCTTCAAGGCTCTCTGTGTGGTCGTGAAGAAGTAGTGTCATCACCACTCTCTGTCCTTTTGTGTCTACATGAGCTAGAAGCCATGGCACATGTCACTGATCTCTCCTACTCTCTAAACTCAAAATACCTCTAAATCTATGGTAACTCCCTAATGGCCCTCTCGTAATAAGTAATATCATCAAGGGTAGTAGTATACCTCACTATAGATATAGTCTATGGTGGTCCCAATACACCTACTAAAGGCTTGATCTGTAATGGTCCCTATGGTGGAAGAGGAGTAGTAGCTTGACCTAATACTCTCAAACTATCCCTCTTTATTTTCAATGTAATAACCTGATCCTATAATACCCTGATCTAGCCCTATAATGCCCTAACATAGCTTTGTAATGTCACCACCTATCCCTATAAACCTAATACCTATGCATGAGATACATCTCAAACTTGCACTACTACGTTTTGAGACTGCACTACTGCATCCTAGGCCTATATTACTACATCTCTCTCTCTCTCTCTCACCAAACCCTATAAATTTGGTGGTGGCCTCTTGACCTCATCCATGGGATGTAAACCTATACACCATTATTCACCTTGGATCTACTACACCTAGCCCTACTTATAGCTCCTCAAAATCTGGCCCATCTGTCTCTTATGGAAATGGTATGGGTGCCTTTATATCATCCCTCCTATATTGAGGGAAGGTAAGAGGTACATCTTATAGAAGGTTGAACTACCTCCTAATATGTGCCATTCATACCATCTCTAGGTCACTGACTCCTCTCCCTCTAACCCATAATGAGATTTGTAAGCCAACCAATTTCTCTGCCTATCCTTTGAATGAAGGGTATGTAAAGTAGGGTCTCCACACAATATCTATAAGGATCAATCCATCTATCATATGCCTATAATAATCAATATCATGCACTATTATATAGAATTGGGTTTAGGCCATACCATCTCTCCACCATTTGAAGCCAACCCTAAAATTGGCTAGAATCATGGTAGGTAACCCCAATGGTTGTGTCACCATGATATGCTCATATACCCAATAGTTGAGTAAATACATGACACATAAAATGTATCACCATCATAGTCTCAACCCCCATAAATCTTTGTATAACTATGCCAAAAACACTAGTCCCCATGTAAATACAGTCCACTACTCAACCATCTATGCTAGAACACCTATCAATTTAATAAAAAAATCTCCCACCGTCTACATCTGGCAATGCATACATGGTAATACCTATCATCACCAAGATGCTTAACTAATACTACTCCTTATTAGTAATATATAGTGGCTCATAGGTAAAGCTCACTAAGTGATGGTACACCTCCCTAATATATTCTCTAAATAATGCCACCATGTGAATATCATGCTCCTCTCTCAAACATGAGAAGAGCTCCTCACCCTAGAGTGGTAACTATAAAATCTTGTATATATCCTCCTGGGTCACTATCAACTCTCTAGTTAGTAGATGAAAGGTGTTAGTGGTGTGATCCCACCTATTGATCAATATTATCATCAAACTCACATCTTATGCAACTCTAAAATATTATTGCACTCCCCCTAAACCTATGGTTACCATGTGCTCCCACTCATCTGGGATGACATCCTACCTCATCCATGTTAGTAGCATTGGTAGGTGATCTCGTAGCATCAAATCTATCCTAGATTGCATCCATACACACATAACTAAAGTCACATAATTTCTAATATAACCTACTACCACCTTTTTCCCTTCTCTATGAGAAAACAACATTGGTTTAAAGCCTTATACCATGATATGTAGGCAACACTTAGTCAACATGGGGTTTTTTAAGGTTAACTTAGCCATATACCCACCTAACTATCTAACATACTCTCCCCTCTCTACCATAAGATTCACTACCTCTCTCTCCACCCTAAGCCTAATTTCCTATAATAACTCTAGGACTCATGGCTTACATCCTTAACCTTCGGTCCTATGACCTACCTTTTAATCCCTAGGTCTCTTGACCTATTTTAACCTACCATTTTTACCCATTTACGTTAACAAACTTTTAAACATACCTTAGATATTTTTCCTTATGTACGGAGAGAACTAAATTGGCTTGAGGCCCTTAACTAGGCTATGTAGGTGATACCTCATATGACATGGGGTCTTCTAAGGCTAGCTTAGCCATTAGGCTAGTTGACTACTTCAATTAGGGATCCAAATTGACCTTCTCTCCTATTTTGGGTTCTTCACAGTCATTAACATCAATTTTATATGCTGACATCAACACTTGGTGTTTGATGACATCATTAGACACCTATAGACATTGGTATCATGTCAGCTGATGTTGATGGACCCCACCAATGTTGGTGACTAGTTTATCCCTAGGGCCAAATGACCCATCTCCCCAAATTAACTTTTACCCTAAAAACCTACCCAAAATCCCTCCTAAAATCACCTAAACCTACCCCACCCCATTTCTTACCCCTTTACTAACATTTTATTTTCCCCCTAACTTTAAAATTGGCCTACAAAAGCAAACTAACCAACTCAAATTTAAAATTAACTCACAAAGACTCTTACCTCATCTCTCCATCTCATTTGGTTTGGAATAGTTATCTCTTATGGTGGCATGCCTCCTATTAGGTCCCTCCTAGATATACCATCGTAGTCACACTTAGATCTCTTTTTCTCTCCAATCAAATGTTACAAATGAGTTTTTTTGGGCCACCAAACCCCTTTTTATTGGGTTTATTCACCCACCAATATCGGCATATTTAACCTGATCCACCAATGTCATCACTATTTCTCACCAATATTGGTAACCTTTCCCTAAGCCACTAACATTAGTACTATTTACATTGACATCAGTGACTTCATCAACATCAACACCCTTGCAATAGAGTTTCCACCCACACCCACAATCCTTTAGACTCTACCCCTAATCTAGGGAAACCAACTTGGAGATCTTGTATATCTCCCTGACCATGGAAACCAACTTGGAGATCACATATATCTCCACAACCATGCCAACCACCCTTGTAGATCTATTTAAATATCCACCCATGATGACTTTGACTAGAGATCTTGAATATCTCCTTGCTCATTAACCCTTTTACACCAACCATACATTGCTTGTCTGGTTGCTTATGCTATTCTACTATAGTTGGCTATTGTACACATGCATGTATATTAGGTGTTTTGGATGGAGACCAAGTTTGTCCTATCACCTTCAACCTTTTATGTTTCCTAGGGGCACTTCTTACCTTGGATACCTGACATAAATAAACCATTAGAGTTACAACTTTGATTGTTTTGACCTTATCAGCTATCACTTACAAGATGTACTTTGGTTATTTATGTCTAAGTCCTCCTCAACCTTACCTATTCTTGATTATTTTGACTATAGCTAGTATTAGTATACTCATAAGCAATGATACCCATTCTCCTCTACTCACCCAATTCACTTCTTGTCAACCTGATACCCAATTCTAGTTTCTCCTCCATTGATTCCCATTTTGAGGGGGGACACCTCATCCAATACCTAGAACATCTAACTCTTATTTTTGTCTTATAACTTGTCAATGAAAATTACAAGACAAAAAAGGTTAAACGTAGACACCAAAATTAATTCACACATGTGTGTAATTCCCTGTGTCAAAACAACCCTTGATCCCCTTTTTAATAATAATAAGTAGCCTACCTAACCCATGCTTTTACCCCTCACACATTTAATTAATTTAAAATATTTAATTAAGTGAATTAAAAGCCCCTTATGCCACCTTACCTAGCCACCTCATCTTAAGACTAATTCTTACCTTATGATTCACCTCAATACTTAATCCCCTTATCCTAACTACCCAAGACTTGTTCTCACCCCAAAAATAAATTCCTAACCAACTACATCCTTCATAACCTCCTATTTCTACCATTTTGTAATAGATACCACACTTGGCATGAGAAATAATATAAAATAGGATAAAGATATTACTTTTACCTATCCTAATGTTGTTGATGTTGGTCAACCCATGGTCAATGTCGGTGGGATCAATGACATTGGTTATATAAGCCAAACTCCAAATTAATGTTCAAGTTAGCAAAAATTAAGTAAAATCATTCTTATTTGCATACAGGCTTTTGGCATTCCACTTTTGACATCTTGGCTTACATTTATCTTATATAAGTCAACCTAGATTATGAACCAAGCTCTTGAAAAGCAATAGCACCTACTTGTTTTCTCTATTCAAGGCATCAATTTAGATACCCTGATAAGAGCCATCCATATTGCACTTATCATTTACCCACCACTATAGGTAAGTACATCACTTATTCTATAAGTCTTTCAATAGTTACTTTGTAACTCCTTTACATCTACTATTTATTGCTTTACACATTCCTGACTGAACCCCTATGAATGAGTTATAAATCTTCTACACTTGTTTCCCCTTGTGTCAACACACTAAACCTCTGACCAGATCCATCTAAATAATACTTTCTCTCTCACAACTCTCCCCCAATCTTCTAGACCTAACCAAAACCTTTCCCAGACCTAGAAAAGCCTTATGCAAGCTCCTAGGTAATTATTTTCCCTAATGACATTGGTAGCCTAACAAATATCGATCACATTTCCTCATCAACCTCAGTAGCCTAAGCGATACCAATCACACTTGCTAAATGACCTCAACAAACTAACCAACATCAATAAATATGGATTTCCATTAACCCTTCTAAGACCTACCCAAACAACTTCTAAAATACAAACTAAAAATACCACCTGCACTCTATTACTTTTTGTTGCACTCAAGTTGCAAATAATGGTAACATTATCTTTCTTTTCCTCTTTCTTGGTTATTTATTAATATTTTATCTTTCAAAAGTGGACTGTCATCTCTAAGCAAGTTTGACACTTCCTAGAACAAGCATGTATCTTGATAGCCCACTCATATATCTACTAATAAACATTTGTGGTAGTGCTTTCTTACTTGTAGGTAGTTCTCCCTATCCAAATAGGAGTGCTCACAATGTCTGGATATGGTGAACAAACCAATCCAAGTTCATTCTAATCACTTATCTCTATCCTTCTTCTCTCTTTTTCTTTAGACCCTAAATAGAAAAAATTTAGTGAAATAAGTTGTAGGTATGTGGTGTATTTCAACTTATTGATGGAATAGGTGTAGGGCATGTAGAATGTTGATAAGGTTTTTTGGATAGAGGTATGATCTTTTAATAGAGTGAATTTTCTATGTGAGTTGGATGGGTGGCTGGTTTCTAATCTAAATTAGGTAGGTATTAATAATAAAATCAAAAAGGAGGGTAAGGTAGGCCAAAAAAAGAGGCTCTATTATTCTTTAGAATTACTTCTTTGGTTAGTTTCTAAATAGACTTATGCTTTCTAAAACCTGTGTCTGTTGCTATCAACAATAACACACATGAAATTAGACATGGATAGGAATTCTAAAGAGATAAAAATGTATGGAATTGACAAGCCTCAAACAAAGGTTGCTCCTTTAGGGTAGCTATTGAAAACCCTTAATTAGGAGACTATGGCTTGGGCAAATGAATTATCTAAGGTATTTGCTGTACACACAAATAAAACTACACCAAAGAAAGCATAAATAAATATTCAAAAATATGATTCAATTAACTTGACCAACTCAATCGCTATATACACTAATCTTTCAATAGCTATTTCACATCTAGTATCAGTATGTCTGTCAATAAATCAAGAATTTATTCATATATATAGCATAATAAATACTACTGAAACATACAACCATGGAAATAACAACTAATTATATGAAATTGGAAATAAAGTACTCAAAAACACTTTGCTAATGATCAAAATTATTCATTGCTCTATTTTCCAAAATCTTCTAAAAAAACTAAGTTGGTTACAATCATACAGGCTTGGGGAAGGGGTTATCTCATCCTCCATGTTTATGCAAGTGGTTATATGTGTTAGTTAAAACATGTAGTTATAACTATGATCTAAAAACCATGTAAAAGAGAACTAGAAGTTAAAAAATAAATAAATTGACTTTTTAAAATTATGCAATGCATGCATGTACACAAAATATAAAGTCAATTTTTTATAATTAGCCACTAAAAATCTAGGTACATTGGCCATTAAAAAATTTTACATACATAAGATTCCAACCTATCAATGCTTCCTCAATCAAAGTGTTGCATGTACCTTGGTTAGCATAGAAGTCATCATGGTAGTTAAAGATGTAGTTACATCACCTAAATCTTTCTTCTTCTTCACTTTGTTATCCTCTTAGAATTTTTTCACTAATCCATGTTACATTCATATAATTCTAAATTTATCAGCAGTTGTCAATGGATTCTCTTGGTCTTCTCAAGGAGATTTACATGCTCATCCTTGCTTATTTGGAGTTTATTCTTGAATATTTCAACTTTAGTGACCTTTTTATGAGCCTTGCTTAATTCTGACTCAATTATCAAACCTTACAAGATCTGCTTAAAATCATCAACTACCTCCTAGATAAGCTTGTCAAAATTTATTCTTCTAATCAACTTACTAGTGGAATCTTTAACCTTGGATAACTTTATCTCATGAAAAATTTGAAGAACCTAGGCCTCATGTGCTTAATATCTATGGACTAAATTACCAACATTTTAAACCAATCTTTCACCTCTTCTTACTAAATGACTACTAGATTTAAAGTATTAGATTTTTCCAACATAATCATAAGGTCAAGATGGCTGTAGATAAAGTTTCCCATGTAGACAACTAGCATCTTCAGTTTTACACTGTCATCTCTCAAAGAGGTGAAAATTTGATTAGCCTTGCTCATATGAGGGGCCATCTCAGTGTTCCTAAATTCCATGGATTTCAAAGAGTTATCACATCTTAAATCTACCTCTTGAACTTTAGTTTTAATGCCCATAAGAACATTCACTATCTTGACATTTTACTTAAGTTATTCTGCTTTGGATTCTAATACCTACACTTCTACCTCTTACTTTTGTCAAGCTAGTTTAGTGCCCTCATGGATTGCAACTATGACATCCTTGTGTGTTTGAGCTACGTCTGCTAGATTTTCCTCCTAAAAATATTGCCCTGGCTATTTATTCTACCTTTTGGTGAGGGAGAATAATTTTTGGCTTTGTTCAAGGATGATCTAGGTACCCTTTTCATCTTCACATTTCTTCTTGTTCATATTTTGAATACTACCAATTGAAGGATCATACAAGGTATAAATATATGAAAGCTTAGTGATCTTGAAGTTTGGCAATTTAGGAACCTTACTTCTCAAATCCAATGCCCATGGAGGAGTATCTAATTTGGATGCATCAAATTTTGTGATAATAACCTCTTCCTCTACTTCCTCTTCAAATTTCTATTGTTTTTTATGGGCTTTAGTCATGACATCAGGAAGGGAAGGCCATATGATTTTAGACTAATCCACTCCTTTGAAATGGGAATGTGGATGGATTTTGATTAGTTGGGGTTTGGCCTTCCTCCCACTACTAGTTATTATCACTATGATCTCTTATGTTTAAGTGGTAGATGGGAAGGGAAGGATGATTTTAGTGGATTGGACATGAATCTATGAGGTGGCTAGTGCAGACTATACCTTCCTAGACACTTTCTTCTTCTTAACATCTCTAACAATGGAGGTGCCAGTAGGAATAGAAGGGGTTTATGTGGTGAATGGGATGTAAATGGAGATGGAGGGAGTAATGGTAGTAGTGGAGGTGAATGGGATAGATGTGGGAACTTCCATAGAGGTAGCTTGCCAAAATATGGGCATCGAAGACAAGAAAAAAATGATAAAAGACTATGTACCTGGAAGAGTAAGCTCCATAAGCTCTATCTAGAGTGTTATAGCCTTATCTATATCCATTTTGGCTTCCTCATTAGAATCATATTCAATATCTTTGATGATTAACATGTATCCTTTGGCTAGATCTAAGTGTGGAGTTTGAGTTGCTAGACTCTATGATGCCTTTACTGTAGGACTACCGATAAGGGTCCTTACTTGAGTCCCCTGAGGTGATGATGCTACTGCTCTTAGAATTATTATCCCAATGGATGTAATAATTTATTACTAGGGTATAACAACTAGCACTTGACTAGAACCTATAGCAATAAATTCCTATTCTCTCTCTTCCTCATCAGAGTCAAGGTTGATGGGGTCCCGTACTTGTCTTGCCCTAGTTGAACTAGGTTGAAGGGCCCCAGGATCCTTCTTCACTAATTTGAATTTCAACTTCGAAGGAACACATTGGGAGGAGGAATCAACTTGGTCCTTGGATTTATCCTTGGACTATCCTTAATATAAATCTATTTTTTTAAAACCCTTATAGAGTTCTCTCTTACTATCCAACTCCCTAGTGGAAACTGAAGGATCATCCTAGATCATTCTCAAATGATCCTCTTGTAGCCAATAAATTTTTGCCCATTCCAACACTTCTTTAATAGACTTGGAATTTAAAAATATTAATTCTTATTCATAAGTCTCATGACTATATGAGATTTTGAATCCATGAATGTTCTTTTGGATTAACACATGCAGATCCTAGTCTTTATGTGGAAGTGCAAGGAAAGGATAACTCTTATGTTTTCTACCTACCTCCCTAAGATGTTTTCTCTTTGTATACACCATTTTGTTGATAGTTATAAAGTGACCAAAATATAAGGCTTTATTTTGCCTTGATAAACCCTCTTCAATGCTCTTCTATAATTGGAAGGTAATCTCTTGTTCAGCTAATTTATCCAGTATAAATCTTGAAAGACATAGGGGTCCAACTTTATTTCCCCATACCATGATGATAGTGAAATTTGGGTAAAATAAATAATCCCCCTTCCTATACATGTTATTCACAATATTATGTCCAATTCAATGCATGGGTAAGCCATGAATGTCTTGCTAAACCTAAAGGTAGAAATCTTTGGATATCCTCACCATGTGTTTGGTATAATAGTAGATGTGCATGAATTAGTAGTGGTCATAGATTCTATTCTTCTCATAATCTATAGTTGAGGCCCATAATATATCAAGGTATTTATAACATATTACCATGACTAAACACAATAAATATGACATCATGAGTAAATATCTGGTGGTTTTGGGGTTCTTGTCTTTGTGAATAATTTACTCCCTCAATCATAGACTTATGATCTCACCCAAGGCATATTTAGCATCATGTGTAATAATCATATTTATTAAATATACCCAATCCAAATTAAAAAAATTAATGTTGGGAATACCATATCATTTGTTGAGAGGAGGTGCCATACCAATTTGAATCCCCGTCTTAAACCTATCAATTAGGATTGATCCTTTCAGCTTCTTCTCTTCCCATGTGATAGTCTAGTTTGGGAGTAGCCATGATTAAAGTATATAAATTAAATTACACCAATGCTGCTTGTCATAGTTAGCATCATGGATGATTAAAGATACATATCTCTATAAATTGATCCCCAAAATTCATGCGACCACCATATTGTTGTTAGAGTGATGCAAGAAAGCATCCTATGATATCTTCCTTGCAAAGAATAGGTCCCTCAAGAGTTTGATGCATGTCATTACTTTCAGTTTGGTTGATGTGAACTGTAATATTCAGCATTTAAATTCTAAAAATTATTTTACAAACAATCTATCTGCTAGTGTCATATCATATTTAGGTGCAAACATGTCTACCAAATCAATGACATCCCATAATGCTGAGTAATTCATATATTTATCTCTAAACATTTTGGCATCAAAGACTATATATATGAATTTTGTGGAGTCTTTAATCAAATATGGGGATGGAAAATTGGTTCTTTGAAATATTCTAGATGTAGATGCCATTATTTCATGATCTATGTTATTTCTCTTATGTGTTATGTATGCTTGTGCAAATAACTTGGATAGACTAGCTTAGTCACTATTTTACTCATAATACACTCTTGAAGTAGGAACTATGGATCTTCATCATTGTAAGATACTATAATAATTGAAATACAAGTTAGCTCAAATGTAATTATGAGTTTTCAATCATGGTGTATCACCTATAGATAATCCTACATTTAATATCAGTTTGTGTGACATAAATGTGCAACATTTACCTAGTTTTTATTTCTTGTATAATTAAAACTTGTTAGCTTTGGATGGTAGGGGTCTTTAGAGTATTGATAGGAATTTATTTTATTTTATTTTGGATAAGTATGGTGAGACTATTAATCTTAGTGATAAGGCACTTAGGGTCTAAATTAAAAATATGATTTTGTTTTAATGTTCGTAGACTAATTCTTTTGGGGGAATTATTTGAGACAAAATATTCACAATAATTTCCCTAAAGATTTCATCTAGGTAAGAATGTCTTGAGAAAATTATTTCAAATGGATATTTGAAAGTTTGGAGGGCATTTTAAATTTATCTAAAGGGTACTTTTGATCTAAAGGGTCCACATTATAAAGCATTTTGTCCATGATAAAAGTTGTGAAAGATCTACTTCGTAGGGGTCAAAAGGGTACTTTTGATTTATCAAAGGGTACTTTCATATAACTAAGGGTAGTTTTAAAAGTTTTTAATGGTAGGTTACACAAAAACTTAAGGGTATGTTCCTTGGCTCTACAAGGTCTTTTGGTGGGGAAACAGGTTGTGTAAATTATTTAGAAGGGTAAGTGGCCACTTTGAAAAGGGTCAAAGGCTTGGGATAGAAATCCTAAAGGGTATGTCCATGTCAAAAGGGTCCAAAACACAAAGGCCAAAGGGAATTTTACATGGGGCAAAAGGTTTTAAAGGGATATCCCAAAGGATAAGTCTCATATGGTAAAGGATTCGATAAAATGTCCCAAAGGGTATTTTACACAAAACCTAAGGAGTATGTGCCCTAAAAGAGCTGGTTAAAAAGGGTAAAGTGGTTAATTCAAGAAAGGTTGAAAGGTTAATTTAAAGGATAAAGGAGACTTTTAAAATAATCTAAGGGCTAATTTAAAATGTCTAAAGAGTAGGTGAAAATGATCCAAAGGGTCTACTTTAGGGGAAAAAAATTCTTGAAGGGTCTAATTCATAGGGGTGAAGGGCACTTTTGATTTTCCTAAAGGGTACTTTTATAGAGCTAAGGGTCATTTCAAAAATTTCCAAAGGGTAGGTTTAGAAGGATCAAAGGGATAATTCATCTAAGAATTTTTTTAGGGAAAATGTCCATAGTCCAAAACTTTGTAAGGCAAATATCCCATAGGCTGAATACCTTCAGGGGAATTATTTTAGATAAAATGTATACAATAATTTCTTGAAAAAATAAAGCTTTTTGAGTAGTAATCCCAATATAAAATTGGCCCAATAACAACCAAACACAACACCTAAAATTAAAAGTTGCATAAGAGCTTAAGGAATTAGCTAAAAAATATAAACCCAAAGAATAGTCTCTGCATAACAAATGTTAGTCTCATGAAATATATTGTGCCAATACCACCTTGTCAAAAGTGAAACACCTTATATATTTCAAATTTTTAATAAACATATGAAAAAGTGGTTCAATATTAATAAAAAATCCAAAAAAGTGGGTCCCCATTTCTCCTTGAAAAAAAGGGGGATGTTGGGTACAAAAAATGGCAATTTACAAGGGGAATACTCCTAAGTATTCAAGAACCCAGTACTTTGCTTTGACTATATTTAGATAAATATTACATTGTGTCACAAAAAAAATACTTAAATTATAAAAAATAAATAGATTCATAAGTTTAAGTCACACAACATACTTTCCTCCTAATTTCTTGGATCTGTGTGTGTTAAATATGTAGTTTATTTAGCCCTTATTATGATGAGTTCTTAAAATGTTTTGATGAGGTTTTAGTTTCATTCTAGTGTTTGTTGAATCTCATTAAATCAAAGGAAGCCCAAGAATTGCCCTGATACCATCTAGGCATCCATATCCCTAATAGAGATACCTTAAGTTTCTTTTCTTCTCCTTCCATTATTTTCTTATAGCCATGATGTATAGTGTATTGATCTTATTTCGACATGTGAGGTTTAAATTTTATTTGCATTTTTTTGACCTCATCAGTGCTTTTCCTTATTTTTCTTCTTTTTTTTTTTATTGTGTTTAGATCAATAGAAAAGAGAGGAAGATGAAACCCTATTGAGCTAGGATAATTATAAAAAATTATTATTAGAACATCCCTACCACCCAAATCTACACCTAGAATTGTCACTTCCAACAATTTTTTAACATGATGAATGCATTTGATCCAATAAAATAGGAAAAATTTCTAAATTTGTATGAAGTACCTAAATAAAAACTTCCATATGCCTGGTAAAAGTATTCAATTTTTAAATTATTTAGAATTATCTTGTGATCACTTTCCTTCATCCTAAAGTCTCAAAAACACAAAAATGCACCCAATTTGTAAACTAGTCTGCAATGTGTCAGGATTAAATTTCCCCTTTTCTACAAGTTCTAAACTTAATTATTTTGTATTTTGTCTTATAAATAACTAGGAAAAACATAACCTTGAATTCTAAATAAAATAAAGAACAATTAATATAGAAAGTAGGGAACTACTCTAGAAAGCACTAAGATCTAATCTAAGAAAACCAAATACTAAAATCAAAACAACTAAACTAGAAATCATGGAAATATAAACTAGAAAGCATGGAAATATACTCTATTCCTACATCTAAACTTATCAAGATCCTCTCAATTAGTAATATTTATAGATAAAATAGCCCTAAATTAATTCTTCAAGAATTGTACATTGATCGAATATGTAAGCTCATTGCTTTGCAGGTATTTTTAGAGAAAATGTGTTATTACCCATGATCTATAAAATTTGATAGTGTCCAATCCATAATGGGGAAAATTTATCATTTTTTCCTTTCTTTTCATGGGATTTATCCCATAGTATCACGAGGAACAAAATTATCAATGCTTTGACTTTTACTCTTTTATCAAACCATCTTTTGACTACATATTAGTGTTTATTGAATGTTTGAAATGCTTCAGTTCTTGAGTCTTCCATTTCTATTATATCAATCAATATTGATTCTTCTTTGTCATTTAGTTCCATGTAGTCTTGTATGAACTGATAGGTGGGTATCTTCAACATGATAGGGAAAACTATTTTGTGTCCATATACTAGTAGGTAGGGTAAAGTTTTTAGGGCTTGCTTGTATCTCATTTGATCTGACTAAGAGCATACTTTAGTAAATTATCATATTCCCTAGGCTTATCCCCTACTGACTTCTTGATTACATCAATCAGATTTTTATTTATTGAATCTACTATTTCATTTCCTTAAGGGTAGTGGTTATAAGCTGACTTGATGATGATCTAATTATCATATGCCCATTTAGTGAATTTTTTTGATATAATATCTAGTCTATAGTCACACACCAAAGAGATGGGCATGCCAAATCTAGTTGTTATGAGTTCCTCATAAAAGTGAATCACATCTTGTGTTATATTATTATTGGTGTCTACTACTTCCATCCATCTAGTATAATAGTCTATAACTATAAATAGAAATTTATAACCTACTAAGGAGTTTAGGTTGATTACACTGATGAAGTCTAAACCCCGTTATGTGAATGACCTTCCTTAAATAACTAGTTATAGAGGCATTACTATGTGTACTCCTCTCTTGGATAATACTTTACATTTTTGGTAGGTTCTAATGTGCATATGATCATCCTTAAAGATGGTTGGCCAATAGTAACCCAACCTCAAGATTTTATGGGTTGTGGTATTCCTAATAGGGTGACCAATACCTATCTTTTGATGCAATTACTCTAGAATCTCTTTAGCATCCTCTAAAAATACACATCTAAATAAATAAATTTATAGTTTCTTATATAGAGGACTCCCTTTCTTTCATGAAATGAGAAGCTTTGAGCCTCAAATCTATTTTTCTTTCTCTACTAAGCTCTCAAGGGTAAGTTCTTGTGAGTAAATACTAGATTATATATGTATACCATTCTCCTTTAGAAACTTGTGCTACACATACCTCTTCAATCATGATTCAAGGATCGGGCTCAATCATGAGTTGAACAATACCTTGACCTTTAATTATATTTATAGGTTTGATTTTTATGTCAAATTATTGGAACTTTGCCATCCATTTGCCTTGATGTTCTACCATCTCATTCTATGATAGGGTGAGCTTGACAGTAGGGTCAGGCATAATAGAAATGGTTTTATTTCTCAAGATGTAATGTAAAAATTTATTCACTACTTTAACAAGATCAAAAATCTATTTGTCAAACATAGAATATCTAAGCTTTGCATCATTCAGATTTGTGCTCATGAAAGCAACTAGATGCTCAATTTCATCTTTTTTATATGTGATAATCATAACAATAGTGTGTTTTGAAGTAAATTAATATAGGTATAAATATTTTGTGAAGTTTGGACTAATTAACACTAGAGATTATGATATGGCATCCTTTATATCTTGAAAAAAAAATTGGCTTCAATTATCCACTCAATATTAGCATCTTACTTGAGCATAGCATTTATAGGCTTGATGATTTTTGTGAACCCTGAGATGAACTTCTTCATGAATTTTATTTTCCTAAAGAATAACTTGAGTGCCTTCTTGTTTTTTGGTTGATAAATTTTTGAAATTTCTTAGATTCTATTTAGATTAATGTTGATTCCATCCATTTTGATAATATAATCCAAGATTTTTCCCTTAGTGACTCTAAATAAGCTTTTATTTGGGTTTAATGAAATATCAAACCTTCTAAACCTCTCAAATATGGATTTTAGGTGAATTATGTGATCTTTTCTATTCTTAAAAAACACTATAAGATCATCCATATAGATTATTATACATTTTATTATTAGTCTATTGAAGGCATGATCCATGGTGCACTAAAAGGTAGCTCCTGCATTGATTAGGACAAACAACATCCTTTTGTACACATAAGTACCTCATTTTATATTAAATTTAATTTTCATTATATCCTCAAACTTCACTAGTACCTGATTATAGCCTAAAAATCCATCCCAAAAGGACATCATTTTAGAACCATTGACTATCAGTATTACCTCATCTAGAGAAGGCATTGGGTAATTTTCTCTCTCAAAAGCCTTGTTCATATTTTTGAAGTCTACACATAATTTAATCTCACCATTATTATTTCTAACTAGGACCAATTTGGCCACCCAAGTAGAATGTTAGATCAGGAAAATGATTTTATCACTTACTAGCTTCTCCACTTCCTTCTGAATAAGAGGCTCCAAAATAAGATTTACTAGCCTTTGCCTTTGTCTAAATGGTTTATGGTCTTTCTTTAGGGGAATAATGTGGGTGATGACCTATGGGTCATATAACTTTAGGTCTTTATAGGTCCAAGAGATAACATCTTTGTATTGAGTGATCAAATCCCTGACTCACTATCTTTCCTCCATAGTGCAATTAAGACCAATATTCACATAACGTGGATTACGTTCAATGTCCTAGATTTTACCTCTTGAAGTCTGATTCATCAAACTTGGGACACCTGAGCTACTATGCCTAAGGGTTTTTTAAGTCAAATGGTCTCTCCAAGGAGAATAATCTATCTAAAATCTAATTTTCCCTGTTCTAGAGAATGCCCTCTTTTTCTATTTCTTCTTGGTAGATGTGGTTCATGTCCATATCATTGATGACTTGGGACTTGAAATACCCTAAATTAGTTAAGAAATAAATAATCTATTGATCATCATTGAAGATCTATAAATTTTATACATTATTTAGAATGGAGGGACAAGGAACCAATTTAATAAAAAACCCTTATACCTCAGACTCTTATAATAACTCAAGGTTGGAATTAGTAGTAGATAGTGAATTAGTGGCTTGATTCTACTCTTTAAGGAGTGATACTATGTTAAAAGCTTCAAATATATAAATTAAATCCACACTCTATGATTATATCTCTTTAGATAAGACAATTTTCATTGATATTTGTTTATTACCTAATGAACTTCCAACTCTGAGTCACCAAATACTTTTATCTATTTTACATTATTCTATAGCATAAACTATAATCCTATGATTAGAGGTTCATATTCAGCTCTATTTTTAGTACATGGAAAATGTAATCTATAAGATGATAAGGAATTCTTAGCTTGAGGATTAATCAACTCAATTCCTATACCTGATCCTTACTTGGACCTAGCTCTATCAAAATGCATAGTCTATAGCTAATTCGAACCTTCAAGTTCTAGATTTTGTGCTAGATTTTGAGTGGTAGAATTATAAATACTAAGGGAAGGATATTCATACTTTACCTCTTCATTTTTTACATTATATTTCATGATGGGATATTTCATTCTTGGCTTTTTATCAATTCTGATCTAGTTTACAACTCCTCTCCATTACAGCTAGATATGAAAAAAGTATGTGGAAAGATATCCATTATGTGTTTTAGATCAATCTCTACTTAGAAACAATCCATAGCTTTCTGGTATGCCCACTACCAAAATATCAATAGTCATATGGACTGTCAATTCTAATTCTACTTGAATGCATATGTTATTCAATTCTCCAACTATTAGTACTACCATTTTGTCTAGTTAAAAGACTAATCTCTTTGAATGGATTGAATTAAGACAAATATTTTTACATATAGAGGTAGGCATAATAGTTGTAGATGCTCTAGAATCGACCAAATATATATGAATGTTCTTATAAAATGCTCTAATGGTCAACAAAAGTAGTGGCACTTTAGGGTTGCTCTTGTAAATGATGTTAGCATTAATAACCTTTTATTTGTCCAAAGTCACTCTAGTTCTATCTACAAGGGCCTTTTTAGTAATGGACTTCCATAATAACTCCTTTTATTCAGTGACTGGGCTAACTCATGAAGGGTTATATTCACCTTAATCTTCTTCATATCATCCACAATGGTGTATCCTCCTTTAATTGGTCCTTCTTTACTTGACATCTCATCATTCCCTTTAGAGAGGGTGGATTATTGTCTAATTTAAGATTTGGAGGAATTGTTTTAGTGTTTGGAGGAGTTGATTGTGGTAAGTGGTTATTTGTTCCTTAAGTTGTATGCACCTCTCTAGAACTACTAAAAAGCATGAAATTCATCTATATTATCTTATAGTTCATTATCATCTTCACTTGGGAAGGGAAACTCATGAGTTTTGAATAACATGCCTATGCTAGAAGATCTAAGATATTGATGATATTCTAGTGGATTATTCATCTAATCCTATCTAGTTACTTCCCTCTAAAAGATATCATATTTTGTATATAACTCAATGTAATTTAGCTTGCCATATTGGAGTGTATTGTGTATCTTATACCAATTGGGGAGACCCATTTCACATATGCTAATTTTTTGGAGATTACTAGGCTAATCCATGTTGTTCACATACCTATTAAATGGTTTTATATATCTCTAGAAGCCATTATTCTAGTTTCAAATTGGGACATTAGCATTTCCCATCTTTCATTGCATATTCAAAAAATCATTGCTCAATTTTTGGACCATCTTTTGAATAGATTATAGTTCAGCCTTTTTGGAATCCATACCTTGTAGAAAAACTATGGGAAGTACTTCTCCAGTTTTATTGATAACTATTTCATATTACATGATTTTTCAAATATATAAAATTTGGATACATCATTTGTGTCAGTGGAGGTAGTATGTACAATTAATTTTGATTTTATGTTGGAACATTATATTTCACATATGGTATTAGATTAATTTTTAGAAATACATTGTTGATGTTAGGTTCCCCAGGTGTTTATGGTTTGAGTTGTTTATCAATGCTAATAACTTATTCAAATGCTAATGCCAAAGTATTTGCAGTGGGTACTATCCTCAATTACATAATGGTGATAGGGTCCAAAGAATTCTTGTACATCTATAATGTTAATGTTGGTTTTGGTTTATACCTTGGTGTCAACTAGTTGTACATATTCTACCATCTTGTATTGAAATCATAGATGGGTTCATTAGGCTCCATCTTCATGCTAGTAAAGTGTTGATATACCAATCTAGGATTGGTGACCTATCCAAACTATGAAAGAAAATACATTTGACATTACTCCTAATTGGTGGTGGAAATTTTGATTAGATTTAAATAATAATCATAAGTATCATCCATTAAAGTAAATAGGAATAATTGACATGCAACATATTCATCAACTAAATTCATTAATCTTAAAGTAGCTTTAACTAATTTTATATGCTCTTCTATGATCCTCAGCTCTAAAGGAGAAAAGGATGGTAGATACTTTTTAAGGATTTTGAGTCAAATCATGCACATCTCTTGGGATGGTAATGGAAGATCCAACTAACCAAGGTGTTTGTTTAGCTATCATTTGATTATTAGGCAAACGGTTCCTTATAGGTTAGGGGTGCCCTAGTAGAGGTGATGGATTGGTTTGAACTAGAGTTATTGGCACAATTTTAGGTATCTTATAAATTTTCAAGGGTAACACTAATAAAATAGCATAGGAATTGGATCTAGTCAATCTCTTGGGTGACTCTAGTGAAACTCTATGCAAATAATAACCTGTATTATCAGGGGTTTATGACCCTCCTTCTAGTAATAGTGGAGTATTATTGATGTGGGTTTTATGCACACTACAATCGAATGTGGTAACCTCTAATGTTTTAGGATATCAATGAAGGTGAACTCCACTCTAGGGCCCAAGGTAAAGGTATGCAATGTAGTTTAACCTATGTATGTAATAGGGGTAGGGCATGCAGGTTGATAAGATTTTTTGGATGGAGGTGAGGCCTGTAGACACCTAAATTTGGCCACCAATGACCTCCAATTAGGATTTTGAGCAATTTCCACCTAAAACATGTAATTTATCTTTAAAACACTAAAATGCATTAAATGAGTTGAAACTGACATATTCAAGTGCCAATTTTGGATAGGGTATCACTAAATGGGGAAATATAATTTATGGGCCATCTAACTTTGATCAGATCATTCTAAGTCAAAATGCTAATTTTACACCTAGGTGCTTTGAATTGCTCTTTCCTATCAAATATTTTGCACAAGATGCATGCCTTTGTTATTTGTTGTTAGTATCATCCTAAATGTGATAATAGATCTAATGCATATGATATTACCTTCCAATTCTAATCCAATCAATTTTTTGACCAATAATAAGGTATTCTAATCATTTTGAGTAATTTGTGCACAAAGTGGTTAAACATGCTTTAGAGATAATTAACCCAATTCAAGGCCTAATTAAGAATTCCATGGAAACTTCTTAAATAATTTGTTTTGGAAATGAATATTGAATATTTTCATCATTAGGTGACCTCATTTCTTGGGAAGACATCCCTATGCCATAAATGCCACAAATATCATGATTCATGGCCTCCATGCCTCATCAATGCCTTTCATGATGCCCTCCATGCCTCTTAATTTCCCCTTCTTCCAATGTCATAATGAGGATAATTATAAAATTAATTCCAAAAATTGAATTAATCCTCAACCACACATCTCAATCTCAGGACAGATGGTTTAGGTTAATTCTAAACATTCTCAAAAATCTATAAATAGAGAAACCTACCACATCATTTTTAAGCTTAATTTGTGCAAAGTTATAATGCAAGATTGGTTCCAAAAGCTTCATAAAAATAGTTTTACCATGCCAAATTGATTCCAAGCCAAGCCAAACCAAAAATTAAAGGTGCTAAGGAGAAGAGGAGATAGCTAAGCCTCCTTTGATGAAGACTTCATGAGCACAAACTGAGCAAACCACTACAACAAGAATTTTAAAGCATCCAAGGAAGGTAGAAGAGGGTTTCTTTTGCATTTTAGTTGTGTGTTTTATTCATGTTCATTAACTAAGCTCTCCCTAGTGTCTAGGCCTAGAGATGTTATTCTAGTTAGTGTGTTTCTTTCATTTTGTTTTCATTTTGAAACTAACACCATACTGACATCCTCTCTTGAGTCAAATTCCTAGTTCACATATGGCATGCATGGTGGGACAAGACGCATCCCAAAAATGAAGAAGATAATTTTGTAGCTTTAAAATCTTCATTTGGATCATTAAAACTCTTGTAATTTGATTTTTGAACTTTTTTTTGCCTTTTTTCTTTGTCACAGGTTTACACAGTAACCGACATCAGTTAGTAAAACCATCATTAGTTGGATAGTTGTCTTCAGTCATTATTGGTATAACTAATGTTGGTTATACAACTGTCATTTGCTATTAAGTGTAACCATTTTCAGTTATATATTTGACGTTAGTCATTGTGTTTTTTTTAAATACAAACCCAATAGCTCCTTTTTTGAAGCTCATTATTTCAAACCCAAAATAGCTTCAAGGCTAAAGGACATGATAACATTTTTGTTGTAGGACCAAGCTTGACATTTGCTAAAAATATGTTTAGATCACCTTTTTCATGCTTAAAAATGAATTAAGAACATTATTTTGGTGCTTAAAGAAACATTTAAGGTGCTTAAATAAGTTTTTTTAGCATTAGTTTTCAAATTTACAACTAAGACCAAGGGGTCAAATGAACACCACCTCATTTTTATAATTTGGGATTTAAAATGAACTCAATTTTCCAAGATTTTTATATTTACTTAGTTTTTTAAATTATATTTTTGTTTGGAAAAAAGATGGATATAACATGTATGCTCTTTCATTTGTCCTCTTTAGGGAACACTTGGAATCAAAAGTGCCATTCCTATTGCAAATAGCCTAGTCTAAGGCTTAGAAAGAAAGTCATCTAAAGCACTACCCAAAAACTCATCAAAGTTTTGGTGACCTTGAAAATGACCCTAAAGTATTTTTATTTCATGTTTTATTTATTTTTATGCAAACTTGGCTTGTGAGGGGGACTTCATCACCTCCCATGAGTTATTCAAGGAATCTTTTACCCAGGGTTTCACCTCCTAACATTGAATTCATTTGGCTCCTAATTGGAGTTGCACATGGGATGTAGTATCACTTTGGACATCACACTACACTAAGCAAAAAATGGGATGTAGTGGTTGTAAAAAGGACTAGACATTTTTACAACAAACCAAGTGATATGGACCCAAAATCCATGCTTTTATTTTTCATTATTTGGCATGAAAGTCATTGCATAATTGATTCCCATAGAACATTCAAAAACTTGTTAAATATTAGACAAATCCCTACTTGCCATAGCAGTATTGTTGGTGCAAGGTGTGCCTCAAAGTCCATGTCATTGTATTATCATTTGAGAGAAGGGGGTGTAAAAACCCTACTATATAATGTGCATTTACTTTTGGATGAACACATAAAAATCCTCTCAAATGATGTATATTGATGAATTATGATAATACCAAACAACCTTGTCAATTTAGAGCCTAAGAGTGATTAGTCAGTGGATTCTTGTCCTAGATTAAAGCATTTTTTGGAGTTAAAACTTGGTGTATAAAAATAATTCAAACCAAACACATAATCCTAATTTTCCTTTGAAGAAAGAGGCATTATGCTACTCACATGAAATCATCAAATTGCCTTGTTCAAAGTTCATCAAAAGCTTGGGAGTCATATCATCCAATTTTGCATAGTTATGCTACCTAATTGAGTATAGACCTTTACCAAAGTTGTTTAAGTCCTTCACTTATAACCTAAATTCAAAATTGCACCTTTATAAGTTCATAGGGTTGATGTGTTAAGTGGATTCATGATTTGTACTAAACTTGAGGGAACTTAGGTCAATTTCCCATTTGAGTTAAAGGATATTTTAGACTCAAGATCTTTATCAGGACTTGATAGACTTAAGCCATTTTATGCTAAACACTTGCACCTTGAGTCTATGCACCACAATATTTTGAGTCAAGAAAAGTAGTGTCATGCTACCAAAATTATGGGAAACTATCTTTGCCTTAGAGAGTTTTGGAAACAAACTTTTTTGTCACACATTTTGGGTAGTATAGCATTCTTACATTGCCCAAAACATTTCAAATATTTTTTCATAAATCCTCTTGCATAGAGTTCAAATTTATTCCTACATTTTCATACCAATCCAAGTATACTTTTGTGATCTTTTATCTAGCATAGTTATATCATTCACTTTTGTCTAGCTTCTTTATCAAAAGAACCAAGTTTTATACCATTATTTGTGAGAAAATAAACTATCTCTAAAGTTCTTTTGTTTCATACCTCATACCTAGTTGATCGAGTTCATTTCCAAAAATCAAATGCCTAGTGTTTATTATAAGTTTTTCAAATCCATTATATTAATAATTTTATCTATTTCAAAGTCTAACTATTTATGTTGTTTGGCTAAGAGTCTTAACACAATGTCTAAGAATTAAATGCCTAGTTTTTTTACAAGTTTTAAAAATCGGTTAGATTAAAAATTTCATCTATTTCAAAGTCTAGCTATTTATGTCATTTGGCCAAGAGTCTAGCTTATGATGTCCTATTTGGCCAATAGACCTAACAAATTTTAAATTCCTACATTAGACTGATTTGAAACACTTCAACCTTAGAGTTTGGAATTTTGATTTTCAGTCCATTTACTTGATTATCTTTATGTGATCAATGAAACATTAGGTACTTCATGCTAGCTTATTTCCTCACAAATATTTGCATAAACCTTTTAATCCTTTTGATGAATCTAGACCAAGTTGGAACATCATCTATTTTAGATATTATCCTTTTTAGAGTTTATATAACTTTTTGACCTTTTATCATAAAGCATTGACTATGGATCCCAACATGTATTCTTACACTCATAGTGGACTCATGTATAATCTAGGGATTAGTAATGTAGTTACATAAGAAGGAATGGTGTAAGACCCCTACATAGATAATATTCCTTATGAGATGGATTATTATCCCTCTTATAATACTCAATTAAGAGCATAAAGCCAAGATCCATTGGCTAAATATTTGGTTAACACACCACCTTATTTAGAACAAGACCAAGAATAAACCACACAATACCTAGCTACAATACCTAGAACTGATAAACTAATTCTTCAATAGTCATACTCTACTAATGTGCCTTCCATGTATGACCCATTTTTGTTTGAGCATCATTTTTTAGCAAATAAGGATGAGATTTTGGTTATATCTATAGAAGTAGGGGACAAGTTTCTAGCAGTCTTCCCTTATGAAAATTTACCAAGCTTAGTAAGGAAGCCCCACAATATCATTTACAATCAATAGTATTTTTATAGAAATCCTATGGATCTAGTCTAAATAACATATCAGGACCCTAATCTACCTAATAGAGGCAAAAACATCATGAAAGATTACTTTAACCAAATGCAAACAACATATCAAACCTACTTGAATCTAGCACATAATTTCAATTAGATGAACATGGTGAGTAAGCCTCTTATTAATCTAATTCCTCAATAGGAGTTTTGATAGAGTTAAGTAGTTAAGAGAATCAGATTTTAGACCCATTCATGAAAAACACTTTGGTAGGCAACTTACTGCATATGCCCATTATTGAAGAAGTGTCTTATACTTCTACATACAATAATGAGAAAAATATAGTGGAAAATGTACAAACAACATTTAATCCCAATCAAAGTGGTACTAATGCAAAAAAAACTAGCCAAAAACATGTGCCTATAGTTAATACCATGAGTGGATCATCATACCAGGGAGTAGGATTTTCTACGTCCCAACCTCAACCAACTACTTCCTTAAGTTAAACAATGGCCAATGTCATTCCTCAACAATATAATGTGATGAATCTTACTCCTCCTCAACAAGTAATGAGTATTAATCCACAATAGTAGGTTTAATCTAGTGTACCAAAAAAATAGAGAACAAATACATTACCACCTCAATCAGGGGCAACTAATGTTTCACCTCACTAGGAAATGATAAACATATATCTTCAGTCACAGACTAATATTCCAATAAAAAACCAAGGAATGACTAGTCAATAATATGAAAATATTGGTCAGTGATAGATGTCAAATATATAACTTATTTTAACTTTCCCATAGGGATTCATGCAACAAGGAATCTCCCATGTTTCTCAAGTACCTACTAGACAACTATTGGTTCAAAATGTGCCATAAATTTAGACACAAGGTCTTGGTCCATATGTTCCCACTCAACAACAAGGTTTTATTAGTCTATAGCATCTCCATTTTCAACAAAATTAGGCATACTATAGTCATATTCCTCTGTCCCAAACCAATAAATTTTATAGGTCAAACCTTTATCACCAACCCAAACTAGAATATCATGCAACTAAATGTGTTATTTCAAATACACCATAATCCACATATGCATATTCCTAGTCCATTTCCCAACTAAAATAATATACCCTAGTAGATATCTTCATCATACCCTAGTCAATGTGTCCCACTTATGACCTCCCAACCATCCACTAAAAACAATATTCTTCCTCAAACCAATGGTCCTTCCAATTTCCTATCCCAAGAACTACAATAAATGAAGGATGCAATTGTTACCATTTAAATAGGGAAATAAAATTAAAATTTTAAGTTGGATAACATGTGTTCTTATACATTTAACATGGATTATATGTAGATACCATTTTCTCCAAGATATAAACCACTAAATTTTGACAAATACAAAGGGAAAGGTGACCCTAAGGCTCATTTGACAAAGTTCTTTGTCGCATGTCAACTAATGGCACATAAAGACATATATCCTTTGTTATTATTTCATAGGAGCTTGGTTGGATAAGCCTTGGAGTGGTTTTTAAAGTTTCCCAAAAATTTAGTAATAGTTTTTATGATATTTTTGATAAATTTGTACAACACTTTTCCTATAATCTTGAACATGAGATTTCATTAGTGGATTTAACACAAGCAAACCAAAAAGCTAGTGAGTGTTTTGCAAGTTATCTTCAATGATGGAGAGCCCTTGCAAGCCATTTCACCCATATTTTAATAGATTAACAATTAGTTGCTATGTTTACTAAAAATTTACATGGTGAGATAGCTTATCATCTTGAACTACAATGTGAACATACTTTCAAAGAGATCATTGATAAAGGTTTATTGATTAAGTGGGTACTCATAAATAAAGGAGTCATAAAGATTAATTAAAATAATCAAAATAAAAGTACCAATCATGGAAATGGACAAAATCAACATCCCATTTAAGTGGAAGCATCACAACTGGCATAGGCCAATAACTAAGAAAGATCAAAGTAATTTAACCATAATAGAAATGTTGTGAGAAATGGAGTAAATGAATCACATCATGTCAAAATGGTGGAAACATCATATAAACCACATTTTTAGATTAATCCTACCCAAAAACTTCTCCAACCAATGCCACAAGCATAACAACCAAAAATTGCACAATAAATGCAACATCTTTTAACATTACAAATGCCTCCTTCTAGGAGAACCATGCCTACATGTTGTGTCTTTAGTGACCTAGGAGAACGTATTAAGTTTTTATTTCAAAATCTTGCTAATACTAATATGATTAGTTGGCTTATACCAAACCATTATTTGTAAGCCATTACTTATCTTGATTGGTACCATAAAAATGAATTTTATGAATATCATCAGGTCAATGGGCATAATCTATGAAGATGTGTATAAATCATGCATTTAATCAATAATATGTTGAATAATGGGGAGATAAAATTGGATAATGGTACTTCCACTTCCAATAAAACTCTTTTAATTTATCAAAACCCCTTTTCCTGACATAAAAATCAACAACATTAGAATAATCAGAACTAACAACAATAATAACGACCAGTGTAGCATCAAAATCAATATTATCAAAATTAAAGGTCAAACCAGTAGAATTAGAAAAATAAACAAAAAAACCCACAACAATATAATAATGGACAAAACCAAGGTCAAAATAGTAATAACTAGAAAACCTACCATGTAGTTGCACATTACTACAATAGGGTTGTAGGCCATATTATAGGGGGTAGTGTTAATACCATCTCCATTAATCCTAGACAAATTAGTAATTAGCCTATACCATTGATAAACAACAAAATTTATACAAATTACATGGATAATCCTTTTTTGACTTGGGAGTACATAAAAGTAAACTAATAAACTAGGACTTCCCCTTTTGTACCTTATATCAATAATTCATCCTTGCCATGTGACCACATATGAGTGCACCGACAACTAAGACTTATCCTATCTAGTCCCAAACCATTCCCAAAAATTTTTAGGAATAATGTTCTAGTATTTAATCTTGATTGTGCAATCATAACTTAGAGGTCAAATATTACTATCCTAGGCCCATAACCATCCACCACTTTACCTATTATCTAACTGACTGTTGAGCCTCAAAATAAACCATTTAATACTAACCAAGACAATAAGTTTTATATTATGGAACAATTGTAGAAGACACCAATATAAATTTTGATTTTATATTTGCTACAAATGTCATTAATCCACAAGAACATCTTGAAAGAGTTTTTAACCTAATCCACTATTGCTAGTGACATATCCCCTGATAAATTTCAAGATTTAGTTAGACACCTAGCTCCATCCCAACAAGTCACATTCAACCAAAGCAATATGTCTTCCCTTGGCCCACTCCATAATAACCCATTGTACATAAAAGTTTGTATAAATTGGCATAAAGTGAAACATGTCCTTATAGATAATGGATCAGGCCTCAACATAGTATCTCTAAAGCTCATCAAGCTTCTTGGGGACATAATGGTAGATCTCTAGCCAAACATAATAAACATCATAGCCTATGATAATTAGGAGAGAGAATCAAAAGGAACCATTATCTTGCCTATTATCATTGGGCCTTTGACCCATGATACACTTTTCCATGTGCTTGATCTTGAGTTGTCATACAATATGCTTCTAGGTAGGCCTTGGTTACATGAGATTCATGTAGTCTCATCAATGCTGCACTAATGTATCAATTTTTTCCACTCAGGGATGGAAGTGAATATTCTAAAAGATTTACACCCATATGAACACTACAAACATCTTGAGGCCAAATTTCAAAGCTACAATTATTAGTATAACATGAATCCAAGTTTCAAGTAGGATAAAGGAAAGACCATACTTATTGATCCTTCACCAGATAATTACATAGATCTTAAACCTTGTATTCCCTTTCCCACATGCTACCTCTTGAAGCTTATAATCATTTAACCATTTCAGATAATGGACTGGGAGAGTATGTGACCCATGATACATTTCATATTTCTAATCTTCCTCAGAATCCAAAAACATTTAGGTGACCTAAAGTCACCCCACATATGCATTGGCAACAAAATAACAAAGATAAGGGACCTATCACATTTGTACCAGCATTTGGCCTCGAACTTGACCCTCTTAAAAGGGATGAATCATGGTTATACAATGACAACCAAGCTGATTGTTATAAAAGTGTAAAGTATCCTATTCCCAATAGGATCATGGAGCATCATAATTATGAAGGAAGAAGCATCAAACTAAATTAACAAGGAACCATCAAGCTAATCTCCATGACTAAGTATGAAAGACATTATGGACTTGGATTTAAACCACCTGGGGGTAACCCCACATATCATATTCAAATTCCATCATTAACGACTAGTGATGATGATGCTGACAATGAAGTAGAGTTTGATCATAGACTCACCTTTAATGACTTAGATGAAACCAACCTATTTGATAATAATGCCATTTTTACCCTTACCTTGGTCATTCATCATAATTCATTGCCATTATATTATCCTTAATTGATAGATTATGACCAACAAGAATCTAATCTACTTATTGATGAGTTCTAGAATGATGAGGCATTATGTGACTTCTTAGGCATTAGAGATAACATTTCATTAGGAGATCATAAGTCAGGATTCTCAATTACATTAGATCCTATATCCTATTCTGGAAAGCAGGTGAACACCCTTAGCCAAAAACAAATAAGTAAAAAATTGAGGTCCAAAAGTGAAAACCTCTTTGAGGCACTTTTTGACCAAGTAAAAAGTAAAGATAAAGGCTAGTCTAGTGGTGAAAACCTATTTTACGTGCCATTATATAGGGATCATTCTTCTTCAAATATAGACTGAGAGACCACTAATGATGAACTTGCCTATGGATCTGAGTTTAGTTTTGTACAAAAACAATTATTTGATCAAATTATTCAAAAATTTATGACTATTTTTATCATATATCTAGATCTCCCATTAGTAAACTCAAATTCATCATGCCTAAGAGAAGTTGAAGATCAAGTCATAATAGAGGACCCTGACATAGTCCAATAGTTCACGTCATTGCCTACTATCCTAGAAGATAGTTCAACCCTTTTAGTCAAAGATAAAATAGAGGTAAACATTAGGACTCCATCAAACCCAAAGTGGATAAAATTAGGCATGTCCATCACTAAGGAGGAACATGAAGTCTTTACAGCTCTATTGAGAGAATTTGTAGATATCTTTTCATGGGCTTATTCTGACATGCTAGGTTTGGACCCCACCTTAGTTCTATACCACCTTGTGGTTAATCATGATGTTAAACCAGTAAAAAAAAAGCTACGTAAGATGCATCCTCACATTTTTGTATTGGTAAAGAAATATTTGGAAAAACTCTTAGAAGTAGGATGTATCTGATCCATTGACTACTTAGAATGGATCTCTAACGTGGTACCTATTAATAAAAATATTGAAGGGATTCTATATTAATTTTTGAGACATAAAAAAATATTGTCCTAAAGATGATTTTCCATTGCATAATATTGACATGATCATCTAATCCATGATAGGTTATGAAATGCTTTCACTCATGGATGTCTTTTAAAGATACAACTAGATTGGAATAACACCAAAAGACAAACATAAAATAGCATTCACCACTCCATGGGTAACATTTTGTTATCAAGTAATTCCATTTGGCCTTAATAATTCTAGATCTACACATCAAAGTTCCATGACTATCATATTATATGATATGATGCATGATATTGTTGAAGTCTATATCGATGACATATTAGGAAAATCCAAAGCTAGGGTCGACCATCCAACAATGTTGTGTAAGATATTTGAAATATTATGGCAGTACAATGTTAGACTCAATCAAAATAAATATGTGTTTGTCATAACTTCAATCAAATTAAATTGCTTCATCATGTCTCATATAGGTATTGAAGTCGATCTGGCTAAAGTCCATGCTATAACCGAGATTTTTCCACCAACCATTTTAAATTAACTCCATAGTTTATAGGGTACGATATAATAAATTCAATGCTTCATTTCTTAGTTATAAAATAAGTGTCATCTATTTACACACTTTTTAAATAAGGGATTTGATTTTCACTAGGATTATCACTGATAAATAACTTCTCAATAGATCAAAGACTATGTTATTAATTTGCTTTTTTTATTACCTCCTATGTTGAGAAATCCATTCTTGTTATACCTATCAACTATTGACCATGATATGGGGGCACTCTTGGCTAAAAATGATGAAAATGGAAAAGATCATGCCATATACTACCTAAGCTTTACCTTGGTCACATATAAACATAACTATGCACCTATTAAAAAATCTTGTCTAGCCATGGTCTTTGCATCTCAAAAATTGTGCCATTACATGTTGAATAATAAGACCATGGTCATTTAAAAAGTAGATCCACTCAAGTATTTACTATCTAAAACAACTTTAAAAGGTATAATGGCCAAATGGATCATGATTCTTAGTGATTTTGATATAGATTTTGTTAATCAGAAGGCAATCAAAGTACAAGTTCTTATAGATCAACTTGTTGAATCACCTCTTATAGACACAAATCCACTCACATTTCATTTCCCTGTTGAATCCATATTGACCATCATTGATGACAGAACCAAAGTTTCCCAAAGTTCTGACCCAGCTTGTTAGATTTAAGAGCACACATGATTACCAATGTATAAGCAACTTAAACATGTGGAAATACCCAGAAGAACAAATAACTATCAATGAGAAATAACACAGAATATGAGAGGTAACACACAATTGTATTCAATTCATTACAAAGGAAATTACAATAAAGAGATCACATTCTTCTTCCACCTCTACAAGGCCTTCCACACCTCAAGGTCTCCAAGTAATCTCCCCACCTGAGTAATCTTCTCTCATAGGTCACAACTAACAACTAACACAAGTTGTTGTTCACCTCATTCTACATCTGGTACAACCGAGTACGAACCGGTACTCCAAGTAGATCTAACCATGATCCTCCTCCTAATGTATTGCTGTCACCTTGATCTTGCTTCCCCCCTAATATCCATTTGACCCTCGCATTCACACACCCCAGCAGACCAACCTTGATCTTACTTATCACATGTAGATCTCCACCATGATCTTGCAACACCCTGCATATCAACCTTGATCTTACATACATGGGGAATCCTAATTGATTCCACCATGGGAAGAACTCTCCAAGCTCCACACTTGGATTCTACAAGTTCAACACTTAACAATATAGCCCATGAGTCTATTATATAGATCTCATTTATACACTTAATTTAGACAGGCAGCTCAAAGACTCGAACTAGTCTTCATCATGCAAACAATGCATTCACTTAACTGATTATTTGTCAACAGTAGTTCTAACTGCCATAGGTGACCGACATTGGTCCCTGCCTTCTTGGAGGTGACTGATGCCGGTCGATATCCTGCCGATGCTGATTCCCTTTTGTGCTCCCCTGACTGACGTCGGTTGTGGCCTGTCGACACTAGAGACTGTCATGCACAAAAATCCTCCATGTTTGCCTTAGGTGAAGCTTTTAGCTCCACACCCTAACAGTCTCCTACTTGGAGATAAAGAGTTGCACCTATACCCATACCAGTAATCTATCTAATTTGCATCCTGGCTTGTATTCCTCTTCAAGCTCCCACTTGAAGACAACCCACCACACACCCTGTGGTGCTACACCTGTGTCTGAATTTCTCCATTCTTTTGCCTTGCTATACTCCCACTCAAACAACAACCCCTATGAGTAACCTGTAATCAAAAACACTTAACAGATCTAAATTGCCTGTTAGTCAAGCTCACCCTGAGAACATCTAACCTTGATCTGATACCATTTGACAGGACCAAAGTTTCCCAAAGTTCTGACACGACTTGGCAGATTTAAGAGCACACATGATTACCAATGTATAAGCAACTTAAACATGCAGAAATACATAGAAGAACAAATAACTATCAATGAGAAATAACACAGAATATGAGAGGCAACAGACAATTGTATTCAACTCATTACAAAGGAAATTACAATAAAGAGATCACACTCTTCTTCCACCTCTACAAGGCCTTCCACACCTCAAGGGCTCCAAGTAATCTTCCCACCTGAGTAATCTTCTCTCATAGATCACAACTAACAACTAACATAAGTTATTGTTTACCTCATTGTACATTTGGTACAACTGAGTATGAACTGGTACTCCAAGTAGATCTAACCATGATCCTGCTCCTGATGTATTGTTGTCACCTTGATCTTACTTCCCCGCTGATCTCCATTTGACCCTTACATTCACACACCCCAACAGACCAACCCTAATCTTACTTATCACATGTAGATCTCCACCATGATCCTGCAACACCCTACATATCAACCCTGATCTTACATACATGGGGAATCCTACTTGATTCCACCATAGGAAGAACTCTCCAAGCTCCACACTTGTGTTCTAAAAGTTCAACACTTAACAATACAGCACATGAGTCTATTATATAGATCTCATGCATACACTTAATTTAGACGGGTGGCTCAAAGACTTGAACTGGTCTTCATCATGCAAACAATGCATTCACTTAACTGACTATTTGTCAATAGCAATTCTGACCACCATAGGTGACCGATGTCCGTCCCTACCTTCTTGGAGGTGACTGATGCTGGCTGATATCCTATCGATGCCGATTCCCTTCTGTGCTCCCCTGACCGACATCAGTTTTGGCCTACCGACACTGGTGACTATCATGCGTAGAAATCCTCCATGTTTGCCTTAGGTGAAGCTTTTAGCTCCACACCCTAACAATCTCCCACTTGGAGATAAAGAGTTGCACTTGTACCCATACCAGTACTCTGTCTAATCTGCATCCTAGCTTGTATTCCTCTTCAAGCTCCCACTTGAAGATAACCCACCACACACCCTATGGTGCTACACCTGTGTCTAAATTTCTCCATTCTTTTGCCTTACTATACTCCCACTCAAACAACAACCCTTGTGAGTAACCTGTAATCAACAACACTTAACAGATCTAAATTGCCTGTTAGTTAAGCTCGCTCTGAGAATGTCCAACCTCACTCTGATACCATTTGACAGGACCAAAGTTTCCCAAAGTTCTGACACAACTTGTCAGATTTAAGAGCACACATGATTACCAATGTATAAGCAACTTAAACATGTGGAAATACCCAGAAGAACAAATAACTATCAATGAGAAATAACACATAATATGAGAGGCAACACACAATTGTATTCAACTCATTACAAAGGAAATTACAATAAAGAGATCACACTCTTCTTCCACCTCTACAAGGCCTTCCACACTTCAAGGGCTCCAAGTAATCTTCCCACCTGAGTAATCTTCTCTCATAGGTCACAACTAACAACTAACACAAGCTGTTGTTCACCTTATTGTACATTCGGTACAACTAAGTACGTACCAGTACTCCAAGTAGATCTAACCATGATCCTACTCTTGATGTATTGCTGTCACCTTAATCTTGCTTCCCCGCCGATCTCTTTTTGACCCTCACATTCACACACCCCAAAAAACCAACCCTGATCTTACTTATCACATGTAGATCTCCACCATGATCCTGCAACACCTTGCATATCAACCCTGGTCTTACATACATGGGGAATCCTACTTGATTCCACCATGGGAAGAAGTCTCCAAGCTCCACACTTGGGTTCTACAAGTTCAACACTTAACAATACAACCCATGAGTCTATTATATAGATCTCATGCATACACTTAATTTAGATGGGCAGCTCAAAGACTTGAACTAGTCTTCATTATGCAAACAATGCATTCACTTAATTAACTATTTGTCAATAGCAGTTCTAACCACGACAGGCAACTGACATCAGTCCCTGCCTTCCTAGAGGTGACCGACGCCGGCCGATATCTTGTCGATGTGAGTTCCCTTCTACGTTCCCCTGATCAATGTCGGTTGTGGCCTGTTGATGCCAGTGACTGTCATGCGTAGAAATCCTCCATGTTTGCCTTAGGTGAAGCTTTTAGCTCCACACCCTAATAATTGACACACCTCTTGAGGAGTAGCACTAGAATCTATATTTTGCTAGTTCATTTACTACACATGGATTGGGGGTAAGCCTCTTATTTATTACACCACAAGGGGATCCAATCCCTAAATCATTCAAAATTATTTTTCCTTGCATAAACAACATGGATGAGTATGAAGCACTTGTTGTATGACTTATATAGGTAGTACATTGAAACATATCTCATCTCTATGTTTATGGTGATTCACAATTAATCATCAATCAGGTCACAGATCATTTTTAGACCAAAGATGAAAAGCTTATTCCATATAAAGCCATGGTTAACACTCTTAAGAAACAAATTACCAACATTCAGTTTGAGCACATAAAAAGGGCTAGTAATATAATTTCCTATGCCATGGATACTATTGGCTCTTTGATTCAACAAATAGATAAAGCTATAGAGTATCTATTCCTCATTTAGAATTTATTAACACTAGCTCATGAACCTTCAACCATTGCAATAATTTTTGATATTATTGGTCCTAATTCTATCTGGTACTCATACCTTTATAAATATATTTATGACTAAGTTATACCACCTAAATTATCTCAAAAACAAACCAAATCCTTCATTCATCATTCCATTCATTATAATATACTTGGATCCACCCTTTGCTATCATAGTTTTGATGGAACTCTGCTTCATTGTTTAACTTCAGTAGAGTCTACACTAGTGTTAATACAAGTTCATGGAGTATATTGAGCTTATTATAATGAGGTAGTCCTATCCAAAAAGCTATTGTATACTAGTTATTATTATCTAAAGATGGATGTATATACCACTACATATGTAAATAAGTGTGACAAATGTCAATGGCATGATAATATGATTCATGCCATAGCCAAAACTTTGAAACTGATGTTGACACCATGGCCATTTTATACATGGGGGCTTGACCTCATTGGGAAGATCAATCCCAGTTCATCTAATGGCTATAAACATATCCTTACCACCAGTTAGTATTTCACTAAGTGGGTTGAAGCTATACCCCTCACTTATGTGACTGGATATAAAATTTCCAAATTCATCTTAAACCATCTCATTTACCACTATAGTATCCCCTCTAACATTATATTTGATAATGAAGGATCATTTAAGAACAAAGATATAGATCAGCTATGTACTGAATATATCATCACACAAAAAATTTCTATAGCATGTTACCCTTAAGGTAATGGCCAGGCCAAAGCATAAAAAACCCATTGTCAATATTATCAATAATATTGTAAATGATGCCAGTCATGATTGGCACCTATAGATATTCCCTACCCTTTAGGCATACCATACCAATCATCATACCCCCATACGAGCCACTCCATACTCACTTGTTTATGGTATTGAATTTATCCTTCCCATTGAGGTCAAATTGCCTTCACTATGCATCTCTTTCAAGCATGTCCTAGATGATCATGACTAGCAATTAACTCACTTTCACGAGCTAGACCTACTTGATGAAGAATGCATAGTTACGCTCAATAATCTTTAGGCATATTAGAATTGACTCAAAGGCCACTATAATTGGTGTGTTAAGCATAGAAAATTTGAACTTGGTGATCTTTTTCTTAAACAAAATTAAAAGAATACCATGACTAATAAGAATTATAAAGGAAAATTCAAACCAAACTAGATAGGGCCTTTCATCATTACTATAGATTATGGATTAGGAGCATATAGGCTTGCTACACTAGATGGAGATGAACTTCTTAAACTAATGAATATTATTTATCTCATGTGGTACTATGCTTGAGTGCTAAGGCATATTGTTTGTAATGACCATTTCAGTTATGCCATTTTATAACTATTATTCTTTATACAAATATCATCCTTATGCATCCTCTTAGTTGTATCCACTTTCTACATCCAACCTATCGACATAGTTTATTCTAAAGACTAGCCCATTTGACCTTGGTTTTTTTCATTTGTGATGAATTTTTATCATCAAGGTATCTGATTAGTTTCATCAGTTAGTTCAAAAACGTTAGATAGAGATCATATTTTGGAGTAGTGTGATAGCAGTTTTAGTAGTTTCATCCTTCATTTGTTATTCCTTTCTTATTACTAGTCTTGTTACTAATTATAACCACCTTTGGTAAAATTAGGACCATTTATCCATGCCATTTTGTCCTAGTTATAACTTCTTATGGGTAAACTAGGGGCAAAATTTGTTTATTAAGCCTTGACATACCAACTTACTACTTCCTATGTCATACTATGCCTTTTTACCAACTGTGGCTATTTTGTTTGAATTGACTACTACACTATTAAAATTCCTCTACTATATGGTGGAACTATAGTGACTTGAGGTCCTACTATGGGACTATGTAGGTATCACTTGATACTTTTTGAGATTAACTTTGTCAACCCCTTAGCACACTCTCACCATTTTGTGAGCAACCTAAGCCACACTCTCACCATTTTATGAACAACCTAAGTTTGAATGCTCTCATTATTTTATGAGTAACCTAAGTTTGAATGCTCTCACCATTCTGTGAGCTTGAAGCATTTAGTGTCTCATCATTCTTGATTGAGTTGAGACACTCCAAAACAATTATAAAAACATTTGTAAAATCATTAGAAAAAACCAAAAACATTTGACCACTTCTTTACCTTAAGGATTCTGGAAACCCTTACTAAGTTACAAGCAAATTTCTTATCACTTAGTTTCCCCATCCTTTTAGGAATTTTATCTCATGCACTTTCCATTTTTCAAGACCATTCCTCTTATTATATCATGTCCATTCTATTTTTATTTATTAGTTATCACATTCTTGTCATTCCTTGGGAGAACTACATTTGGCTTGAAGTCTTTTATTGGATATTACATCCATGGAACTATGTAGGTAGTGTCCACTTGCCTAGTGCATATGGAGACAGCTCGGTCACCCCCTTCCTTTTCTTCTATTCCCCCAATTTGTTCATTTTTTCACTTGTCACCTATTTTCTAGGGGCAATGTTCATATGGTTTTTGTTGAGTGTTTCTTTGTTTGCTTCTTTTTTATTTTGTTTGTGTGTCTGTTTCTTTGCTTTCAGCAATATTGCCTTAACTCAAATTATGTGTTTTCATTAGGTGATTCCTTTACCACAATTACACTTGAATCCATCTATATTCATATTTTTACAATGTCATCATGGTTTCTATCATTGGTGCATTGTTTTCTATTGAGTATTAGATTACATGAGTCAATCTTTATGCATATTTCAGCCACTTCCTCATGATGTTATACCATGATGCCTATCAACACATGATATAAAAAACATAAGCTTCAATAAGTCTATTTATCAATGGTGGCATCTCTTTGGCATCAATATAGCAATTTTGTCCTACTCATATCCCAAATAGAGTAATTAAACATAAAAAAATTTCAAACTTTATTAGTTCAGACAAGCATCTCCCTACTAGTAGGTCATTTTAATTCATAATCACCCTCTATGTTAGGTTATCATCACCCTTGACCAATTTTATCATGTTTACCATAATGAGGGTCTAATGATTATAACCACCTATGGGCAAATCATTACACACCGTCCCACCTACATTTCTCACTGATTATAACTACCTTTGGGTAAATCATTGTGTTGTCACCACTTTAATTTTTTTCCCATACAAGGGAATGTTATTATCTTGTTTATCTCTCTTGATGGGAGTAGCTCTATATTATCAATGATTATAATCACCTTTCAGCAAATCATTATGTTATCATACCATGTTGCCACTATCACGGTACATTATTTATAACTGCATTTAGGCAAGCCATTGTACACTATCCCACTTGTATTCTCAATGACTTTGACTACTTTTTAAATATCATTTTGTTTTCACCCCATCATCTTTCCTTTCTTTGGTCCCCTCATTTCACTTCTTTCTTTTTGAGGGACCATTTACCGACCTACTTGTGCCAATCATCCCTCAAGGGGGAATCATATAGTTAGTTTATCATCATTTTAGTTATAGGCATATATGACCTTTTCATTCTTTGAGAAGATGTTACTGTGCTTATATCTTGTAATGCATTCCAAAATAGGGGTAAAATGTAGATACCTAAATTTGGCCACTAATGATCTCTAACTAGGCTTTTGACCAATTTCCACTTAAAACACACAATTTGGATTAAAAATACTAAAAAACATTAAATGAGTTGAAAATAACATATTCAAGTGCAAATTTTGGCTAGGATATCACTAAATGGGGTAATGTAATTTATGGGATAGCTAACTTTGATCAGATCATTCTGAGTCAAAATGCCAATTTTACACCTAGGTGCTCTAAATTGCTCTTTCCTATCAAATATTTTGCACAAAATGCATGCATTTGTTATTTTTTTTCTTAATAACATACTAAATTGGATAATGGATCTAATGCATCTGACATTTCCTTCCAATTCCAATCCAATCAAATTTTGGACCAATAACAAGGCATTTTGATCAATTTGAGTAATTTGTGCACAAAGTGCTTGAACATGTTTAAGAGCTAATTAACCCAAATCAAGGCTTAATTAAGAATTACATGGAAAATTGTTGAATAATTTGTTTTTGAAATGAATATTGAATATCTACATCATTAGGTGATCTCATTTCTTGGGAAGACATCCTTAGGCCATAAATGCCATAAATATCAAGATCCATGCCCTCAATGCCTCATCAATGCCTTCCATGATGCCCTCCATCCCTCTTAATTTAACTTTATTATAATTTCATGATGAGTATAATTATAAATTTAATACCAAAAATTAAATTAATATTCACCCACACATCTCAATCTCAAGATAGACGGTTCAGGTTATTTCTAGACATTCTAAAAATTTGATAAATAGAGAGGCCTTACCACATCATTTCTAAGCTTAATTTCTACAAATTTATAATACAATATTGGTTCCAAAATCTTCATAAAATTAGTGTTACCATGCCATATTTATTCTAAGCCAATCCAAACCACAAGCTAAAGGTGCCAAGGAGAAGAGGAGATAGCCAAGCCTCCTTTGATGAAGACTTCATGAGCACAAACTGAGCAAGCCACTACAACAAGCATTTTGGAGCATCCAAGGAAGGTAAAAGAGGGTTTATTTTGAATTTTATTTTATTCATTTTGATTAACTAAGCTCTCCCTAATGTCTAGTCCTAGAGATTTTATGCTAGTTAGTGTGTTTCTTTCATTTAATTCTCATTTAGAAACTAACACCATACTAACCATCCTCTATTGAGTCAAATTCCTAGTTCATACAACCTTTTAATAGAGTTAATTTTATACATGATTTAGATGGGTGGATAATTTATAATTTCAACTAGGTAGATCTTAATAAAAAACTCAAAAAGGAGGGTAAGATATGGTAGAAAAAGAGGCTTTATGTTTCTTGGGAATTACTTCTTGGTTGGTTTCTAAACATACCTATGCTTTCTAAAACCTATGTCTATTGCTAGTAGTAATAACACACATGTAATATTCATGGATAGGAAGTCTAAATAAATAAATAAGTAGGGAATTCACAAGCCTTAAACAAAGGCTAATTCTTTAGGGAAGCTATTACACACCCTTAATTAGGAGATTATGGCTTGCGCAAATAAATTATTTGAGGTAGTTGTTACACATGCACAAAAAAATACAACAAAGAAAGCATAAATACACATTTATAAATATGATTAAATTAACTTGACCAAATCAATCGATACATTCACTAATATTTCAATAGATATTTCACATCTAAGATCAATATATCAGTCAAGAAATCAAAAATATATTTGTAGGTATATCAAACTAAAGATTAATGAAACATACAACCATGGAAATAAAAAATAATTACATGGAATTGGAAAGCTTATACTCAAAAACACTTTTCTAATGATAAAAATTGTTAACTACTCTCTATTCCAAAATCTTTTGATAAAAAAACTAAGTTGATTACAATCACATAAATAGCCTTGGGGAAGGGGTCACCTCATCCTCGAAGGTTATACAAGTGGTTACATGTGTTAATTAGAACATATAGTTGTAACTATAGTCTAAAAACCATCTAAAAGAGAATGAAAAATTAATAAATAATTAAATTGAATTTATAAAATTATGTAACATGTGCCTGTACATAAAATATAAAGTCAGTTTTTTATAATTAGCCACTAAAAATCTAAGTACATTGGCCACTACAAAATTGTACAAGCGTAAGATTCTAGCCTAATAAGGCTTACTCACTCAAAGTGATGCATGTACGTTGGTTGGTGTAAATTCATCATGGTAGTTACACCACCTGAATCCTAATTTTTCTTCACTTCGTTATCCTCTTAGAATCTTTATGCCAATCTAAGCTTCTTTCATATAGTGTCTAAATTTAGTAGTAGTGGCTAATGGATTCTCTTGGTCTATCTAAGGAGATTCATATGTTCATCCTTATTTATTTGGAATTTATTCTTGAATATTTTGATTTCATTGACATCTTTTTAGCCTTGATTAATTACAACTCAATTTAATCAATTGTCATTCATTACAAGCTCTGCTTAAACTCATCAGCCACCTCCTAGACAAGCTTGCTAGAATTGATTTTGCTAATCAACTTACCAATGGAGTCTTTAACCTTAGATAACTTTATCTCATGAAAAATTTGAAGAAACTAAACATCGTATGCCTAATATCTAGGGACTAAAAACCCAACATTTTTTAACAAATAATTTGCCTCCTCTTATCAAATGACTATTATATTTAAGGCATTGGATGCCTCCAATGTAGTCATAAGGTCAAGATGAATATAGAGAGATTTTCTCATGTAGATAACTAGCATCTTTAGTTTTGTATTATCATCTCTCAAAGATTTCAACAAATGATTGGTCTGGATCACATTAGGGGCCATCTCAACCTTGATTAATTCCATGGCTTCTAAGGAGTTATAGCATATTAAAGCTTCATTTTGAACTTGAGTTTCAATGCCTACTAAAATATGCACTATCTTGGACTTTTCCTTAAGTTACTCCACTTCATCTTCTAATAACTACACTTCTACCTCTAGCTCCTATCAATATAGTTTAGTGACCTCATGGATTGTAGTTATGACATCCCTATGTGCTTGAGCCAGGTCTACTATATTTTCCTCATATAAATATTACCATGGATGTTTATTATACCTCTTGGTGAGGGAGAATACTTCTTGACTTTCTTCAAGGATGATCAAGGTACCCTTGCCATCATCTAGTTTCCTCTTCTTCACCCTTTGAATATTTTTGGTTAGAGGATAAAATAAGGTAGAAATAGATGAAAGCTCAATGATCTTGAAGTTTAGCAATTGAGGAGCCTTGATCCTCAAATCCACTACCTATGGAGTAATATCTAATTAGGATGCATCAGAAGTTATGACAATAACCTCTTACTTTACCTCATATTGAACTTTCTATTGTTATTTATGGGATTTTATTAGGACATCAAGAAGGGAAGGCCATATGATTTTAGACCAATCCACTCTTCTAAATTAGGGAAGTGGATGGACCATGATTATTTTGGGCTTGAACTTCCTCCCCCTGCTAGTGCTTATCATTACGATATCTTTTGTGGAAGTGGTAGGTGGTTGTGGAAGGGTGATTTTAATGGATTGGACATGGAGCTATGAGGTGGCTAGTACAATCTACACCTTCCTAGACACATTATTATTCTTGAGGTCTCTAATAATTGAGGTGTCAGTATGAATAGAATGGGTTTGTGTGGTGAATGTGGTTTAAATTGAAATGGAGGGAGAAATGGTAGTAGTGGATAGATGTGGGAACTTCAATAGAGGTAGCTTGCCCAAATATGGGTATAGAAGAGAAGGGAAAAATGATAAAAGATTATGTACCCAGAAGAGTAAGCTCCATAGGATCTATTTGGAGGCTCATAGCCTTAGCTATCTCCAACTCAACTTCCTTATTAGAATCATCTTTAATATATTTTATGATTATCATATCTCCCCTAGCTAGCTCTGGATGTAGAGGTTGAGTAGGTAGACTCTATTATGACTTTACTACATGACTAGCTATAGGTTTCTTAGGTTTTCTCTTATAGACCAAGGGGTCCTTAATTTAGTGGGGGAGTCCTGAGATGATGATGTTACTACTCCTAGAGTTACTATCCTAATGGATGTAAAAATGTCTTCTTTAGGCATATAAATTAACACTTGACTAGAACCTACATCAGGAAACTCTTGTGCTCTCTCTTCCTCATTAGAGTTAAGGATAATGGGGTCCTCTACTTGTCCTCCCCTAGTTGAACTAGGCTCAAGTGGCCTTGGATCCTTTTTCACTACTTTGAGTTTCAATTTCAAAGGAAGTCCTTAAGATGAGGAAGCAACTTGGTCCTTGGGTTTATCCTCATATTTTACCCTCTAGAAATCTAAATTTTCCCACCCCTTATAGAGTGCCTTCTTGCTATCCAATTCCCTAGTGGAAATTAAAGGATAATCTTGGATCATTCTCAAATGATCCTCTTGTAGCCTAGTAATATGTGTGCATTTCAACACTTTATCATTAGAATTGTCATTCAAAAATAATAATTCATAGTCATAAGTATCATGATGATATGGGATGTTGAATCCATGAACATGATTTTGGATCAACCCATGTGGATCCTAGTCTCTATATGGAAGTGTAGGGAAAGGATAACTCCTACTTTTTGCACCTAGCTCTTTGATATGTTTTCTCATTGTATACACCATTCTAATGATATATGAAGTAATCAAAAAATATAAGGCTTTCTTTTCCCTTGATAAATCCTCTTCAATGTTTTTTCATAATTGGAAGGAAATATATTGTTCAACTATTTTATCTAGTACAAACCTTAGACAACACAAGGGGCCAACTTTGTTTCCCCATACAATGAAGATAGTAAACTAGAGATAAAGGAAATAATCCCATTTCCTAGCCAATATTTCACAATATTATGTCTAATTCAATCTATGGGCAAGCCATGAATTGCTTTCCAAACCTGAGGGTAGACAACTTTGGAGATCATCACCATATGTTTGGTATAATGGTAGATGTGCATGAACTCATAGTGATCATAGATTCTATTATTCTTATAGTCTATGGCTAGGGTCCATAATACACCAAGGTCCTTGTAATATGTTCCCATAACTATGTCCAATAAATATGACATCATGAATAAATCTCTAGTAGGTGTGAGCTGCCTATCTTTGTGAATAATCTTCTCCCTCAATCATAGACTTATTATCTCACCAAGGGCATATGTGATATCATGTAAAAGAATAATATATAGTAATGACATCCAATCTAAATTGACAAAATGAATGTTGGGCCTATGATATAATTTGTTGAGAAGAGCCATACCAAATAAAATCACCACCCTGAACCTATCAATTCGGATTGCTCCTTTCAGCTTATTTCATTTCCATGTGATAGTCTGGTCTAGGATTAGCCATGAAGACAACACCTTATCTATTTAAGTATCTTTGTTAAATTGAAACAATATGTTATTATTAAAGTAGGAATCATGGATACTTAAATATAGGTATCTCTAGAAATATATCTCTAAAATTCATGCAACTAGCATATTATTGTTAGAGTGGTGTAGGAAAGCATCCTGTGATATCTTCCCTGTAAAGAATAAGTCCCTCAAGAGGTCCATGCATGACATTACTTCTAGATTGTCTATAGTGAAGTGTAATATTTAGAATTTGAATTCCAACAATTCTTTTATGAATAATATGTTTGCTAGTGTCATATTGTCTTCAAGTGAAAATGTATTCACTAAATCAATAACATCCCATAATGTTGAGTAATTCTTGTATTTGTCTCTAAACATTATGGTATCAAAGACTATATCCATGATTTCTATGGAGTCCTTCATTGAATATGGGGATGGTGGATTGGTTCATTAGAATTTTATGGATGTATACATCATTACTTCATGCTCTATGTTATTTCTCTTATGTGTTATGTGTTCTTATGTAAGCAACTTGGCTCTAGCTTAGTCATTTTTTTACTCAAATTACACTCTTGAAATAGGAACTAGGGCTCTTCATAATTTTAAGATATAATAAGACTTTGAATTCAATTTATCTTTAATTCAATGATGAATTTTCAATCATGGTATATCACCTATATATAATCTTGAATTGAATATCAATTCATGCAATATAAATGTGCAATGTTCACTTGGATTTTATTTCTCGTATAATTCAAACTTGTTAACTCAGGTTGGTAGGGGTCTTTAGAGTATTTATAGAAAATATTTTTTCTTTTATTTTGGCTAAGTATGGTAAGAATAGTACTATTAGTAAAAAGAAACTTAGGGTCTAAATCAAAAAGATGATTTTGGGTCAATGTTCACAGATTAATTCTTTCAAAGGAATTGTCTTAGATAAAATATTCACAATAATTTCCTTCAAGATTTTGTCTAGGAAAGAAAGTCCCAAGATAATTATCCCAAAGGGCTATTCAAAATCTTATAGGGATTTTTCAATTTCCTTGAAGGGTAATTTTGATTTAGAGGGTCCACTTCATAGACACTTTGTCCATGACAAAAGTCTTGAAAGATCTACTTCGTAGGGGTCAAAAGGGCACTTTTTATTTCTCAAAGGGTAATTTCATATGGCTAATGGTGGTTTAAAAAATTTCAAAGGGTAGGTTACACAAATCCTAAATGGTATGTGCCTTAGGTCTCAAGGGTATTTTAGTGGGGAAAAGGGTTATGGCTAATTTAACAATTTTAGGAGTATTGGTGTTTTATTCCTAGTTTAGTTAAAGGGTATGGATTGATAAATTAGTAAGTAATATGCAATAAATAAGCTACTAATTTATGAAATTTTTTGTAATTAGAGATTTTATAAAAATAGTAATAAAAGGGAGAAAATAGAACTTATCTTAAACTATGTTGATCCAACTGAGATAGGGTTTGATATTCACTATGTATGCCTGGGACACTATTGTAAATAGGATTTTGGCTTTCATTTTTTGATTGGATAGAAATGTCAAAAGTGGATAGGAGTGGCACTAGTGTTGTAGTCCTTATCCAGTGCTATTGTGCTAAGGAGATAAGCTTTATATTTTTTGTTTGGTAGGTCTATGTGACATTGTCTCTAAATTTTTGAAGCCTCACTATTAGCAATGCTCCCTGTAGAGCTAATTTTCTTCATTTTTATGCCTTCAATGTACTTGAAAAAAACTTTGGTAAATAGGAAAAAGTGGTTAGTGTGTGTAAGATGCACTATACATTCTTCACACCTTGTGTTTGGGCATGTTACCTACATGGTAATACTCTAAAGATGGATCAAGCCATATGTACTTCTACCTTTGAAAGTGCTTGGTGTAATTATGATATGAGAATATAAGACATGTTAAACTAAATGTGCTTGAGATGACTAGGGATTGGTGTAAGGATTTGAATAAGCTATAAATAGTATTGGATGGTTATATGCAAAGAATAGGGAAGATTTATTGAGTAGTCTCATGTGTATTCTTGCTTGCTTGATATTATTTACTAACCCCTTTCCAAACTATCTGTGAATGGGATTTTATAAGGATCTATTGGTCATGCATTGAATTTGGTTGCATTAGGTAAACAAGGAGAAGGATGGGGAACTAGGAGAAATTGACCATCTAAGCCAAAAATGAGATTGTACAACAATGTTGGAAGTAGACAGGAGTGGTATTAGTGTTATTATCCTAGTGTGGCACTATTGTCCTAGGTAGATGGCACCTAGGTGGATGGATTGGTCATGAAAAGAGTGTCCTAGCTCCACTAGGATCAAGTTTGAAATGTCATAGATGATTGGGTATCAATGAAAACAAACCTAAGAGGTTCATGAGATAAATCAAGAGGGACCTATAGGTTCGGTGTCATTAGCCATGCTCAAGTTACCAATTTTTGCATTTTGTATGACTACATTTGCCTCCCTTTTGTTTTAGTAATGCAGCAAAGCAAAATGCTAGGATAAAGGAAAAATAAAAAGTGTACCTGAACTTACCTACAAGGGTGAATCTCTTGAAGCTTGTGTGATGTTAGGTGTGCATAGAGAGAGCACACTATGAAGTGTGAATCTGTAAAAGAAAATAAAGATTAAATCAATATCTAAAATAAAAATGTATAGAGTTGGGTAAGAGAGGAAGAGAAAAGAAAAAAATACACCTCACTAAGTATGTAGAACAATAAAAGACCTATTATGATGTTGAGTAATATTGAGTAATGCTGGATGTTGTTGTACCAAGAGTAATATCACAAATGGATATGAGTGCTCAATTCCATAGAAAGTGGCTCAAGAATGTAAAGGCTAGAACTTTGGATCCATCATCACGCACTAGGTGAATCTAATTGGTCATGCATGTGTTGATAGATATTTAAACTATGTGTCTAATCCCTCTTAATAGGTGGCTCAAAAATATAAAGGATAGTTAGTCCTTTGGCTCCATCATTACCCCATGAAGTGAAGTTGTATACTAATATAGCTATAGAATGTGTGTCATATGAGATGGCTCCTAGAGCCCATGAATGTAATATGATCTAACAATGTTGGTGTGGATAGCTGAATGTATGATAGAAACTAGGCCACTCTTAGAAATTATGAAAATTGGATATTATGCTTATATGAAAGCCACTCTAAAACTAAGAATCTAGCTTATGTGGAAGCCAATCGAGAACTCAAGAACTCAAAAGTTAGGATTTTATGAAAGATAAACCAAAATGATGCTAACCACCTACAAGTGGAGTAAGGCATGCAACTATTAAGATTGTCTGGGTAATGTTAAACTCAAAAAGTAAGAAAACAAATATGCCATGCACATTGCCCACAATCACTAGTGTTTAAAACATGGATTTTGATTTGGAAATTGTACCAACTACCCTATCTAAAAATAGAAGTGACAACCATCATTCTATGCATGAATCCCCATAAATATATATTCTCTAATAAAACTATACTAAAATTATTGATTTTGTTCTGATCTATAGATGACAAAACTAGAATTGAACATACCTATCTATCTATTTTTGGAAAATCTAGTTTTTTTTGTTTTGATAAAATCACTATAAATGGATAGTAGTACCACCATTACTATCATATATTCTTGGTATTGTTGTACTAGGCCAAATTTGATGATTGTCCTAGATTCAAGATTGTTTTCTTGGTTTGTTCTACCTAGTTTGATGTTTGGTTGTTGTTTTTGGTGTTCTAAAATTGGATTTTTTGGTTGATAGGAGCTTTGATCTCTATGAAAAAACCCTTATCTTTTGCCCCCTATTTTGAGGGTAAGAATAAAGACCCTGCAATGAATACCATCAGAAGAAATAGGTCTACAATTATTTTATACTATAAAGATACATGATATATCAATGATAATCAACAAGATATCTCAAAATAAAACATGATGTATATTGAGATATTGTTAGATCAACAGGGGTATGCCTAGATAGATGTAACAATGTAATAACATGTGTAATGTATTGAACTAGAATTTAAATTCTAGTTAGTTGTTAGTTTTTAGTTGTTAGTTAGAGGAATGGAGCATGATGTCTATCATGGAATCTAAGAAAACACAAATAATGCATGATATGGATCATGGCATTGAAAATAATTGAAATCAATTAAGCAAAAAGCATATAAGGCAATAATCAAGAATCATACAATAATGGCCAAGGGGCCAAATAAATAATGGACATGGGCATATGTCACTGAAACTAGAAATCAAGCATACAAGTCATGTTAAAATACCACATACACATACACTTGAAACAATAAAAATTAGGGTGGAATCCACAATCACGTAGAGGAATACAGGCAAGGACATTGGAAAATATCCTAAGCCACACACATGAATATAAGAAAAGGACATTGGTGAATTTCCTAAAGCACATACAGGAAACAAATAAGAACTAAGAAATGCAAAAAATCTAGCTATGCTAAGCAAGAAAAGAAAACATATAAGGAACTAGAAGGTACCAGGTCATCTAACTAATCAAAGCAAGAGTGACAGTATGTAAGACATGTGAGTAAAATACTAGGTATATGCAATGAAACACATAAGTGCTAAATACTAGTGAGTGTCGATAGATCAATCTATGTAATCTAGTAAATAATGTAAATCAACATGATAACTAGAGTGTGTGGTGTAGAAATGACATAACCTAGATGGTGTACTCATGTAGAAGATGCCCCTAGTGGGTATGTATATCAATGTAGAATCCATATTCCCCCTCAATGGGTAGAGTGAAGTAATCAAGGGTCTAGAAGTCATTGTACACACTCAAAGAAGATTAAGTGAAGCATGGTAATGTAGATAAATCAATAAATAATAAGGATAGAATAACAAATGTAAGTATAACATAGTAGTAGAAATGTAAATTATGGATGAGGTATATAATCAAAATGTTTTTGGTGTTTTTGACATATTTGAATTTTTTGTATTTTGAAATGTTATATTGTTTTTAGATTTTTGAGAGTTTGAAGCTATGTACAATCAAACATAAGAAGACTATATATAATAAATTAAAAGGAACTATGTACAATCAAGTATTAGGAGACTATCTACAAGTGATACTAAGAAAAATATGTACAAGTAATCATAATGAGATTATATAAAATCATATGAATAAAAGGCTAGGTTAGATGTGGTAAAGGGTCTAAAGATGGAGTTGGATGGAGATGGATATGGAGGAAGGGATCATGAACATAACTGAATGCCTCAAGATCATCATCATATGCTATATAGGTTGGTTACATGGTGTCATCCTATCTAAGGTGAACTGAAGGTTTCTCTAGTGGTGGAGATATTGATTATTCTCTAGGATATTTAGTTCTAGTAATAGATTAATTCTATAGAAGTGAAAAATATGGTGTTGGTGGTGTTGTAATCTAAATAATACCATGAACATCTATTTTATCTAATCTGTACTATAAAGTTATACATGATTTTGTATCATGACCTGTGATCTTATGAAAAAGACAAAATGGGTGACCATCCTACTATGATAATCTATAAATAGATATATGTCAAATTATAGGTAAGGTGATTAATCCATGATCAAGTAACATATATAACATAATCTATGGTTGATTCTATGTGCGACCTAATTGAATATAAATGATTGGCTCTATATCTATAGAATTAACCATGTGAACTATATATTCCAAGCGATCTATCTATGGCCATGAATGTGGATTATAACCTGAGAGTGTAGTTTGAGATGCTAAGAGTGATGTAAGATGTTTAATGATAGATATAGATTCATCTTGGTACTATCTTAGGACAAATGGTGTAAAGCTCAACCCACATAAATAGTCCTTTGTGAGTATGGGTGCCATATAATCATTTGAAGAAGCCTAGGAATTTATATCAACATCATGTACATTTGGTAACTCATAATTTACTAAAAGGGGTAATTATGATATGGGGGTCTCATCAATTGTATAATTAGAAGATAATGGTACTATGATAGTAGTAGAAGATAATGGACTGGTATTATTGGAACTACTATCAATGAATGTATAACTATAATAGGTGTAGGAATCATGATTGATGGAGTAGTTAGAAAGGTTGAAGCTATTGTGACTGGCTAAATATCTATATCTAAGGGAATAACTATACGTGGAAGAATGCAATAAGTTCTAGTCTCTCTAACCTCATATATATGTATCTAATCAAGATAAATGTAATGAGGTGATGGCTAAACATGGTATGAGATGTCCCATCTAGAAAAATAAACAAAGATGACTCTATAGTTTGATAATATTTGAATGTATGGTTATATATTAGACATGTGTATAGGTATACCTCATGGAGAAATTTAACACATAGATGAAGAGTAGAAGGAACTACCCCCATAGATTGTATTTAGGGTCATCCAAGTAAGAGATTATAATGAAGAGGACCTGACATGACCTATAACTATGTAGAAAGTGTTTTGGGTCCTATCATGATATCCAAAGCAATGGTACCCAATGTATATCATGGTATATCATCAAATATTCAGATTTTATTATATGATATTTTTATGGATGCCATGTCTACACCTATGGTCTATAAGAATAAAATAATATATATATTAAGTCTAGAACCACTATCAACTAGAACTCTCTTAATTGTGCTAGATTTAACTTGAGATTCTATGAATAGTGGTAAATTTTGATCAATTACTATTTGAGATTTCATGTCATCATGATAAAAAATGATAGCATCTTCTATAGTTTATAGAGTGTTAACCACTGATGCAAAATAAGGAGGCTCTGAATCAATGGGCATAAAAGTCTAGGTGAGTGCTTGATAAAGATTGTCCTTGAACACATTGGATTTTTGAATCAATTCTAATATGGAAATTTTAGTTGGAGTGTTTCTCAACTAATTAATAATATCATATGACTTATGCGGATCTACTTATGTGGGAGGGTTAGGCTTGGGATGGGAAGGAATGGGAAGATGGTGGGGCTCCTAACTAGATGGGGGAGTTATGGTAGCACATTGAGTAATAGTTCTAACCACATTATCTACTATCTGTATATGAATAGTAGTGGTTACAAGAGGAGAGCGAAGATAATCGATAGGTTGAAGATAGTTAGGTTCACTACATGATTTAATAATTTTAAGAATATTAGGGTTTTATTCTTAATTTAGTTAAAGGGTATGGATTGATAAATTAGTAAATAATGTGCAATAAATAGGCTACTAATTTATGAAATTTATTTGTAATTAGAGATTTTATAAAAATAGTAATAAAAGGGAGAAAATGAAACTTATATTAAACTATGTTGATCCAAATGAGATAGGGTCTGATATTCACTATGTATGCCTAGGACACTATTGCAAATAGGATTTTGGATTTCATTTTTTAATTAGATAGGAATGTCAAAAATAGACAAGAGTGACACTAGTGATGTAGTCCTTATCCAGTGCTATTGTCCTAAGGAGATAAGTTTTATGGTTTTTATTCAGTAGGTCTATGTGACACTATCTCTAAATTTTTGAAGCCTCACTATTAGCAATGCTCCCTATAGAGCTAATTTTCTTCATTTCTATGCCTTCAATGTACTTGAATAAAACTTTGGTAAATAGGGAAAAGGGGTTAGTGTGTGTAAGATGCACTAGATGTGCATCACACCCCATGTGTGGGTATGCTACCTAAATACCGATACTCTTAAGAGGGATCAAGCCATACATAGTTCTCCCTTTGAAAGTGCTTGGTATAATTATGATATGAGAATGAAAGAAATGCTAAACTTGATGTGCTTGAGATGACTAGTAATTAGTATAAGGATTCAAATAAGCTAAAAATAGTATTGGATGGCTATATGCAAAGAATATGGAAGATTTCCTAAGTGGTTTCAATTGTATTCTTGCTTGCTTGATAATATTTTCTAACCCCTTTCAAGGATATTTGAATGGGATTTTATAGATATTTATTGGTCATGGATTTCATTTTATCACATTAGGATGATAAGGAGAAGGATGGGGAACAAAAATAAATTGACTATTGGGGCCAAAACAAACTTGGACAATAGCACTGAAAGTTGATAGGAATGGCATTGACATTATTATCCTAGTGTGGTTCTATTGTCCTAGGTAGATGGGACCTAGAGGGATGGATTGGTCATGAAAATAGGGTCCTAGATCAGCTAACATCAGGTTTGATAGGCTATGAATTACTATAAATATGTGAAAATAATCCTAAGAGGGTCATGAGAGCAAGTAAGAGGGACCTATGGGTTATGTGTCATTAGCCATGCTCAAGTTACCAATTTTTGAATCTTATATGACTACAGTGGTAATATTTTTGAAGGGTAAGTGGCCACTTTAAAAAGGGTCAAAGTCTTGGGATATATATCCTAAAGGTTATGTCTATTTTAAAAGGGTCAAAGGGATAATCCATCAAGGAATTTGTTTCAGGGAAAATGTCCATAGTCTAATATTTTGTAAGGCAAAGAGCTTGCAAGCCAAATTCCTTTGGGGGAATTATTTTAAACAAAATGTCTGCAATAATTTATTGACAAAATAATTCTTTATGAATAATAATATTGAAATAAAATGGGCCCAAAAACACCCTAAACACAACCCCTGAAAGGATAATTTGCATAAGGGATGAAATAATTAACTTGAAAATACAAAACCAAAGAATAGTCTTTACAGAAGAAAAGTTAGTCTCATGAAACATATTGTGCCAATACCACCCTACCAAAAGTGAAACATCTTAGACTTTTTAGATTTTGTATAAACATATGAAAAAGTGGGTCAATATTAAGATCAAAATATGGAAAAGTGGGTCCCCATTTCTCCTTGAAGAAAAGGTAGAAGTTGGGTACAACATGACCTATAGAATGTTTGGTTCTCATATGTAATGTATGTATGGACCTATTTAGATTGTGATCTAAGTATGAAAATGGTTGTGTTCAACCAATAGGTGGTTGAGAAAAGATTCGTGTATAAGAGCAAGGATAATAAAGCCTAATTTAGCTAGTTAGAGAGAATTAAAAAAATATTGAAGATTGAAATAAAATAAGAAAGATATTAATAAGGGTTGAGAGGTCTTAGATACCATTTGAATATAATATTTAATATCTTATGAAGGTGTAACAAGTGGTGTTTTAGGTCATGAGCAAGTAAGTTGCATTGTTTTGAAGGCTATCTAGGCCTATGTCACTAGTTGAGAAGGTGGAGAGTGAATCAAATAAAAATAAAACCTTTAGAGGAAAGATGTAATATATACCATCAAAGGACTTTGAATAATTAGTGATAGAGTTTTGATATAGGTTCTAAGTATGTATTTCAAGGTCACATGATCTAATTTGTCTAGGAGGGACTTTGTTGAGTGAAGAAGTCTAGAGGTTGATTTGATAGGGATAAAATGTTAAAAAGGGATGAATAAGTTGAATATATTTTGAAAAGCTAGAAGACAACATTAGAGATGTGATCCTAATGTGTTTTAGGTCTATAAGTGGTCATGAGGTATGATTTTTTGTTGTGTTTATTCATGTTGCAATGTATGATAGCTAGTTGAGTGTAGAAGAAGAAGGGTTATTGTGTGATTATTTGAAAGGCATATTTGGATGATATTTAAATATGTACATCATTAGTTATATAAGATAAAAAGATAAAGGTTTAATTAGAATACTTGGCTGAGTTGGTTCTTGGTCAAGAGGTGGCTGAGTTGGTGCTTGGTTGCCTAGGGGGTTACAGTCTCCTTGAAAGTTTGTGCTCTTTTTTGGGTTCATACTCAACTAAATTTGGCTTATTAATTTTTAGGAAAATTAATCCAAAACATTGGTTAGTGGGTTTTATCCCCCATGAGGGTTTGCCACATATGTCTTGTGTTTTGTTCTCATGTTTATGATTTATATGTATGCTCTCATTATGATGTTGTTTGGATGGTTGATATTCATATGCATATGTTGGATAATTAGTTAAGTTAATAAAGTGAAGGTAATGTTTATAAGGACAATGATTCACCCCTACCCCCTTTATTATTGGCTTTAATTCCAACATTTGGTATCATAGTAGGTCCTTCAGGAAGGCTTGATAGCTAGGAAGGTGGTCCTTGAAGTACAATATTGCCAAGTAGCTAAGGAAAAAGAATCAAGAGTTGAGGTCTACGGTTAAGGCTTATGAGGAGCATATTTATACCTTGAAGAGGGACATGGTCTTAATGGCTAAAGATGATGAGAAGGCTATTAAGGGTCTCAAATTTTATTTAGAAGATACTAATGTAAGGGTGAGTTCTATGGAGGTTCTTGAGGAGAAGGTATGTATCTATTACTCTAATATAACCTTAGAAACTGAAAAGGATAAGATGAATATTCATGATCTTAAGAATCAATTAGAGGTTTCAAATTCAAGTTTGAGGTCAAATAAGGATGAGTGTGATAAGATGAAAATAGAGATAGGTTCCTTGAATGTCGAGCATGAGAAGCTAGTGGTCAAAATGAGCAAGGTTGAATAAGGGAAACTAGACCAAGTTGAGAAGGATGAAATCATGAAGATCAATGTGAATAAATTAGTGATATATCCAAATGCAATTAGGTTTTCTAATTCTTTTCATTGTCATTGTTTTGTTTTTCATCTTTTTAGTCATGGTGTAAGAGACTATATGAGGAGAAGCAATCAATCAAAGGAAGATCAAAATCAACATCAAGAAAAAGGTATGAGTAGTTGTTTGTTTTCATTATCATATGATTGGTCACCTTGATAGATTATGTATAAGTATACTAAGTAGGTTTTTAATGTTTTTTAAGGGATTTGGATCTCCTAGAAGGTATGAAAAGATTTAAGAATTTGAATGGAGATCAACTTTAGTAAGGGCAGATCTATTTGAGCCTAAGAATGAAGATGGATTACTTGCTATAGTTGAGAATGAGTCATGTGAAGATTCCTTTTTATTAGATTCTAATGATAATTTTTTGGAAGGTAAAATGATTGAAAAAGTTGAGAAAATGAACAACATCATGGATGTTGAAGATAGTGAGCCAAAGAAGGTTGACAAGCCTAAAATTATTTTAAATGAAAATAATCAGTTTCATGAGTGCAAGATGATCAAAGAGATAAGAGAGAAGATGTGGGTATCTTCTAAGTTCACTTTATTCTAGTCTCTATGGAATACAGTGCTTCTATTAAGATTTATAGAGGTATTATTCAAAAAATGGAAGCATGAGAAGGTTAATAGATGACTATATAAGTTGTGTTGATTAGTTATTTGGGAGTCTTGTTACGATGTGCAAGAGGTAGTCCCTTGGTGTAAAGGTATGATAATTTTAGTTATGTATCTTTGTTTGTAATGTACCTCTTTGAAGTGGCCTAGGAGAGAAGTATATTTTCCTATGTAAGAGAGAGGTCCTTGGAGGGCTAATATTGTGAAGATAAGTTTAACTTGTAGTATAAGGAAGGTATGAATATAATCAAATTTCATTCGTAGATGGCCTAATCAGGCATCCTATTCAAGTTGGTGTCTTGAAGAGATCTTATAGGAATGAGTTTAGGTAAGTTTAGTTGCTTTGAAAATGTTATTATTATTCATTTTAGTTATATTTTTTTGCTTCATATGACTCAAGGTTTATAGACCATTGAAAGAGGTCATTGGTCCTAAGAAGATCAACCTTTGATTTAGTTGTCTCATGAAAGATGTTGGATAGTTGTGGTAGCCTATGTGTGGATGAAGATGGATTCTTTCAAGATATGTTATTGTAAGAGAATTTACTTGTATATGTTTGTAGTATTTTGGTTATATTCAAGTGGAATATAGAGTTAAGGGGAGCTAACTCAGTTTTATTAAAGAGTATGTAAAGGTTGGACATGTTTCCTATAATCTAAGAGTCAAGGATAAATTTAGATAGAGGTATGTTCTCTTCAATTAATAAGATCCAAGGTATGCACAGAGTAAGGGGGAGCATATGTGATATGTTTCAATTTCAAGATGATTATGTGGTTGAGTATGGTTTAAGAATAGATTTTATGAGATGAGCATGATGTTAGGCAAAGATTTATAGCTTTGAGAGAAATTTTTCAGGTCCAAGATTGAGAAGGCTATGTGTGAATGAGCTTGTGAGAGTTTATATGTCCCCCTAGTCATTAATGTCAAAGGGGGAGAAAGCTCAAAATGGAGGATTTGTTTAGATTAAGAGAAGGAATTCTAAGTGTGGTTTTCCATCAATAAAAAAGGGGAGATTATTGGACATGGACATTGGTGTCTTAGGTTGTCATTGATGTGAAGAATAACATGAGGTTCATAGTGCGTTAATGATAAATAAGGTGTATGTGATGTTTGGAGGACTCATGCCATGTTTGTAGGTCATTAAGGTGGTATAGAATGTTATGAGAGTTCCCTAGATGCTTTGGAATTATTATAATGTTTCATAGGTTCCTTTGAAGATATAAAAAGTGCCATTATATCTTAAGAGAAACTAGATCCTCATTAAATGTCACGTAATTTTGAATAGACTAGTCAGTTTGTCATTTATTATTTGTACTATAAAAGTCAAATATGGTCAAAGGAATATTTAGAGATGTTGGTCTTAGTCCCATGAAGGTCCCCTAAAATTTTGGTGTCTAAAAGAGGTGTCTATACCAATTTATAAAGCTCCAAATTTGTCTCTATGTGTAGAGACATGACAGAGGCTATCAAATTTAAGCCTCTAGAAATAGTTGTTGAAAACTAGCCATTGGGGTTTGAATTCAAATTTCTGTGTAAAGAAAATAAGGACCAGTGAGCAAAGAAATGGCTAGAAAAGTCAGAATATTAGTCAGACCCTTTTGGTGTAAAAATAAAAAATAAATTAGACTCCATGTAGATCATCTTAAAACTAATCTAGAGTTTTTAATGTTTGTACAAGTGTAGTTATTTTAAGTCAAAGTTGACTTTTGTTGACTGTGTTTTTTATTGAATCAACCAAAGTGCAAGAAATGATGATAAAAGTCAAAATATTGATCAGATTAGGTTAGTGTAAAATAATTTTTTTATTAGAATCCATGATGATCATCCTCTAGGTTGTAGTTAGTTTTTATTGTTAGTACAAGTGCATTTATTACATGTTAAAGTTGACTTTTTTTACTATATTTTTTTTTAGTAAACCTATATATAATTAAGTGTTTATAGAAGGTGAAATATTGGTAAAATCAAGATTATATAAAAATAAAATTTTTATCTAACATCATGAATAATATTTTATAGGTGTTATTTTGTCTTAACTATTCTTAGAAGTGCATTTATTTCAAAAAAACATGAATGTGTGTTAAGATGTTTGATAATGGAAAAATAATCATTTCTTACAGCATTGTTTAGTGTGTTTCAAAACTTAAGGGGATATTTATTAGTTCATGGAAGGATGATTTAGGACTTTATTGACATGTTCAATTTATTTAGATAGTTTTATAGTTAGGGTTTAAGGCTGAAATCCTTAAGCCAAAATGGCTTGTTTGAGTGTGTTAGGCATGCGTAATGGAAGGTTTAGTATTTGGTCTACAAGTTGAAATCTTGTTGAAATACATTGATAATTTTGTGTATTAACTTTATATTATGATTTTCAAGCACAATTATTATTTCATTAGAAGATTAATTATGTGTCTTCACAAGTGTTAGGAGTCATGTTCACTATGACTATGTTTTGAGACATAATGACAATTCCAAGTGAGCTAGGGTAAGTGATGTGTTTGAGTTTTCATGACAAGTGGTGATGAATGTATTAAAAATTTTATTGTGGTGTAATAAATAAATTATATATAAAATATTTTTGGGATTTTTAAAGATAGGCTAAGTGATTGAACCATTCAAGACAAAAATGCTTGTCTAGTTGTGTTGAGACTATGAGATAAAGACTTGAGAGATTGATCTATAAGACTAATGAATGATGTTAGAATAAGATAAATAACTATTTTATTTTGATATATATATAACACATATTAAATATTAATGTGTTTCAAGAGTATTTAAAGTTTCATTTCAAGTGTTAAACATGAACTTGTTCATGACTATGTTTTTGTACTACAGGTAGTTTTTGAGTGATCACTTTGTAGAAGTGAATTAGAAGTGTTTTTGGTAGAGTTGAAGAATAAAATGAGTATGGATATTTTTTATACATATAAAATTTTAATTATGAGTCACTTAAGGTCATATATTTTCCTTTTTAAAGATTGGAGAGTTAAGAGTTCTTGACTGAACTTTGATTGTGTTTGATCAGAATTGAGTGAGCCTATTTAGATGTGATTTTATATGCTTGGATCTTAAGTGAAGGTGTAAAAAGGAAATAATAAGGTTTATAAGGTCATTATTGATATATTAATATGTTTTTTTAGTGGTTTATTTTATAAAATGTACTATATGACTCATTTCTAATAGACAAACATTTATGTGCTTTAAGGCCTAAATGGCAAGTAGGCTAAAAAACTTGGTTCAAGTGTTGAGTTAGAGTTACAGGTGGTATGGACCTATGTGTGAGTGATAAATGGTATATTTTAGTCATTTATAATGTGTTTAATACATTGGTTAAGTCAAAATTTTCTCCAATAAGACACAAGTGTAACATGTGGGTGTGAAGGCCTAAATTCCTTTAGGTCTCCATTAGGCATACTAGTGAAATTAGTCTCTATGGGTTATAAATGAACTATGGAATGTTTGGTTATAATATGTAAAGTAATATATTATAGTGTTATTTAATTATGTAATTTTTTTTGATTGACCAATAGTTGGTTGATTAATGATTCATGTATATGAGAAAGGCTAATACATCCTAATTTGGCTAGTTAGAGAGAATTAAAAAAAATATTTAAGATTGAAACAAAGTAGGAAGGAGATTTATGAGGGTTTATAGGATTTAGATACCATATAAATATTATATGAAATATATTATTAATGTCTAACAAGTGGTGTTTTAGGTCATTAGCAAGTAAGTTACATTATTTTAAGGCTATATAGGCCTATGTGACTACTTGAGAAGGTGGAGAGTGAAGCTAATAAAAAGAAGATCTTTGAGAGTAATGAGGTAATATAGACCATCAAAGGAGTATGAATAATCAATTATAATTTTTTAAAAAGGTTTTTAGTATGTATTTCAAGGTCGCATAACCTAATTTGTCTAGAAGAGACTTTGTTGAGTGAAGAAGTTTAAAGGTTGATTTGAGAGGGCTAGAATGTTAAGAAGGGATGAATAAGTTGATTGTATTTATAGAAGATATTATAAAAAATTAGAGGACTTTTACTAATGTTCTTTAGGTCTATAATTGGTCATGAGGTTTGATTTTATATTGTGTTGATTCATGTTATAGTGTATGAGAGCTAGTTGAGTGTAGAGGAAGAAGGGTTGTTGTGTGCTTGTTTAAGAGGTAGATTTGGATGAGATTTTAAGATGTAAATAATTAGTTGTAGAGAACAAAAATATCAAGTTAGAATCAAAAAAAAAATGATTTGGTGTTTGGCCAAGAGGTGGATGAGTTGGTGGTTGGTTACTTAGGGGGTTATAGCCTCCTTACAATTTGGTGCTTGCTAAATCTTAGGGGTTGGTGTTCCTTGTTGGGTTGGTTCTCAAATAAATTTGGATTATTTATTTATATGAAAAGTAGTCAAAATATTTGGTTAGTGGTTTTAATCCCCAATGAGGTTTTCCCACATATGTTTTGTGTTGTGTTCTCATGTTAATGATTTATATATATGCTCTGATTGTGATGTTATTTGGATGGTTGATATTAATATGCATGTGTTGGATAATTAATTGAGTTAATAAAGTTAATGGAATGTTTTAAAGGACACTAATTCAACCCTTCCCCTTCTTAGTGGCTGTGATTCCAACAAATAAAGCTTATTCCCATCTTTAGAATATAATAATAGTGTTAAAAGTTGCATGTGCATAAAGTCATGTAGCCACAAAGAGAGATAACTTGATTGATTGGAATAAATAGATGTGAAATTTGATACAATTATTTATGAAATGTGAAAGGGAATCAATCTCCATTCTATAAGACATGAGAGTTTTAGGTGTAAATACTCCTCTCATGTAATTGGTTATTAAGCCCATTTTTGAAGTTCTGCTCAGAGTCGTGGCTGATAGTTTTCAAACTAAAATTAAGGGGACTATTTATAGTAATAATGAAGAGATCATGAATCTGATAGATTTTGATAAGTTGAATGTCAAAGGAAGTGAAACTATGTATATATAGGTCAAATTTTTAGTGGTTCTACACAAAACATTTATGGATAAGATTCTATAGCTATTCAAGAGGCCTCTTCTTGATTACAAGACCATTAATTTTGATGTCCAAACTTGTCAAACCTTGAACTTATAAATTGAGGAAACAAATAAATCAACTAGTATTGAAATAGCACCATCAGTACCTCCACAAGGCATTCAACCTTAGTCTCTAGATTACACATTAGTTAGACTAGGCTCACTGATGTTCCACTCCCTAATTTTACTTTAGTGATAATAGGGACTAATTTAATTAGTTATGTGGATACTGTAACACATGAAATGCCTCTAATTACTATCATGATGAGATCAATACCATTTTTCACTCTTGTCATAGTTTTAGTTAGCATTAGAATTACACTCAAGTACTAAATCCAAGCATAACTATAGCTCAAGTGACTGTAACAAGTGTGAAAATTCCATGTTCAAGTGCTGTCATGTCAACATACATAGTTCATTTTTGGGTATAGTTTCATGTCTAAGTTATAACTTAATTTTAATTTCAGTATGGCTATTTTTGTATCTAAGAGTTTTTTGGATGGAAGACTATTGTTCATAATTGTATTGTATGCATACATATCATGCATGTGTTTTGACAAATAATATGTTATTAGCCAATGTAAATTTAGATTTTTCTTGAAATATTAGCCATCCCCCATCCCCAAATTATATAAAATTTTATCCTCTTTATTCCAAAGGTAGAATTTTTTTTGTCTATTAAGAAAAATAATAAATCTTACATGTTATTTTATAATTTTTTCTTGATGTGCATATATTATTCCTCTCCAAATCTGTGATTCATTTAAGAATTTACATCATTCTAGTATTAAATGTTTGGGTTGTGTATAAGTGTTATTTTATACACTTATTTATCTTGGGCAATAGCTAATTTTAATGATTTTTGTTTAACAATCATAATCTCCCTTTGTAGATGTATAATTTCAATATTAAAAACACAAACTTTGATTATGTGCACTAATGTTTATTGTATTTTGTTTCCTTGGAATATTAACTATTATTTAATATCTATGTGCTAACATTAACTTGTAACATGCATTGGTTTTATAACTACTTTTCAAACCCCTAATTACAAATCTAGTTTAGAAGGGTTTCATCTTATTTTGACTCACAACCCTTATTTTTGGTCCTACCCTTATTTCTTTTTTGAGTTTTATTTTGATCCTTCCCACTTTAGGTTAGATTAACTGTCTATCCATCCATATCAAGTAGGTATTTTCTAACATCATATCTAAACCATTTGAGGTAAAAAACTACTATGGTCACCATAGTTCTACCACTAGATTATTTACAAAACTCAACACCTTACAACTTGTGTCTCGAAGTGAATTATTTTCATTGATCTTAAAATTTAAGAGGCTACCTTTTAAGTTTCCCATGTTGTGCATAAAACCCACATAAATAAGAATTTATTTGACACTAGGAGGGATGCCATTTTCATTTCTTTAAAAAGATCACTTAATTTGCATTAGATATACCCAAAAGACTAATAAGGTCCACCTTAGATTTTGGCCTACTATTCCCACCCATGGATATCCATAGAAACATTAGGTTAGATTTAGGTGTCTTAACTAAACCCAAGGTCTGATCGTTATCCCTAATTATAAGATCCTATCTTCCTCCACATATGATCGCCCTATATTGATTATTTACATCTGCCATTGTCATCCCTAGAGACGTGCATGATTTGCCTAGAAACCTTAAAAACTACCTTCCTTTCTTTTCTCCCTCAAGAGGTAAGACTATTGAAGAACACATAAAGGATTTCAAGACTAATTTAGGGATAATAAATGTAATTCATGAAGATGTGGCATGCAAACTCTTCCATTTTACCTTGTAAGATGATATTTATGACTGGTTCCTAAATATTCTAGAAAATTTTATTACATATTAGAACTAATGTCAAAATAATTATTATGCATAGTTTGGACATGTCACTAGTCTAAGTGTCATATACCATAATGTTATAAGCCTGAGGAGTGAACCTAATGAACCAATTAGATCCTGTATGCAAGATTCCAAAGATCTATAGTCAAGTTGACATTGACTATAAACCCAATGAAGTGTTCACCCTTGAAATGTATAAAAATTCTTTGGGATCTATGAAAACAATCTTACTCCATATAACACATAATATTACTATGATACCACTAGCCTATACTAAATAAATTAACATTAACATGTATTTGAATCCCTAGTTACAAGATTTGACCCAACGAAATATTGGTCTTAATTTTTATTTCCCTCAACCCCATTTTGAATGCTAATCAAAATGTTTTGCCTTAAAATTATAATCAGGTGTATACATAATTAAATGTATACCATGCTTCATCTAATAAAAACCTTAGCTTTCAAATCAATTATGTGTTTACACCTAACCAATAAAACTAAAGCCAATCACTTATACCAATGAATACTAACACATAAGGTATTGCATTTGATTATACAAAAATAGAATTGGATGCTATCTTACAAATGATGAAAAAGGTATGTAATGAGTTATTAAGTATGGAAAATTATATGGTAAACACTATGGGGAAAATTACTAGTCAAAATTATGTATATCAAAGATAAAACATGCCCTTTAATAGATAAAAAATAACATAGAAAAATAACCACCTAATAAGCTATGTAAGATAAACATCATGAAAGAAACACTACCTAATTGGTGTTGAGTCCATAACACAACTCAACATGGTGAGTTAGGTTGTATATATTTATACACCACCTTTGAGATCTTCCAGAAGGAAATGAACAGATAGGAAAACTTTACAAGTCAACCATAGCCATCCTCTTCCACTACTCCAAGCCCTTCCAACACAACAATGGTCTTTGAAACATATAAATATCCATTTCCAATTGATGATGAAAATGAGCCTTAAGATAATATAGATGATATCCACACATTTTACAAGTTCTATAATAACAACTATAACTTGAAGAATAAGAAAATACTACTACTACTTTGATACCATTAAATAACATTGTGCTACTATTCCTCTAGATCTTAAGGTGAATAATAATTTGCCGTATATAAAAGTGAATAATTAGTTACAAAGTGAAAAAAACATAAAAAATGAGGATACATTATGGTCGAGTATATGAATAATATCAAATAAAATATCAATCTTCATGAGCTAGCTCAGATTATTGAATAAAGATAATTATTATTCAAAGCCTTGACTAGGAGATCATCCCCTGACAAATAAAAATTTGTACACATAAATGTGATTGTTTATAAGGAAAATATTGAGGCACCACCTTTTATGGTAATCATTAGAATGTTTAGTAAGAATGTAAATAATTTTTTGTTTGAAATAGGTGCCTCAACCAATATGATGCCCATAATTGTATTTAAGAAACTGGATTTGACCAACGATAAGTCTAAGAGAGTGGTCCTAAAAATGGACAAGTCATCTATATCATGAATTAAGGAGTTTATAAATGAACACATTCAACTTTCCTAAAAGACACATGTACAATAATACATAGACATTATGGTCATTGACATCCTTGAAGCCTATGTATTTTTGATGAGCCATGATTGGTGAAAGACATTGAATGGATATACGAAAACATACTTCTCACACATGTGCATGATTTTAAATGGGTAATCGATCATATCCAAGTAGATTGAGAACCAAATATGAATTATTTAGTTACTAAATATAATGCAAATAATGAGAAGGTTGACTTTGCATCCTCACATGTAAGTATTTAGATGTTCACCAAAAATCATGAGCCTATTATGAATAATTTTAAAGTCCTTCATAGTTATGGACCCCCATTTCAAGGATGATATATCTAAGCAAGGTTTGAGTTTTAAAATAACATTAATTGACCTAGATAGGAAATAATATTTGGATACATATAGACTATAATTCCTTTGCACCAATAATTGAGCTAAATATGAATCTCTAATCCTAGGCTTGAATTTTACACTAAAACATAATGTTAAGAAAATATAAATATTTGGAGATTTGGATTTGGTTGTTAATTATATCAAAAATAAATATCAATGTAAACTTTATTACTTAAAGAAGTACAAACATAAAGCATGGGATCTTATCAAATATTTTAAAGTATTTAACATTAGAGCTATCCCAAGAGATGAAAAACTAGATAGAAGATTCACTAGTGGATTTAGATACCTACCAGGCACCACTCTAGGAATTTAAGATGCAAATTGTTTTTGTGGAGCTCATTCATTACCCCTCTATCCAAAACAACATGGATAATTTATAGGTATTTGAAAATGATTAGTAGATCATAAATTATGAACATTTATAGAGCCTTTGAGTCCTATATAATAGATGAAAATTATGTTCAACCTATGAATATAAAATGCTTGGGAGAAGATGTCATATTATAGTTGAAAGATAATTACATACCTACATAAATGGTCTTATTGGCTATTCTAGCCACCCTTAGACTCTAACACTTGACATGATTGGAGAGGGTAATATTTTGACAAAATTTGTTAAGTACAATATATGATAGCACCTTCATGATGATTATATTGGTTCATGAACAGGTATGTAGAAGTCATTAAGGTTCCTTATACTTTTTCTCCATTGAATAAGCCTTGTAATCACTATTGGATTCATGTTTTATATTAGGCCTATTAGAGGACCATTCAATGTAAAAATGTGTTTTAAGGCCTTATTTAGTAGTGATTAACCTTTTTAGGCTTCATTTCATGCTTATAAGTATTCAAGTTGATGTCAATAGAATATCTTATTAGAAAGTATAATGTGCCATCTTAAGGACATGAAATTGATTCTTGAGATGAAATAAAGCAAAAGTATTAACAATATATTCATGAGTGCATAAGAGGGTGAAAGAGTCCCATTTGAGGTATCATAAAGTCATTTAAATGTTTTAATTCTCTCCTCTAACTCTCCCATCTATACAAATGGTCAAAAAGGCATTGAAGTCAATTAGTTTCCCTCCTTTTTGTTTCTTAGAAGAATTAAATTATCCCTAATGTGAGGAAAGTGAACTTGATCATCAAAAAATCATTACTAAATACTCTAAGCATAATAATGTCATATCCATTATTTTAAGTGCTTTTCATGTTTGATGAATAAATCCTCAGGGTCAAACCACCAAGGTTAATTCTTTCCCATAATCTCAAACCTCTTCAAGCTTCAAAAGCATGAATTTTTAATCATCTTTTATAGGTTTATTTAGAGCTGCAATGGAGAAAACATTATGATTTTGGAAAATTTTAAGGTCTTAAAAATTTTTACAGGTCCCTCAATAAAGAGGATGTTTATCCATGAAGGGCATAATAAGCTTCAAATAGGATCACATGCAAATAATCCATGAACATGAGCTACAAACTTAATGAATTATAGGTTTTCATCTTAGAGGCATAAATTCAGGGGTTATAATAGAAATATATTAATTTAAATAAGATCCAAAAACCTTATTTATACATATACAAGGTTTATCAAGCCCCCCTAATACTTTAAAATGTAGAGTAAGGCATAAAATCCCTCAAATGTGAAGGTTTTTTAGAGATTGCAAGTTATTGTAATGTTATATTGAAGGTTTTAGGTCCACCATGATTTTAAATATACCAAATGGCATTCACATGGGTAACTCACACCATTTTCAAACCATTACAATCATTTAAATATGGAAAATGTCCTTGTAGACCTCCTAAAAAGGTAAAGTAACCCAAAACTTCACTCAAAAGCACTTATAAGTAATTTTAAAAGATGTGCCATCCTTGATCAAGGGTTTCATGAATTATTAAAACCATTGAAAGGTATGGATAAGGTTTTTAAGATTCATATAAATTTATTTAGAGGAAAAAATAATTAAAGAAGGCTATGAACCATTGTTATGAAGCCTAAAATTGTTTATAATCAACTTGAGAGGAGTATGGTTCAAGGGATGAATGGATTTATCTAGATTCATGGAAAAGAAAAGATAATGGAATAGGTTGGGAGGTTTTAAATACACCATTCCAAGTCATCAAACCATATTAGAGAGTTTCAATCCATCTAAAATGGTTAAGAAAACCATGGGTAGCCTTTAAACCCTCCCAAAATCCTAGAGCCAGTGAATCTATTTTTTAATGTTTTAAAGATTTATTAGGTGAAATTTATGGTGATATAAAGTCTAGGAGTGATTCCAATATTCTCTGAAATCATCCAAATAGGGTTCAATCTTGAAGAAGACCTCTATAGGTCTGTAGAGAAGAGTGAGGGTTTTAAATATGTTTTAAGGTGTTTATATATTAGTGTAAATTCAAAAAAAATCATTAATTATGAATCCAAGGAGATCTCTTTTATATCTAAATCCCCTACCAAGATAAATTGTAAGGCAAATGAAGGAAGATTTAGAGGTTACAAGTCTATGCAAAGAAAGGGATGGTAGTTCTAGGATCAAATAGTTACAATGTTTCTCAAGGGCCTCTAGAGAACTTTATATCCTAAAAGGGATGCTTTAAATATTGTTAGGGATGTGAACATGGTCCATGTCTTCACGATAGGGTTTTACCTATGACTTCAAGGTCCTTCAAACACTTAAAACCATATAGGTTTAATAATGAGAGATCCTAGATTTAAAAAGGGTCTCCAACATATTATATCTAAATGCAAGACAAGAATGAGTTTTAAGGTACAAGATTTAAGACCTCAAAAGAATATTTGATTAAGTGAGAACGTCCCAAGCATGATCAAGTGATATATAGATATGAAAATGAGAGTTGCCAAAGAGAAAGGTATGGATGCAAGGTTTTATAGTGAGAGATTACAAGATTAAGATGGTTATCAAGACTTCAATAAAAAATAAGCCTTTTAAACTCAAAATATAGTCTCCTATTAAGTTAGGATTATACATGAATTATTCAGACTAAGTTACTAGCTTCAAGTTTTCATAAAACATGCATGTACAGGTTTGTAGTCCCATGTAAGGTCTCAATGACTAATTTCTCAATAACATGTCAATTCTATATGATGATTTTAATATGTATAAGAAATTATAGTGCAATTTTATTGGTTATAACATGGTAAAATAGGCCTATAAAACCTCAAATGAAATTTGTGAAAAGATAGGTCATTCATGAAAAAAAGACAAACTTACAGTCATAGCTAAAAAGGATTCTAATATTCTATAAAGTTAATTACAGGGCTATTTTGTAGTCTTCCTAAGTTCCAAAATATGAATACAAATTTTTATAGTGAAATTTTTTAAGTCCAATATCCATTCAATAAAAATTATGGTTGTATATGAAACATGCTTGGTAACATGAAGAATGTAGGCATAATTTCTAAGTATAAGATTGTGGGCTTGTAGAGTGACATCCTCCAACAATAAATATATACCTATAGGTCTGTAAGTATACCTAAAATATATAAGAGAGGTCTTATGATTGAAATTTTGAAAATATCATTCCTAAGCTCCTTACGAAGCCTACATGCCTCTCTACTAACCTCAAACACACTCAAGGAGTTAGGCCTACAAAGTGATAAATGGTCTTAATGGCCAATCAAGAGACCTAGAAATAAGGTTTTAAGAATCATTTAATGTCTAATTACTTCATCTACATGCTTGAAACCATGATCAAAAAAGTCATCTGTAGGTTGAAAAATGAGCATAATAGATTTTAGGGTCCTCATAAAGAATACAGGCCTGCTAATGTAAGTTTTATGATTGAAGCATCAAAGTTAGAAGCCTATATGATTCCAAAAATATTTCATGATATTCAAGGCTTACATATTAATTTATGATGGTCCATGTTAATTAATACAAGTTTTTAAATAGTCTCAAGGATTCACCTACAGGTCTACTATAGTAAAGGGCAATGTTTTTAGATTCTCTCTTTGGTTTCAAACCTAGTGAGAATGCCTATAAGACTATAATTAAACTATAAACCTCATGAATGACCAAGGATATTATTTAATAAGGTGATATTTATAATAACATCATGTACAAGTTTCAAGCCTACATTTTAAAGAGATCTTTATAAACTTTTAACTAAGTTGTAGGGTTTCAACATAATGCAATAGGTTAGAACATGATAGAAGATGGCTACATGTATGTGGAAAGTTATAGGTAGGTTATAAAAGGTTTATTAATGAGTTATATAATCAATAAGATTCATGAGAATATAAAAGTGTATAATAATGAAGAGTTAGGTTCAAATTATTAAGGGTCCATATCCAAGGTTATGAACCTTATACAAGTTCAAATACACCTTCAAATATTAGTATACAATCTATATGCACCTAAATCTACTAGTTTCATTTAATGTCACTAATATTATTATTATTTGATGCTAATTCTACTTATCTCATTCATTATAATTAATCTCATCCTAATATCCCCCCTTCCTAGTCATTTATGTCATAACTCCCATTAATATTTCTTCATTCACTATCCTTAGTCTTATCCCACTCTTCATTAATTTCCCTAATCATCTCTTATATTATCCTACACCCCAGTTATTCATTATTTGGGAATTTCAAATTCTCATGGCCCACCTACTCACCTACTAGCCTACTCCTAAGCTCCCCTGCATCCCTAGTCCCTAATCACTCACCTAATCCCTATCTAATCCCCCATATAATCATCATTAACCCTTAATAAGGATTATATAATTATCAAATTCTAGAATCCTCTCTATTCTCACCCCTCCTCTCAAGAATCCTCTAAATCTAGAGGTTTTCAAGGAATTTTAAATTCCTTTTAATTCTTCACTCTAGATCTCCATGATCCAACTTTGAAATTTAACCATTGATTTCTCCCTCCTTATATTTACAATCCATCCCTCCATGTAAACTAGCTAAAAAATCTAAGGATATTTTTCATGTCTTTCTAATCCTTTAATCACAAGCATTCATCCAACATCCATGATCAAGCCAACATAATGCCCAAATTATGAGTCTAAGGTAATCAATCCAATCCTCTTGCCTATTTTGATCTGTTTAATCATGGTTTATATCAATTGGCTTTAAGATTATAGTGTTGATTTGAATATTTTATTCATCTAGTTGCATTTAGTCCTAATATCTCTAGATCTTAACTAGGTAGTTTCATTTTTGGGTTTGAATTACATAGTTAATTCATATTGTGCTCGAATTTCACAATACATTTTTGGTGACCATGGTGGGAGTATCCTTCCCAATTTGATCATAGTGATTGTTAGAGGTGTTTTTCATAGCTTGTAGGTCTGATTGGATAAGATAAGTGTCAAATTATTGGATTTTTTACACTTACAAGTGAAATTTGTGATATTGCACTGGTTTTCACAACCTTGCAATCACATTTTTATCTCGTGAATCATGATTTTGCTTTAATCACTAATTTTAACTGTTAATAGTTTCATATTTTTATAATATTTTATCATTGTGAAACATCACTAATTCACAAGTAGTGATTTTTCATTGTGAATAGGAATATTACATGTTCAAGTTGTGATTTGGTGTCTAGTAGCTAATGGGTTTTTGGAAAGTTTTGGTATTTTAGCAAAATTAAAAATTTGAAACTCATACTTTTACCCTATAAACTATGGTTTTATATTGTTGAATTTTAGTTTTGTAGGTTCCAAATGCATGCATAAAATCACCTATTTTATCTATTTAAAATCATTCACTAACCTCTATGTGTTTGTATTAGGAATTTGATACTATAAAAACCCAATTTTTATTTTCTATGTGCAGGGTCCTTAACCTACTAGGCAAACCTAAAGCTACAATATCACTAATCCCATAATCATAGTTTTAGATTGATAGTCATGTTATCACCATTGAGATCTATGATATTTTTATTCTAGGATAAACTAGTAAAGTTTGGTCTTTAATTTGATAGATGATAGTTCTTTTATTCTCTATCTATAGGGCATGTATTCATTTTCAAATAAAATAATTCTACCTATTTAGACTAACCACTTTAAAAATCTCACCATTTTGGGTTTTTTGAGCTAACTGTGTGCTTAAAAAGGGGTGTTTGATTATGTTGTGTGGTTGGTAGGAAGAATTTAAGGTAAATGTGGACATATGTAGATAAATCAAACACAACCTTTAGCCTTTTTCACCTATCTCCCACAAAACCATTACTCATGAAGTCATGATTTTGATCTATGAATCATGGTATTACATCCACAATAGTGAGTTTGCAATTTTGAAATTTTTAACCTTTATTCTATAGATTGATTTATAAGGTATATTTAGGATAAAATTTAATTTAAAACACTTTTTATTCATCATATTATTCAAAACTATGGTTCATTTTGATAAAATCCTAAGTTTCCATCTTAAATTTTTTGGTAGATCATAATTAGTTTTTAATCTACCCTGATCATCTCTAAATAAACGTTTTTGGCATCTAGATAGATTTTCATAACCTACATACACATCTAATCTAGTAAAAAATCAAAATTTTTAGTTTTTTACTTTATCATAAAATTACTAATCTTGATTTTTAACTAATAGCAATTTTTCCATCTTCATTATGATTTTTTACTAACAGTCATAGGTTTTATAGTTTGACCATCATAACTAACTACTTATTAAAAAATAATAATGCATGAATTGTAGTTTTGCATTGATAATAGTGATATTGCACTCTAAATTTGTGATTTTACACTTATTTTGCCTTCAAAATTGTCCTTTTTGAATGAGTTTTTTTTGTCAATTTTGGTGAATTTTGAGTCATTTTGGGCCTCCCACAAGACCTAAATTACCTTTGTATTAGGGGATCCACCCCTTAACCCTACCATTTACCATGATAGGGATCATACTCAAGGAATTGATCCTAGATCCTACAAGGGGATCTACCCGTTAACCTCTGAAGGGGCACTACCCTTATTCCCATTAGGGGCTACCATCCCTAGACCCTCATGTCATGGCCCACTCACATAAAAAAGTTATAGATCCAAGCCACATTTTTAGGGTTTTTTTCTTAAGACTTATTATACTAATAGGGGTAAATATAACTAACATAATCTTTTGTAGGACATATATTGGTCTAATATCTTGTCTTGTAGGTTTCCCCTTAATATTATTAGTCAAACTACTAATCATTTGTCTTGCAAGCAACCTAAAGTGCCAATCAAACTACCAATCATTTTATTACAATATACCCATCAAAGAATTTTTTGGAATATTAAAAATCATTTTTCTTTTAATCATTTAAATCACTTTTTTTACATTATTTTGTATATTCTTGCTTCTTGTAAATATCTCACAATTAATCTTAATCAGTTAATCAATCTCCTTTTTTGTCTTCTTATTTTTATCATGAAGGATACAATGGTGTATGATCCCCTCATTCATCCTTATGGAAATTCATGGAGGATAAAAGGTAACCCATAAATCCTCCTTAATTTTATTTTCTAGGGGTTAGTGACATGGATTTCATCACCACACACTAGACCAAACTCTATGTTCTATGGAGTATAAAAATTCAGGAGAGTTATCATTAAGAACCTAAGCAAAATTACCCATAAAGGTTACATGGAGTGAGGGGTAGTTAAGCTACAATATGAAAGGAAATTAGACAACATCTTATATATACTTGGGCCCCACTATACCTTTGCATATATCGGGGACACCCTAAGACACCTTGAACAAAACTAGTTTAGGACCTTTTAGCCATAATAGGATATCCATTACTAGAGTCAGTATTATCTCCCAAATGATCATTATGTGTAGATGGGTTTGAGAGGGTTCAGGAGATTCCATAATGGCTCTTCAGACTACAGTCTCACCCATGAAGTCATTAGACGATGCATTCATTAGGTTACACACCCTTAAGATTACTAATCATAGGTTTGTAGATTAATTTATTTGGTGTTTTTGTCATAAACCAATGTTTTTTTTGAGCTATTAAACTTTTACCTAAACCTATACATGCCTATCTATGTCTTTTATACATATCATCTTGTATATCATTATCTCATCATTTGATCATCTTTTACATCATTATCTCATCATCCCATTGAACATGTTATCTTTGTATATCCTTGTCATTTTTCTATCTCATCTCCCACTTTTGTCTTCATCCCATCCTTTTTTTAATATATCCATTCATCATTAATCATATCCCACCACTTACATATTCTAATCACCATTTATCATTCACATCTCATCCTTAGTATACTCTACTCATAATACATCATTTATCTTAACCCTACCTTCACCTAATCACCTCATCCTCCATCTAGTCTAACCTCATCCTATCTTATCCTATTTTTTTTCTTTAGGTCACATACATGTTAAAACCATCCCTATCTAATTACTCCTTATCATCACCATCTACATATACTTATCCTTATTTTAATATCATATAATTATCACCTTCATAATATAATCATATCCCATCCCATATTAAGTAAATTAGTTCAAGGATTGAGCTATTCCTCTTTTTACTCATTAATATCATCCTATCATTCTATCCCACTATCATCATTTGGTCATATATCATACCTAGTCAGTATCCTACTAGTATATTATCACTTTGTCAATTTCAATCTAGAATCCAATCAATCATCAATCTAATAATATTTAATCTAATCATCTTTCATGTTCATAACTAGCACCCATCTAACCTTCATATTACTAGTTTGAATCTAGGAACCCATAAAATAGCCAATCCTTTTACTAGCTTGAAAAATAGGCATTGTTGATAGATCACTAGCACTTATTATACCCTTAGTCTAAAATTTGATCCTAATATTACATCATCACCTATCATAAAATTTAAATCATTTAAACCTACTTTGTTTTAGAATCCATATCTAATCCTTATTCAACCACCGAATCAATCCCCGTCATCATCCATCCCCATGGGTTTGGTCCAAGTTCTCATAGACTAATACATCTTGGATAATAAGGATGAAGTCCTCTTATGAGTACTAAAAGTGTGTGTTAACCTACCTTTTGACCTTAATCTCATTCAACCAAAACCAACATCCTAGATTTCTCCCCATCTATAATCCCTTAACTTATTATGGTTGACTTCATCATTTAGTAATATGGCTACCCTACTCAATAAATACATCTCAAATAATAAAGATGAATTCCCATTATGGATATTAAAAATGGGTGCCTAAATTCTCAATGATGTTAACCTCATAAGCCTCAAGTCACCTTATAATCAAGTCCCTATCCTCATTCTCATCCCCATCCCATTCCATTCCACCATCAACTAGTCCCCATCCTAGTCATGGCTTTCCTAATTCACAAATTTCCTTGTTTAATAAGTATCTTGATGAACATCTATAGGAAGTCTTCTTGAGGCTCCTTGAGTTGGGTTTCAAATTTATCAAAGGCCTTGACCCCCATCATTCACTTTACCCCTAGTCCATACCCACCCATAATCAAATCCTCCATCCACTAGTCATAGCCAACCATTTATCCCTTCTTACACTAGGAAACAAAATCATATTCTAGCCACCTCATCTAGTAATAGTCCATCCACATAGTCATGTTAAAAACCATTTTATCTAGCATCCAATGCTTACACATCTCAGTCACAAAGTGAATTGGGTCCTTATACTCCCATTCCTATGTCCTTAGAATCCTTTTTTTCATTAATTAGTCACTGCTAACATGATGGTTTATCCATCCATATGAAATATTGATACCACCAAGACTAAACCATATGGGTATTAAAATAATCAATATTTTTAATATCAATGAAATTAGGGGCATACCATTAATTAATGTCAAATTTTTCAAGGCTATGTTCAAAACTTCATTGACTATAGTGACATCAAAATTGAGGATGAATTAGATGAGTCTATATTTGTAGGTTAACAAGAAGAGGTATGCCAATATTTTATTCCCAATCATGATCAATTCCTTCTCCTTCCAAGCCAATTTCAAGACATCACATACATCTTCAATGATCCCTCCATATTTGGCAAATCATCCATATAAAATGAGTCTATTTCCCATACATTAAGTCCTCCCATATCTTATGAGACCTTTTAAGGGACTAGTTTTACTAAATTCATTCCTCCTCCATTACCCCCCCCCCCATGTTGTGGGGTCACTTGAGAACAATAACTCTTATACTATAAAAATCATATCATGTACACCAAAGTCAGCATCAGGGCCAATACAATTTTTATCTGTGTTAGGGTAATGTTCAACATAAGTATCTAAATCAATTTCCTCATGAGAAACATCATACCTCATTGATATTGCATATGATAATAATAATTTATATCTTTTTGAGGATACCTCTAATACAAATATCTCTAAAACATAACCAAGCATATCTTTGGATCCTAATTAGGATGATGAAGTCATAACAGAGTTTTTACATGCTTTATCTATCAAATAATGTTAGACCAAATTTGATCCTACCTCAAACACACATCTTCTAAAAAGTCTTAGTGATCCTTTAAAAATTTTTTAGGTGACTTTCTTCTATGTTTAAGCTATGGCTCCTCATGAACTTTATGAGGACTATGTTTCCCATTATCCTATTATCCCCTTAATCCATCACATAAAATTAATCATCCACCTCACCACAACCATAATCCCTACATCCCAGTCCAAAAATGGAATGACTAATAATATGGATTATTGGATTCCCCTTTGCATTAAACATTGTGTGAAACAAATATAAAGATCTAAGACCATATTCCAAAAGTTGTAAATCATGTTCAAATCATCTTTGATCCCATAAGTCAAAGTCCATTAAATTTAAATCATCAACCTATTCACAAAATGTCTTTTCCTAATGAATCCCAAAATCAAGCACTAGGGGAATGTAAAATTCAAAATAATAATAATCTCTCAAGTCAAAAATCAATTTCCTCTAGTGAAGCCTAAAATTCAGCACTAGGGGGTAGTCAAAGTTGAACATAATCAACAAATCAAAAGAATGTCAAAATTAATAATCATATGATTGACTATCCTCAATTTTTGGATTAAAGAATAAATAAATCAAAGGTTCTTGGATTCCTTAATCTCTTGGCACCATTTTAAACAATCCCCTCCACCATATCTAATGGTGTATGAGACTATCAAAACCCATTTCTACTCCCCATATCATCATATCATTTTTCATGATCATATCCCTCATCCACATCATATATCCCATCATCATAATAATTATATACTCCCATCCATACCATATCTCAAATCCTTGGGAAACATTATCCCTTGGGGGGTTAAAAAGCCACTTGGTTAAAATGTTTAAAGGACACTAGAGTCAATAAAGGTCACCAAGACATCCAAGCATCTAGCATCCATCACAAGGTCTTTGCATCACATATCTCTAAAATAGGTGTTGGTTGAAGATCCATATAATATTGCCAATCCCACATATCACCTTTATCCAATAAATCAATATGCCATCACAAAAATAAAATAAAAATGAAAAAATCTAAAAAATTAAAAAATGAAAAAAATAAAATAAAATAAAAATAATTCACCCAAGGGTGAAAACCAATCTTCTAACACCTTGGGAAAGTACCATGATGAAAAATGGTTTTTGATGTCATGGTATAATAATCAATTATCTGCATGTTACCTCAATAATTAGGGATAAATCCATTAATATCCCTTATCAGTCCCCTCCATGCCATCTCATTTTTATCATATCCCTTGATCCATTTATCCTACTCATATGCCAACATATTATGTCCATCCTTTCTTCAAGTCTTGGCCTTCATAATGGAATGGAAGGTGTCTTGTGAATTATCCTAGAATCATCTTGACATATCCTCCAATGGATACTTAGGAAATGAAACATATGTTTCCTTCATGATGTGGTCATTGGTCATCCCTCATCCCTTATTCTTTGGTCCTCGTCCCCTTTTTCACATCACCAACTCATCCTTCTATCATCCCATCCATCCTTCTCCTAGTTTCTAAGATTTTTATTCAATTTTTTAGTAACCCCATTTGTATATTGTACATTCATATCACAAAAATACCTAAAAATAAAAATATGACAAAAACCCTAAAAATAATAAAATTTGTCAAAAGTCAAAAATCATCTAGGGAGTCTTGTCTTATGCTTAATCCCCACTTACATCCATATCCATGTCATTCATCCTTCACAACATATTATATCCATATCATATGTCCCCATTCAACATATTTTTACATGCCATTTAGTTTTATAATAAAATCTAAGTGGTCAACCATCCTTCCATATCTTCATCATCCTCTTGACTAAGTATTATTGACACACATAACCTTGTCCAAGAATTTAATCTGGCACCCATCACTTCCTTATCATTACCTCTTCATACCAATCACCCATAAAATCAATATTTTTCTAGTGTGAAAGGTATTTTATCCCATCATTTCTTACTCTTCTTTCTAGATTAAACTCTTACATGGATTTTTTTGTTGGTAATCCTTGGTCACGTCTAAAAACACCCCCTTTCTAAATCATCCTCCTTATACCAATTTTAGATTATATTAAAAAACATTCTCACAATACCATCATATTATAAATCCTAATCCTTATTCATGTACCCATATCTAAGTTCTCATCCATATCCATATCCTAATCCTAATCCTTATCTCTGAATCCTCCTTATCCTAATCTTAATCCATATCCTTACCTAAGTCTTAATATTAATCATGATCATCCTATAAAATTCCAAGTCTATTCCAAATATTAGTATACGTCTATAATCACATCATGATCATCCTAATCCATCCCATCACCTAATCACTCATCCCATTGCTAGACAAGACACAATGACACTGCATGTAGATATTTATGTGTGTTACTTGTATTCTCTTTATTGCTTGACTTATTTGCTTCATGTATATATTTTATTTGTCTTAATTTTTATCACATCATGTCTCTTTTTGTCTATTGGGAAATAAACAAGGATGTTATGAGGTCACTAATGCTACAATCATGCTTATAAGTGCCCTTGATGATGCAAAGTTTGTTATTTGACCATGCACTTTGGCATAATTTCCCCTTCATCATGATTATATCATGGGGCATATTATTAAGTGAAATATTTATTTGATTTATTATAAATTTATGATCCTTATGAAAACTATTATGGCTTGATCATCTAAACCTTTTTTATATACTAATCATCAAATCATACTTATTCCTATCAATAATCTAACCCTCTTGACCCATTAGAATAGCATCTAATATTTTATCCTCATCATCCTCATCTCATCATCTAATTCATATCCTTTAAATCACTAACATAATTTTATAATAACTAAATCATCATCATTCTAATCATAACTACATCAGTATGAGGTCTTTCTAGACTATGTAGGAAGCACTTGGCCATGTTTTAGTGCCCAAGGATAACTTAACCATTATTTGTCTCATCCATTCTCATATTCAATTAGTTTGATTCATAAGATATAATATCAATATATTTATCAATTAACATCCCTGAAATCACCTCTCTAATATTTTCATCAATTTCCCACACCTATTTATTGGGCCCAATAAAACTCTCAACATCCATCTTTTCTTCCATCACTCATTAATTGGTCAATTGGTCATATTTTGTTTATAATTACTCCCTTTATTTGGGTATGACATGAACCATAAATTTATCATAATATTATGGATCATTTATTTGACAGCATGTAGTCTTTTTGTTACTCAATAATAACATTTATTCTCTCTCATCTCCTTCCTCATATCATTTGACTTTAGCTTTGAGCTACACTCATCATCATAATTATCAAATTATTGTCTTATATTAGCCAATAGATCTCCCTTGCATGTTTCTTTCCTTGTGATACATATAAATATTATGGAATTTTTAATCTTATCATCATCATTTTATGGTTAATTCCCCCTTGGAATGTGTCAATAACCATGATGAAGTCATCTCTACTCCCTGTTCATGTGTCTTTACTAGGGGCATCATCATTCTTTAGCTCATTACTCAAAGCTAAAAATCATCTTCTTAATTTTATATCTCACATTTATTAACCCATCCCCTCATCTATCCATCACATCCCACCCCTTGTTTCTTCTTTCTAGTGAGCATCCATCTCATTCTTCCCTACATGTCCCTTTGAGGGGGCATCACATCCATTAGTGATAGTGTCTACTAACATTCATCTATGACATAGTTTTTATTTGAAAGTATATTAGTCTTTTCACTTTTATCCACTAATAATTCCATATCAAAAAGGGGAAAAATGTATTCACCTTAATATTCTCACTTCATTTAATGTCACTAAGATTATTATTAGTTGACACTAATTCCACTTGTCTAATTTATTCTTATTAATCTTGTCCTAATATCCCCTCTTCGTAGTCATTTATCTCATAACCCCCATAAATATATTTTCATTCACTATCCTTATTATTATCCCAACTCTTAATTTTTTTCCCTAATTATCTCTTATCTTATCCTAATCCCCACTTATTCATTCATTTGGAATTTTAAATTCTTATGGCCCACCTACTCACCCACTAGCCTAATCCTAGGCTCCCCTACACCCCTAGTCCCTAATCACTCACCTAATCACTATCTAATATACCATATAATCATAATTAACCCATAATAAGGATTATATAATTCTCTAATTTGAGAATCCTCTCTATTTTCACCCCTCTTCTCTATAACCCTCTGAATCTAGAGGCTTCCAAAGAATTTTAAATTCCTTTTAAATCTCCACCATATATCTTCATGATCCAAATTTGAATTTCAACCATTGATTTCCCACTTCTATTTAAACAACCCATCCCTCCATGGAAACTAACTAAAATATCTAAGGAGACTCTTCATGTCAATCTAATCCTTCAATCACAAGCCTTCATCCAATATCCATGATCAAGCCAACATAATGCCCAAATTCTGAGTCTAAGGTAATCAATCCAGTATTATTACCTATTTTGATCCATTTAATAATGGTTTAGAGTAATTAGCTTTATGATTATAATTCTGATTTGAATATTGTATTCATCTAGTTACATTTAGTCCTAATGGTTCTAGATTTTAACTAGGTAGTTTGATTTTTGGGTTTGAATTTTATAGTTAATTAATATCATGCTCAAATTTCACACAACACAATCCTTCATGATAGCTATGACCATAGATAAATTTGAGAAAAGAGATACAAAAGTGGTAGATAGTCCTTAGAGTAATTTTTAAGATATCAAGGAGGATATTAAGCCATAGAAACCTTCAACTATTTTAGGTTACTTGATCTTATTGTTTAAATACCTAATACTATGATTTATGGGCTTTTCTATGGAAACCTTAGTTATAAGCCTATCTAATCAGTTTAAAGAGGTTACAACGTGTCTTGGAATGTTTTGGAGGACTATATAGAGAGAGATGTGTATAATTAAGAGGTTAAAGCTTAAACACCACCTATAAGGCCTATAAATTCAAGATATTGAGATTAAAAAGGATTGATTATAGGTTTTAAAAAGAGATGGAAAAGTAAAGTGTGGTCTTTAAATCATGGAGATATGGGTTTCTTAGCTCCTTAAAGAAATCTTATGAGTAGAAATGACAATGATCTACATTTGTGGTAAAGAGTGTTCTCCCTTGTATTTGTTTATTTCCCTTTACCTTGGTGTAATTAGGCATGTATTTTTTAGTTTATATGTTGTGTTATATCTATTTATCTAGGTGATTAGCTATGGAAGTTCACCAATTATGTCTTATGAAAGACCTTTTCACCATTACCTCTAGTTTTAGCATAAGCCACCACCTCCATATGAAACACTTATGTAAGAGATAACTAATATAGAGATTATGTAGGGAAAATTAAGTCTTATCAGTCTTATTGTGATTTTCTAGGTAGGTAGAGGAGATACTCAAATCTTGGTGCATCACCTCAATTTCAATTTTTAGCTTCACTTTCTCTATTTTCATGAACATGAGTTTTGGCGTAGATTAGGTAGGCTTTATTAGTGTAGGTTTTAGGGATGTAACATGATCCAAAATCAAGTAAACTATGATTTTATAAAGAGATTGAATTATCTATATATTCATGTATAACATAAGTCACCCAAAACCTATGAGTCTTTCCATTATGTCAGTTGAAATAGGTCCTAGAACATGACAGGTTGCATTTCAATGTGATAACAATTTTTAACATGCATAGTGGGAAATATCCCATGGAGTTAGAAGAATTTAATTAAGGATTTGGTGATTTAATTATAAATTTATAGTAGAATTGAATACATCTTAGAGGCACCTAGTGAGTCCATCCTTTTTTGATTCAAAATTAGCTCCACACTTTAATGCTAAAGGAGATAAGGTCTTCTACTAGAGATATTGATTTTGAGTTTGTTGAGTTATCATTCACCCCTATAAGAATAATAACTATAATATCATTATCCCCTAAAATAATAAAAAGAGGTTCTGGGTAGCATTCTCCAAGGGCCCAATTAACACCTCCATTTGGTAGACTTCTTAAGCCAAGAGGTAGGCTAAGTCTAATTCAATATATGGATACTTAGAAGAATCAATTATTTGTTGAATTTTATAGATATAACCCATTGGATCTCAAATAATATGATGAGATACCTATTTAATCCTTAAATATCATCCAATTCTTTATTGGTGATAACTCCATAACACCTATTGAGCACAACCAAGATGTTGTAAACATTTGTTTAGTTCACCATATCACCTAAGACAACATAGATATGAGGATTATAGATACATATTTTAAGGGGAGAGTTATCCAATGATATAGAGTTCTACAAATAGGTTTAATCCATAATTGGGATGATTTGGGAGAAAAATTATGCCAATAGTTCAAGGATAAGAATGACCAATTTTCACTCATCGAACAACTAGACACCATCAAGAGAGCTCCACATGAGTACATGGTGGACTTTAATTTTAGATTCCATGAAACATGGGATAGAATCCCATATATGGTTAAACATACCCTAACGCTACTTTCCCATATTATTTGATATCTTTAAATAGTGATATATTAATGATGATTTAATCTATGGGGGGTACAACTCTCCCTGATGCCTACGATATTTCCCTTAGGGATGAAAATTAACTCATAAAAGATTATAAAATTACCCCAAGGCATTTTTTTAATTTTTTTTTATAAAATTACCACCTGTTACACTACCCAATCTTCCCAATTTGGCACCCATTCTAATCACAAACAACCATATAACTAGTCAAGGGATAACTCCTAGTGAACTACATGAGGGGAATTCACTATTATATAAATTTTTTAATGAATTGGTTACTTTTAATAGAAATCAAGTGTGGAATTGTAGACCTTATCAGTCATATAATCATCCATTACAACCCAATATATATCCATATTAGGGCAATTCTCAAGTACAAGGCTAAATTATTCATGTTAGGCCTTATAATAGCCACAACCTTAATGTTTCTAGTACCTCAAAGGAAATTTTGCCTATGAAAAATAACTTTGTGTAGGATTATGAGTGGTGTTTTCCTTGAAACCAACCACATAATCAAACTACATGTTTCAATTGGGTGGTCAATCAACCCTTGATGGTGCAAAGTGTATCATCTTATCAAGGGAAATATAGTGAACCAACTCCACACATATAAGGAGGGCATGAACCAACTCAAATACAAGGTGAGTCTAATATTTTGAATTAGAAAGAGATTAAATTTTGTTCCATAAAATAGAATGAGTATTCAAATAAAAGTGTCACCCCTATAACAAATAATAAAAGGTTCAAAATAAGGGAAGTAAAGGAGGTTCCTTATTATTCAATTGGTCAATTTTCCACTCATATACTTGGATTAACTCACATGTAATTTTATTTGTAGGTACTTGTTGTAAAGTGAATCATCATCTACATGCATGACTTCATAGTGTTTTTAAATAATAGAGTTAATCATGAAGATCATTTAAAATATGTATTTGATAGATGCAAGAGATATGGGGTCTCATTGAATCCAAAGAAGAACATCTTTGGAGTTACTAAAGGAAAACCATTAGTCCATGTCATGACCAAGGATGGACTTTTCATTGACCTATAATAAATATAATCCATGTAAAAAATAATACCTCTTAATAGCAGTAAATAATTTAAGTCTTTATTTAGAAAATAAACTTTGCCAAGAAATTTATTTCTAGTTTTGTAGAGATTGTCAAGCCATTGAATGCCATGTTAGATAAATATGCTAAAATAAAATGGAAAATTGAAGCCAAGAGAGATTTTTAGGATATCAAAATTTATAATATTTAAGATCTAGTTCTGATTATCCCATACTTAAATAATTATTTCTTCCTTTATTCATTTGGTTTAGTACTCACATAAAAGGTTGATAATAATGAACATCCAATTACCTTCATAAGTAAAAATATTAAAGATTTAGAGTTAAAGTATTCAATGATAGATAAGTAGATATATGCACTAATAAAAGTTTTGACTAATTTTAGGCATTAAATTCTCATTAATAAGACATGTCATTGTTGTAGATCTAGTCGTCAAGCTCACACTTAGCCAAAATGAATTGGGTGAAAAAAGAGGTAAGTGAATGACAAAACTCCAATATTTTGACTTAGAAATCAAATTAGCCAAGGTGGTTTGAGGCTAAAGAATCATATAATGCATGAGTGAAACATATCCATGCATTCATATTAAAAATATCAATGTGATGCAATTAGTTAGTGGTGAATGGTATACCCACACCATCTACTACTTACTCATATGTATGTTTCCCCTTGAGCTAAATAGAGAGCAAAGGTGAGCCCTTAGGATTGAATTTGTTCATTACATGATGAAAAATGAGTCTTATACAAAAAATTCTGAATGTATCTATTTGAGGTGTGTTTCAAAAGAGGAAGATAAAAATATCCTAAATAACGTACATCATAATAGGTAGCAGACATCCCTTAGGTAATACAATTTCTCATTAATTCGTAAGAATGGAATACTACTAGCTTATAGTTTTCAAAGATGCACATTACTATGTTAAGACATGCCATGAATGTTATATATTTGTAAAAAAACAAGTGTATGTTTCCATGCCTTTATAAATAGTCATTTAGGGACATCCTTTTTCTCAATCATATCTTGACTTTATTGGGATGTTCAACAAAAATTATTTATTAGGACATAAATTTGTTCTAACAACCACTTATTATTTCACTAGATGGATATAATTTATAGCCATAAAGAGTTATATATCTTAATATGTGATCAAATTTCTATAATAAAACATACTCACTAGGTTTGGTACTCTAATATATTTGGTTTATGAAAATGGTGTAGCATTCCAGTCAACTAAATTTATATAATGGGCCCATAATAACTAGATTACAATCAAGTTTTCATTGAACTACTATCAACAAGGGAATGGAGTAGTTGAGTCCATGAATAAGAATCTAATCGATGTCATCAAGATATTAGCATGAGACAAACTTAGAGAATGTCACATAATACTAAAGTATGCACTATGGATAGAAAGAATAAGACAAAAGCAAACCCTCAAGATTTAATCATTCTTGCTAGTGTATGTAAAGTAGCCAATCTTTCCTACCACTCTCAAACTAACCAGATATCAATTTATGGAAGAGTACATGGGATAACATGAAATAATCTACTATAGACCACTTGATATAGTTTACATGGAAGATTCATAATTTGAAACATTATATAACTTTAATAAACACTAAGACATTGTCAAACGGTAGTTTAAAAAAAAGATATAAAATCAAAGATTTTAAAATTTTAAACCTAGAGATTTTATGGGATAAGGAACATTAAAATAAATGGAAAAATGAGAAGTTCACTCCTTTATGGATTGGACCCTAACAAACATCTAAAATACTAGGTAAAAATACATTTCATTTGAAGGACCTCCAAGGTAATGACCTCACTTTTCTTGGCAATGGATAGTTTTTGAAGCGTTATTTCATGGCTAATCTAACTAGAGACACATATAAATAACTATGAGTACAAATGTATAAATATGACTAGATTAAGTTCCTTGATTTATAGAGTATATGTCCTACTTTCCTAGATTAAATATTTCATATTTTCCTAGACTAGTTTCATGTTTTTTTGCATTTTCCTTCATAGTTAGTTTTTCTAATTTTTAGATTAGTTTTCTTCAACATGCAAAAAAATCCAGTCAATTTTTTATGTTGGAATTATGAAATACCTAATAAAATAAAGGGTATGACTTAATAAGTGCACAATTGAAATTTACCTAGTTTTATTCTTATAGCACTTGAGGTATTAGAATTGAGGTATGTGCTATGAATGAAATAAAGTTTGACGTAGATTAAATAAATTCTCAAGGCCTTTTTAATTTTATACTCTATACTCATGTAAATTTTGTAAATGATTTTCATTTCCAAAGATCAAATACATTATCACATACTAAAACTCAGATGGGAGATAATAAACATTGAAATGGATGCATTTTAGCATAAATGCATTGACAAAAAATAAGTTTTATTATACACACACCTATCCAATTATGATTCCCAACCCTTATTCCATCTGTATTAAAAAAAACATAATAAAAAATAATGGAGGAAGGGTGGTTAAAGTAATCTCTATTAAGGATATGGATGCTTAGTTGGTAGTAGATCAAGGCTTAGAGTGAAATCAAAGGTATCTCTGTTAGGGCTATGGATGCTTGGCTAGTAGTAAATCAATACCAAAACTTCCCTTATTATTATGGTTATAAAAGAAAATATTAAAATTAAATTATAAGGTATATCTAGGTCTCTATCAAAACTCTCATAACAAGATAAAAATAAATTTCATAAATTCACACATAGATCCTATGAATGAAAAGTATTAGTATGTTACATGAGGAAGTTGGAGCCTCTTTCAATTGACTGGTGTACTTATGATTTCCTTATTATGACTAGATTTTTTTAAAATACATTAACCAAAGTTTTAGGTGATAAAATACTATGGATTATTTCCTTGTCAAGTCACCATTTGTTGTGTCCCACTATACCCCATTTTAGATTTTATCGAATAGGGAGCCACCAATTTTACTTTAAAAAATTCCTTAAAAATGAAAAAAAGCTAAAAGCATATTGATTAATGAAATAACCTTAGAGACTAACCATTTAAAATATTAAATTCTAAGGTTAAAATGCTATCTAGATTATGATATTAATTCATGAAAATTCCAATATTTAAGAATTGATATATTCTTCATAAAAATATTTGACTTTAAAAATGAATCCTTTTGATTTGGATAATTAACGAGAATTATGGTTTTATGTTCTAGTTTATTACTCCTTGATTTTTATTCTATGTATGCTATTTTGTGTTTGAGTTTTTTTTATTTTAGTTTTAGATTATCTATAATCTCAGCTTATAATTCTAAGTGACATCATCCCACTCATCCATGACTATCTAGTACTTATGAAAATTGTATAATATTTAAATTATTTAGTTCAATGAGAGCCATCCACATGTAATCATCTGAATAATACAAAGTTTATAAGAAAAATTATGAGTCATGAAGTCATATAGGAAATCAAAGCAAAAAGATACCTCCACATGTCATCATCCCATTAACCTAGAGTTCAAGCATAAAAGTACAAGTCATAAAGTCATCCTCGTAAGTAGAGTAATGAGAGCCATCTAAGTTTCCTCATCCTACTAACCCAAATTTTTAAATGAAAATTACAAGGCATGAAGTCATCTGGGAAAGAGAAATAATGATATCCCTCCATGTGTCATCATTTTGGGCACCTATAATAGAACATACACAAAGCATAGTTCATAAAGTCTAAAGGATTTCTCTGGAGCAACGAGAATACACCATGTGTCATAATACCACTACCATGTATCCTAAACAACATATAATAAAGAGTTTTATACTATGGATAAGTGGATGCCTAAGATTTCACTAAGTGTCATCATCCTAAAAACCCATGGACAAAATAAACAAAGTACAAAGATCCAGAATTCAATCATCAATGGAAAAGTGATACATAAACATGTGTCTCCAAGTTAAACAAGCATAAATACACAAAATTCAACTCTAAAGAGCATGAAAAATGAAGTCTATCATGTTAATATTATAAGGCACCCAAGATAAATGAAAATAAGATACATGGTGATAAGGTACACTAAAGTTAGCATTGTAAAATCAAAATTCAAATAAGAAAAACTAGATAAAGAATAGATAAAAATCTATTTTTTCCATTCATTCATATAAATTAGCAACTTAATTATTTGAATTTACCTTTAAAACAAATTTGAAACAATATATTTAGTTTCAATGTGATATTTAATCACATTGACTTCTAGTTATCATGTGCCAATTGTGAATCCTCACTTCACATTGACTCATAGACTTCAAACTTTCAGAGAACATAGAATTCTTGCATAATTTCAATGGCTTCTTCATATCAAATTCCTCCTCCCTTTACATATTCAATTATAGGCATGACCAAATATGTAGACATAGTGTTTGATTTAGCAGCACTATAATATAAGTTCAAACAATATTTGACTATATGGGATGAAGTGGAATTTATAGAAACATATAGGGTAGAGGATCAACTGTCCCTCTTCATTCAGAGATAAAAATATGATCCTTTGGATATAAATTTAGTAGGCTTATATAATGTTGTGGTGACACTAGAGGTAATTCTTTGTATTGAATTTCTCTTTTATTTATTTGTAAATGGGTAAATTATTGGGAAAATATTACACTATAGTCTCAATACTATCCCTATGTCATACATTTGTGGCAATGACTTTGAGAAGTTTTATACGCTTCTTGTCAATGAAAACACTTATGGATAGGCCATGGTCAATTCATGGTTACTTAATAATTATATCCCTAGTAAATCAAAATAATTAACTAAGAACCTAATTAACATCATAATTAGAGGATTGATTTCTTTTATTCCCATAACATATTTTAAACTAGGAATAAGAATCACCATGGATCTATTGAACTGACTATATGGTTTCCATAGAATCTCTTATATCTAGGAGATATGGGTCCTTCTATTAGACATCATTATGAGTTTAGACAAAGTCTTTACCCTATGTGAAATTATTAATTTTAGTTTAATATATTAAATTAATGATCTAGGCAAGCTACTTGATGTCAATTTTTACATGATGTCATATGTCGTGGATGTCATAACTACCACATTTCAATCATCCTTTATAGAACCCTATTAACCCTCCATATAATATCCTAAAAATAAGATTTGTGATGAATTTAACATGATCCATGTGCACAAGTTTATAAAGTAGATTAAGAGGCTAATAAAGACATTCTATCCCATGGTATATCAGACCATCTATGGTCATAATATTTATATATTATCAAACCACATCAAGATGGCTATGAAGAAAATAGGTGACTAATTCTACTACCTAGGATGCACTGTAATCAAGATCTATAACACAAACTTTATATTTTTCATGAATTATTCTAGACAAAGTAGCAGAGTAAGAAGTTACTATAGAATTATCTGATAATGTAAATTTTCAATTCAGGATTGATAAGTAAGGAACTCTAGACCCAACCCCTCTTATCATTGGTCAAATATAATATATAAAATGAGATCATCTCATCTCTATGGTAAAAATTAGGATTTACTATGGTTTGAAGATGACACCTTTAGGTACTAGGATCCTAGGAATAATGTCTAAGAGAACTTGAATAAATATGAGAAAAAGGTTAAAATTCCTTATGGGAATGAATCATACAACAATTATTTTATATTCATGAATTTTCAAGATAATAGTGATGTCATTATTAAAATGCATAGTGTTGGAATGTCTATTACGTAGCTCAAAGGATCTAATATAATCTTAAAATCACACAAGAGGATGCCAAAAAGATAGATAGATAGTAATGGACCTCCTCCAATTCATGGGTCTCCTTCTAAAATAGGGTAAAAAGGGGAAACTAATATAGATGAATAAGTGGGTTTAGAAGAGGAGGAAAATCCTCAAGATAGATATGGTATGGCCAAATCTCTCCCCATACCTTCAACTATTACCCATCCTCCTCCACCTCAATTGGAACAAATAGATATATAGGTAAAAATAGAGATACAAGTTCATTTTATTTCACACCTCTACCTCCATTAACCATAGTTCCACTGATAAGCCTCCCTTTATTTTTATCTCAAGTTCCTATCAATGTTTCTCCTTCATTACTAGTCCATATTATGTCTCCACCCATGACTACATCCATTCCCACTTCACTTCCACCTTAAAATCCTATGGTGCCTTCATATTACATTCCATCTACTTCAGAACCATCCCATATTCCTCCTAGTAAACTTATAAATACCTACTAGAAGATACCTAGGACTCCTACATTTTTTGAGGTTATACAAGAAGAAAAAAGGCCTTTTAAAGGCTTATTTTCTAGAGAAGCCTAGTTTTATGAGTATTTTGAGGAGACCAAGGACGAGTAGAAGGAAACTAAACAAGAAGACTAAGATAAAGTGAAAGAAGGAAAATAACCTATTTAAATATGTCATGAATATGATAAATAATAATGGTTATCTGAACAAGACATAAAACCTGAGGGAATTGAACTTTTTGAGGAAATAGATGAAGATGAGGAGGAACAAATTGAATCTAGGGAAATAAAGATATGTGAAGATGTTGACGAGGTTTAAAAAGGAAAGGTTTAATCAAATATTACTAAGTTATTTTTATACAAAACATAATATATGAAATATGAATCATATTCTAATCAATAAATCCTAGTTCAGGGAACATTATAAACTACACATCCTAGCTTTCCATCTTAGGCTACAAAGGCAAAAAGTATAGTATCAAATGTCCCCACTACTTTTACCTAGATTGAAAGGACCTAGGTCCTTGATTATTTTATTAATTATTCAATTAATACTTATATAGTGAATAAAATAGGGACCACCCATTCTTTACATTTTTTAGGCCCACTAAAATAAGTCCCAGGCAACCACAATGCCAAGTTTTACTACCACAACCCAATGTCCTATGATTTAGGTTATCCATCCTATTAATAATCCTAATAAGGGTCCCAAAACCATTTATATTATTAGTGGTGTTGGTCACATTAGTAAAAAAAAATTATGCAAAATTCTCCTAATACCCTTGTAATTTATTCATTTTTAGGTCAAACTAACCCTTGGCCCATTAAGCCAAATAAATTGGTGAATTTTGAAAATCTAGTGGCTACTTTTATTTTTGTTACACAGGTTACACTTCTTAGGATATCCATATAATTAGGAATGAATTTTGACCAAGATACCTTGATAGACTTATCCATGGTTTTACATACACAAAGTACCAAGCAAGATTAAGTATATTATATATACACATGCCTAAAAGGTAACTGGCTAGAGGAAAACCATTCCTTATTTCTTATAATTTATTACACTGTCTCCTTATACCAAATCTAATACATGTTTTAATGGCTCCCCTAGGTCAATCTACTTCTTATACCTTTGTATCTACATAGGAAACATAACCACAACCTATGGTGCATATCCACTTAGAGATTCAAATGTTGCAAGAAGTGGAGGTAGGCATACATGATTTAATAATCACTAAAAAACAATAATGGTATTAAATTTTTATAGAAAAATAAATTCATTGAGAATTGGAAAAATATAAACTATGGTGGTTGAAGGTGTGAATGTGTATTAGAGAAGAGAGAGGACATTTTCCCTCTAATAAAGAAGAGAAAACTCAACCCCATAGATCTAGATGAATATAGGGTGGATCCTTATATTTTTGTGGATGTAATTAGAGGGCTGATAAAATAAATTTTTAGGATCTATGACTGATCTAGGAAGAAATTACAACAAGAAAATATCATTCAAGATCCTAGGAAAAATTTATATAATGTGTAGAGTGTAACTAAGAAGTTGTATGACATTCATAGCTTAATAAGGTTTGCAAACGCTGAACCTCATCCTAACTGGGGAGATGTGTCCTAGTTTTATAATAAAATGATATATATAGAGGGAAAGCTTAATTTTTTTGGTCAATATATAAGGTGTAGACACCTAAAATTGGTCACCAATGGCTTTAACTAGACTTTAGACCCAGTCTTACCAACCATTGTAAATTAACTCTAAAAATCACTGAAATGTTCCAAATTTACTTGTGAAAAAATCATCAAAGATCATAATATAATTGAGACATACCTAATAGGGGTATCCTATTATAAAAAAAAAAAAAAAAAAAAACCTCTCATAGATTCATCTCCAATTATCATATGGCATTATAGCATGGAATTTGGCCTATATAACTATTAAATGGGGCAAGTGCACACACAAAATCAAATATTGGAAATGCTAAAAGATTAATTACAATTAATTAAAATTATAAACCTAATTAATTGCCTAGTTTAATTATCCATTAGCAATTAATGAATTTATAAAAAATGAAATTCAAAAATCAAGAATATCCTAGGTTTTCATAATAACCTTTTGTGATTTGTCAAGCCTTTACAAATATCTCAAAATATCTCACCCATGCCCATTCATTAAAAATAATGAGGTTTTGACACCTTTTAAATATAATAGGGTTAATTAACTCACTAAGGTCAGGTTTGAACCCATTCCAAGATTTAACTACACCTTAACTCAACATGAGTTGGGGTTATTTCCTAAACCTATAAATATAAGCATTTGCCTCTTCATTTCGAGAGCTTGGACATAGTAAAGTTATAATGTCTATTTGATATCAAGATTGGAAACCATAGAATTACAATGCCAAATCATAATCCATGCCATAAATCAAACATAAGCAATAAGCCAATAATGGTTCCAAGGAGAAAAAGAGATAGCCATGGTCTATTACCACAAACTTCTTGAGCACAAGTCGAGCAAGCCAAATGAACACAACATTTGGAGCATTCAAGGAATGTAAGAGATCTTATTTATTTTTAATTTTAGTTGTGTTTGTAATTTTTGTTTTTTCACTAAGCTCATCTTATGATCTAGGCCTAGAGATGTTATACTGGTTAGTGTGTCTATTTAATTATTTTATATGAAAACTATCACTTGATCTAATCTCCTCTCTTGACTAAAATTCCTATGATCATAAATGTCACACCTAGTGGGACCATGAGCACCCAATTTACCAAAGATACCGAGATTACACTCCTAAATTTTCAAATGAATGCTTGAATATCTTGAAAATAGGACTTTTTTCTTTGTTTTTTCTAATTTTTTTATGCTAACTCAGATCTACATAGAGACCGACATCAGTTAGGCATAACCAACATTGGTTCTACCAAACTGAGATTGGTTATGGGTGACCTTCATAATCTAGGTTATAAGGTAGAAAATGGTTTATAAAACTTGTAATTTTAATCTTTTTATCATTTTTACTTGTGATTTCTTAGTTTCATTGATGTTTATATTTCTTTTCTAATCATCTCCTTGTAGGTTTTAATAATTTTTTATCTAACCATTGACTAACTAAGATTTTTTAATCTCGTGTTGGTTTTTCCTTTGGGTTCATATGTAACTAATACCATTCCTTATTGATTGGTATCGATTATCAATGACTGACATTGATTACCTATTAAACTATATTAGTCATAGGTGACTGATATTGGTCTCTATGATTTTAAAATAGAAACCCAAGAGCTATGTTTTGAAATTTTATTTTCTCATTATTAAAAGTGCTTATAAGCAAGGGTAAAGTCTCTAACCCTTATAGGTCCAAGGTGATGATAAAACATAATTTTCAAGTTTAGACTTGGGAATATTTCATTTTGGGTGTTTAAATTGTTTTTAGATAACTCTTGCACACTTTATTTTGGTGTTAAAATGAATTTTTTAAATAATAAACATTTGAATTTAGTGCTTATAAGGAACTTAGAATTTATAATTTTTTTAACACTACATTTTAGTGCCTAAAACAAATGGCTAAATCTTGAATATTTGGTTTTAGTGCTTAAAATGAATATAGGTGTGTTTTCTTAAAGTGTTTTTATATAAATTTATGTCAAAATTTTGGAGTAAGCCAAGGGGCCAAGTAAATAAATTAATCAAACATTTCAATTGGTGCATGAATTAACACCAATTTAGATTTCAAATTATCCAAAGTGTTTGTTACTTTATTATTTTTTGTGTAAAATAAAGAGTGTATGTATGCTCTCCCCATCCCATATAAGGAACTTGGGTGATCAAAATCACCATTTCAATTGTAATTTGTTCTTGGTCCAAGGTGTGGAAAGAATGTTGTCTAGACTTTTCCAACAACCTACATGGTTTCAAGGATCTAAATGGAACCCTAAAGTCTTTCCACTTAGTTTTTATTTTCATGAAATTTAGCTTATAAAGGGTAGTTCATAGCTTATTCATCTATTTTTTTTATGGATAATTAACCTATGGATTCATCTCTAGGTAGTGTTTTAACCCCACTCCACGATGGGGTATATAAATTAGGATATAAACGCTACAAGAGAAAGGGTTAAATGACTAACCTCTCCTTTCATAATCAAGGCTCGAGTCAGGCTTGGTTAACTAGGGGATTCCACTAAGTATTCCATGGATGGAATTTCTATGCAAAGGAATATGCCCTTGTATAGTAAGTTAATCAGTACGAACTTAATTAACATGATGTTTCTCTAGTGATATGCACACTTGGGATTAATCTAAACATTTTAAAATTATAGTTGTAGTCAATTTTATTTGACCAACCTTGATAGGATATAAGATGTTATACTTGGTTATGTTTTGTCATTTATTCCTCTATTTCTTGGATTTTTTAGTGTAACACTTTGTTTGTTTGTACCATGTCCAAAATGAGTTGTTTGTCCATACTAATCCATTGTTTGAGGAGGCATTATTCCATCTATTTGACATTATGTATTTTCCTTAAAAAATGTGTTAAAAATATTGTGTGTCACTTGATTGAGATGGGTAACATTACACTACCCAAATTAATTTATGTTTTGAACCTTAAAGTCAATGGAAAGAAAAAACATTGTTTATACCTTTTGAGAGTGTTAACATTGTTATGCTAATCAAATTATTGTATAGACTTGTCTTGTCTTGTGTCCAAGTTATGATTTTTTAAACCAATCACATGTATGCCTTTTTGGTCTTTGTTTAATGTCATTATGTCATTCAATTTTTTCTAGCTTGTTTAGTCAAAAATCCTAAGTTTTCCTAAAGCTAAGTTTTTAATTAGCCTTGCCAAATTTCAAATTCAAATATTGATCAATGTCAATTTTTTCCTAGCGTAGTTAGGGATTAAACACCCTTATTTATCTTTTGGGTTGTGTAACTTAGTTTAATTCATTACCCAAATTTGAAAACTATTTATTTGTGCCTTTATTTGAGAGAATCAATCTATCTCGAAGTGCCTTTTATTTTAGTGCCTTATACCAATTTGATCAAAGTTCATGTCCAGAATCAAGTGCTTAGTTTATGCCAAAATGTTCCAAGTTTGTTAGATTAAATACCCTCTTTTTAATTATATATTTTGATGTCACATTTGGCTAAGGTCCTAGCACATGCCTTGTTTGAGTGTAGCTTTTGACATCATGTTTGGATAAAAGACCTATCAACCATTACCTTTCCTAAACTAGACCTATTTGGAACATTTTGGACCTAGATTTTGGCATTTTGTTTTTACTTAATCCACTTGACCTTGTTTGTGTGAGAAATTTAATGTTAAATAGTTGAAATTATACTATTTTTATCAAGTCTTAGCATAGACTTTTTGGAGATACAACTCCATTCCCTAGACCAAGTTTGAACCATTTATCCTTTAGACATTATTTTTTAGAGTTTGTATAACTCTACCCCTTTTGTCATGAAGCATTCACCATTGAGTTAATCATGTCTCACTATACATGTGGTGGTGTCATGTATAATCTAGGATATGGAGATGTTATCATTCAAGAGGACTTTATTGAAGACCCTTATGGAGATGATGTCTTTTGTGAGATGGATCCTTATCCACCTTACAATGCTAAATTAGGGGAACAAATCCAAGATCATTTAGACCATTATTTGGTTAGCATGTCTCAACTCAAAGCATGACCTAAAATAAATGGTATAGTATTTATCTAATGTACCCATGATTGTAGAAAAAGTCAAAAAAAAATCATATTAAGTTACAATTTCATCATCTTATGAACCTTAACTAGTTGATCATCACTTGAAAATGAACAAGGATAAGGTCTTAATTAGAAATATAGAGGTAGGGGCTATGTTTTCAATAGACTCTCCCCATGAAAACTTACCAAGTATAGTAAGATGGCCCGAAAACATGTCTTATAATCAAAAAAATTAAAAGGTCTCTTCTAACAATGCTCATGCTATAATATTGATGCGATATCAAGATCCTCATATGTTTATCACACAAAGGGGCCTCATGGAGGACCACTTAATTAAAATTCAAATAACATACTATAAATATCTAAACCTATCATGTAACTTTAATAATATAACCATGTTAAATTCTCCTCTTATTAAGATAGCTCCATCAACATGAATTTTAATTGAATTGACTGACTAATAAAATTAAAGTATAGACCTAATTGTACAAATCACCTCAAAATAAAACATGTTTAGTAACCAAACTATTGAGGAAGTATCTTATACTTCTATGAAGAATAGTGAGCCAAACATAGTAGGAAATATGCAAATAACTTCCAATTTAGACCAAAGTGGAGTTAATGCATAAACAACTAGTCAACCATAAAATATGCCTTTAGCTAGAACTGTGAGTGGTTCACACACATAGGAGAAGGAGCTTATACATAACAACCTCAAAGAAATACTTATAATTTTCAACCAACTACTTCTTCAAGCACCCAATTGTAAGGAATAAGAAGTTAACTAATGACTAATGCCATGCCACAATAAAATGTGATTAAACTTACTCCACCCCAATAGGTGATGAGTAATATTTTACAATAATTGGTACAATAAAATGTACCCACATAGTAGAGGAAAATAATCTTTCCACCTTAATAGGGGGTGATTTAGAGAAACATTGGTATAAGTGTCAACTTTGACTTCTTAACCTATATCCCTAGGCTTCTCAACCTTCTTACTAGCCTTTTTCTCCTATTTTATTGATTTTATAGAAAAATTACAAATATTTAAGATATTTTGTGAATTATTCCAAGTAATCTCTTTTTTTACACCTCTGTATCAAATTTTAGGATCTAATTCCTCCTTTAGACCCACTTTCTAACCTCAAACATTCCCAATTAGGTCTCTTTTAAGGCCTTGAGCACTAAAACTTCTAGAAACCATACCAGTGGATCTATAAAAACTATAAAACTATGTTATTCAACTATATCACCTTGAAAATAGTTATAATACAAATTTTTATCTTTTTTAGATGGTTTGATCTCTGGTTATGAGAAAAACCCTAATCTAGGGCTTATATACCTTTATCACAGCCTAAAAGCAAAATCAAGTCATTTTTAAACATTTTAAAAGGTTTATTTGAACTAAAAAATCTTCCATATGTCCACCTTAACCTCTCTCAAGTCCTCCAAGAGTTGGTTTACCTTTTCTACTTCATTTTTAATTATTTTCCAATTAAAAATACCCTTGATTATGTAGGAAAAAGGACCTTATATAGATTTGTGCCTCTGTAGACAACAAAAGATAATATGCCAAGGAATATAATAACACAAAAAACTTCAAAATATTTTTGGGCACTTAACACAATGATTTGAATCACTTTTAAATTGATTTAAGATCCTTTCTTTTCATGAAGTAAACACATAGTCCATGCAATAATACACACTATAGGAAACAAGGTCTATCTATAGGAATTTACAAAATCAAGAGATCTCCTTGTGATTTCTTATAAGATATGTTCTCAAAAAGCACCATACCTCATTTAAGAACTTTTTAAATGAAATTAAAATGATATATATTCATCAAACATTGAATACACAATTTGTAAATAAATAAATCATAGAGGAATAAGGGTCTATGTTTACAAATTTCAATAAGGGTTATCTTCTTATTTATTTTTTTTGAAATTTTTCTCTTAAAAAACATGTAACTAACCTCACCCCTTCAAAAATATCCTATTTTTTATGCATTTAACTATTGTAACCAACTTTGAGGGGTCTTTTCCAATGGTTACTAGACAAAATTTGAAAAGTGACAATAATCCAAGTTTGATTTCTACACATATGTAACCTTAGGCCATTGACATAGATTCAAAGGGTCTCTAAGGATGTTTTAAACATGTTCAAAAACTTATTCCAATATTTGATTACCCCTATAAATCCTACTACAAGCCAAATTTTCAAATGTTTCAAGCAAGTTTTGGTAGGAAAACATAAAATTTGAATTTTAAACTACTTATATGCAATCCTAAGATACCAATTTGAAAAATAAGTATTATTTTGGAATTTTAAATCCTTATAAGGCATATAAAAACCAAATATAATGCAATCAAACCAAAATTCAAGATAAAATTCACCCTAAGGGTGATGCCCCTAGATCATACTCCCAGGGAAAGGAAAAATAAGTCATGGACTATTGTTTATGAGTGTTTCTAGAGTACTCTCATGCATATGTGTGTCATGTTCAATAATACACAAGTAATATTATACTATTTTATCCTTCCACTTAACATGGAACTTGTAGTAATCCTTTTCTCTAGTCCTCTTGATCACCTTCTTATCTAATATGCACTCCATCTATTCTGTCTTGGCCTTAGGCAACTATGTAACTCAAAATAGACCTACTATAAGTGTATCCACTACTATGTTTCCTCCTTATATCTACTATTTATAAGAGTTCAAGTCTACAACATTGAATATAGGTGAGATACCTGCCCCACTAGACAACTCCAATTCATATGTATTATTTGCAAAAAAATTGAGAATATTGAAAGGACCAATGTTTTTCATCTTTAGATTGTTGTATTCACCCCTTGGGTACCTTTCCTTCCTGATATGTGCCAATACTAAGTCTTAAATCTATAAAATCACTTCCCTTCTACACAAATCTACCTATTTTTTATATTTTTCAACACTAGACTCTAGGTGCTTCTTTACCTATTCATGTACCTCCTTCATTGTCATTGCAAACTCCTCACCTTCAAAACTTCTCTTGTCCAGATAACTAATGTTCCTAACCTAAAATACTCATTTATGATGCATACCATAGATTACTTGGAATGGGCTCATACCAATGCTCCTATTGGTAGAGTCATTATAAGTAAACTCTACTTCAGGTAACATAATATCCCACTATTTGGGATGGTCCTTAGATAAGCACCTCAACAAGTTCCCTAAGATTCTATTAACCACCTCAAGTTTACCATCTATTTTAGGGTGGTAATATGAACTAAAACTCAAATTTTTTTTTATCTTCCTCCATAACATTCTCCAAAAATGACCAAGGAACTTGGTATCCCTATCATAAACAATGTTCATGGGTAGTCCATGAAGTCTGACTACCTTCTTGAAAAATAAATTTTCCACATTTGTGGCATCATTAGTGGTTTTAATTGGTATTAAGTGTGAAATTTTAGATAATATATCAATAATTACATACATTAAATCAAAATCCCTTTGTGTACAAGTAAATCCCATCATAAAGTTCATACTTATGGATTCCCAAAGCCTATTTGGGATAGGTAGGGGCTGATACAAACCTGGATTAGTGTTATTACCTTTTGCCAATTGACAAATCTTGTACATTTCTACATACCTCCTTAATTCTATTTGCATTCTAGGGCAATAATAGTGCCTAATTAGTAACTACAATGTCTTGTCAAGACCAAAGTGGCCTACCATGCTTCCATGGTGCTTCTCTTGGATCAGATTTCCTCTTATCAAACTTTTTGGCACACACAACTATACTCCATTAAATAATAGTCCATCTTGAATAACAAAATCCAACCATGTCTCCTTGTTGAGTGTGCTTGGGTGCTTACATGACTGATATGCTTCCTTGAAGTCTTCATCATCCTCATATATGTCTTTGAGTGACTCAATCCCAACACTTTTCCATTAAATCTCATACACCAATAAGACCCTTGTACTTAATGCATCTTCAATTTTTTTTCTTTGCCTTTTTTTATGCTTGATAGTGAAGGTGAAATTTTGCATGTACTCCACCCATTTCATATGTCCTTGGTTTGGTTTGGGTTGATTAGACATGAATTGAAGTGTATGATTATTCATTCACATAATGAACTCCTTTGGCATGAGATAATTGCTCCACTTCTTCAATGTTTGTACCATTGGATAAAACTCCAAGCCATAGGATGTGTACTTCTTGTTAAAATCATTCAAATTTTCACTAAAATAGTATATAGGTCTACTCTCTTGTCTTATTAAATCCCTTATTACCACCCCACTTACATTGTATTTGATTTAAAATACCTTATTGACATTTTGAAATTCTATTATTGGCTATTCTATGACTATTTGCTTTAATTATTGGAAGTTATTCTCTACTTTATCATTCCACACAAACTTTTTCTTGTCTCATTTGATGGTATCTATGATAGAAACACATATCCCACTAAAATCCCTAATGAATTTCCTATAAAAACTTGCATGACCATGATAAATTCTCTCGTCTCCTACTTTTTTAGGTGTTGGCCACTCTATGATTGCCTTACCTTGTCCTTATCCATCTTCAACATGCTTTGTGATATGGCAAAGCCAACGTATAATATCTCTGATTTCATGAAATCACACTTCTTGAGGTTGATCAACAACCTCTCTTCTTGCAGCCTTCTCATGACCAACTCCAAATGATGAAGATGCTCTTATTTGCTATGGTTTTAGATTAGTATTTCATCTAAATACACCACTAATAACTTTCATATAAAATATTTTATAATCTCATTCATTAATCTCATAAAATTACTTGGTGCATTGGTCAAACCAAATTGCATGACTAGTCACTCATATAAACCTTAATTCATCTTGAAAGTAGTCTTCCACTCATCACCTTGCCTGATCATAATCTAGTAGTACCCACTCTAGAGATTAATCTTGAATTTACTTGTTCCACTAAATGAATCCATAAAATCCTCCATCCTAGGAAGTTGAAGTCTATATCTTATGGTGATCTTGTTTATGGCCTTGTAATAAGTACACATCCTCCAGTCACGTTATTTATTTGGCACCAAAACTATAGGCACTACACAAGGACTCAATATTTATTTGATTATCTTGATGTCAAGTAACTCTTGAACTTGTATTTTTATCTCATCATTATCTTGGGTGGTAATTTTGTAAGTTGCCTTGTTAGGCAGTCTTGCTCTAGGTACAAAGTCTATATGATGTGTTATGCTCCTCATAGGTGGCAATGTGTTGGGCATCTCATCAAAAACTATGTCTAAATATTTATCCAACATATATTGGATCTCTTAGGTCAACTCATTGATCATTTTGTCTATCATAACATTCCTAGGCTTGACTATGAAAGCAAATCCTAACTCTTCTTCATGCATGGCATTCAAAATTTCCTTACCACTTACCAACATTAGGTGTGATCCAACTTATTGATCACTATCCTTATCCTTCATGGTTAATAAGATAAGATTGAATTCATCCTTGATCAAGGTTTTTATGTTCCTTCTTACATCATGAATGGTTTTCCTATCATATTTATAAGGCCTCCCAAGAAGCACATGACACACATGAATTGGGATGACAACACGAATAACCTTGTACTTATACCTTCCAACTTAGAATTTTACCTAATTTTTTCACTCACCAAGACTTGATGACCCCGATTCAACCCTGAGATCTTGTATGGTGTTGAGTAAGGTAGTTTCTTCAATCCAATCTTATTAACCATTTGCATTGAAATAAGATTGTCCATGCTTCTTGAATCTATGACCATTTTACAACACTTACCTTGTCATTTTCAAGATGTCTTGAAAAGAGTATTCCTTTGTGGTTTCTTATTCTCTTTGGGTCTCTTAATCAGTACCCTCCTCATGAGAAATGATTCTCCCACTTCAAACTCTTCCATAATTGATGGAGAGCAAACATTATGTTCCTTACCTCTTTGCATAATATAATTTCTCCCTTTGGTTCTTGGGCTTCTTAGTGGTTGATCCTCTAGGCAATCCTATGATTTATGGATATAAAATGTATTTCACTTGAAACATCTTCCTACAAAACCACTTTTCCCTCTACCCCTTGATGCATAACCACCTCTATTATAAGGTCTCTTGCCTTTAAAACCACCTCTTGAACTAGTGGTCTACTCTTATGAATTACTTGACTCTCCTTGATGGATTATTTATGATAATTCTCTGCCCCTATGATATCCTCTACCTCTAAAACTTCTTCCCCTTCCTCTATTCTATTTATTACATTTCCTATTTAACCTGTCTTCAACCTTGAGTGCAAATTGGTAACACTCCTCTAGTGTTCTTGGGTAAATAGGTGTTAGTTCATCTTATAGATTGTACCTTAGACCATTAAAATACCTTGTAATATTTTATTTGTCTTCCTCAACATGTCTTGACCTAATGGTAAGCTTATATAACTCTTATGTATATGTTTTCACATACATTTATTTTTTCTTCAAGTTTTTCAACTATCTGAATACGTTTGTCTCATAAACACCTAATAAGAATTTTCCCTTGAGCATGTAAACCATCCTATTCCATGAATATATCTTGTTATTTCCATTTTTCTTTATCTCATCTTGAGTTAAATCCCACTGTAATGAAGCATGCCCCTTCAATTTGGTTCTTACAAGTGTAACCTTATTCTCATCAAGTACCTCCTCATATTCAAAGTATTTGTCTAGTTCATTCACCCAATACATGAGTTATTATCCATCAAGACCACCTATATAGGTGGGAAATTCCACAATTTTTTAATATAATTGACCCATGATTTCCTTTAGGTGTCTCTCTATACCCTTTTCTACAAGTCCTTCAATTGTTTATTCACCTTCTTCTTCCTCATGATCTTATTGATCATCTTATCTTTCACTCATGTACCCTATTATGAATCCTCTCCTTTGGTTTTGTTATATTATAGTGAACCTAGCATCCAAGATAACTTTGAGTTCCCTTAGCTCTACCAAGACAACATCTTGATTCCCTCGATTCATCGCTTCCTCTATTTTTCCTCGATGGCATCTTGATCCTTTCTCCAGAAATTCATCAAACAAGTACATAATTATCTCTCTTCCAAAGAATCTCCTCTCTCTCACTTGTTTCAAAGTGTCCAATATTGTTTTTTATACCAAAATTATGTAGAGAAACTTGGGTTTAAGTGTTAATTTTTACTTCTTAACCTATATCACTAGGCTTCTCAAATTTCCTACTAACCTTTTTTTCTTGTTTATTATTTTTAATGAAAAATTAGAAAGATTTAATATATTTTGTGAATTATTCCAAGGACCCTCTATTTTTTTACACCTTTGTGTCAAATTTCAAGATCTAATTCCTCCTTTAGACCCACTTTCTAACCTCAAACCATATAAATTAGGTCTTTTTTAAGGCCTTGAGCACTTAAACTTCTAGAAACTATACCAGTGGATCTTTATAAACTTTAAAACCATGTTATTAAGTTATATCACCTTTAAAATAGTCAACATATAAATTTGTAGCCTTTTTAGATAGTTTAATAGCTGGTTATGAGCAAAACCCTAATCTAGGGATTATATACCTCTATCACAACCCAAGAGAAAAAAATCATTTGTGAATGTTTCCAAAAGTTTATTTTAACTATGAAATATTTAATAAGTCTACTTTAACATCTCTCAAGTCCTCCAAGTGTTGGTTTACCTTTTTCACTTCACTTTTATGGTTTTGTAATTTAAAATACCCTTGACTATGTAGGAAGGACCTTCTACAGGGTTGTACCTCTATAGACAACAAAATAAAATATGATAGGGAATGTAACAATACAAATTACCATAATGATTTGAATCGCTTGAAAATTTATTTAAGAGTCTTTTATTTTCATGAAACAAGTACACAGTCCCTCCAACAATGCAAACTACAAAAAACAAAGTTTGTCTATAGGAATTTACAAAACCAGGATATCTCCTTGTGATTTATTAGAACATATGTACACAAAAATCATCCTAACTATTTTAGGAACCTTTAAAATGAATTTCTAATGCTATATACTCACCAAACATTGAATACATAGTCTACAAAAAAATAAATCACATAGGAATGGGGGGTTGTGTTTACAACTTTCAACAAAGGGTTCTCTTCTTTTTTCTTATTTTTTAAGATTTTATCTTAAAAAAACATGTAACCAAATTCACTCCTTTGAAAATATCTTATTTTTTATGTGTGTATCTATTGTAACTAACTTTTAGCGTCTTCTCTAATGATTACAAGATAAATTTTAAAAAATGACAGTAATCAAAGTTTGATTTCTACACATATGAAACCATAGGCCCTTGACATAGATTCAAGGGGTCTCTAAGGATGTTTGAAACATGTTAAAAAACTTATTAAAATAAGTTTATTACCCATTTAAGTCCTAATGTAAGCCAAAAATTCAAATTTTTAAAAAATAAGTTTTGGTACGAAAATACAAAATTTGAATTTTAAACTACCTATATGCAATCCTAAGCTACCAATTTAAAAACTAAGGATGCTCGGGTAATTTTAAATACTTATAAGGAATATACAAACCAAAACTAGTGAAATCAAACCAAAATTCAAGATAAAATACACCCTAAGAGTGATGCCCCTGCATCAAGGGGCAACCAATGTTCCACCTTGCTAGGTAGTGATGAACATACCTCTTCAATCATAGACTAACATGCCAATAAAAGGCTAAATTATGTTTAATCAATAATGTACAAGTATTGATTAGTTACAAATTCTTAATAACCAACATGCATTTACTTTATAACCAGGATTTGTGCAACCAAGAGGTTCTAATGTTCTACAAGTACTAATTAGGCACAATTGCCTTTTATGCCAAATGTGCCACAAGTTCAATGCCTAAAATTAGAAGGGTTAAATTAGTTGGTATCATTTACCTATAAAACCTTAATAATAATATTATATCCATATCCCTCTATCCTAACTATAACATTCCAAAAAATAGGCCTATATACCTAATCCTAACCAGAATATTGCATAACCACATGTGTAATTCCAATAATCATACCCTAATCCACATATGCATATTCCTAGTTCATTCCCAATGCAATCCAACATTCCCCAACAAGTGCCTCTATTATACCCTAGTTAAAGTAATGTCCTTGTGACCACCCAACCTCCACTTAGGCCAATATTCCCACTAGTTTCCTCACACAAGAACTACAATAAATGAAGGATGTAATTACCCTCATCAAAGCTAATAAATAGACCAACAAATTCAAGTTGGATGATGTTGGTTATTACCCATTCAACATGGAGTAATTTTAGATACCATTTCATCTAGGGTACAAACTACTAAAATTTGACAAATAAAAGGGTAGAGGTGACCCCAAGGCCCATTTGATGGAATTCTTTATTGCATGTCAAATAGTGGCCTATAGTGACATATACCTTTTGATGTTATTTCAAAGGATTCTAGTAGGCCAAGCATTGGAGTGGTTCTTAAAATTTCCTAAGAATGCAATTTCTAACTTTATTGATCTTTCAGACAAGTTTGTGCAACACTTTTCTTACAATCTTGAACATGATATTTTGTTGGTAGATTTTAATCAAGAAAAATAAATGTCTGGTGAAAGCTTCACAATTTATTAGTAGTGATGAAGAGCCCTTGCAAGCTAATTTACCCATAATCTACTAGATAATCAACTAGTCACTATGTTTACCAAGAATTTATATAGTGAGATATCTTATAATCTAAAGTTGCAATGTGCACACACTTTTAAGGAGATAATTGATAAAAGGTTTGCTGATCAAAATAACCCTTATTAAAAAAGGGGTCATTAAACTTGTCTCATCAAATTAGAGATAGAATCAAAACCAAAATAATGGCCAAAATTAAAACCATGTCGAGGTGCAAGCATCATAACCATCCCAAGCCAACAATTATGACAAACCCAAGTAATTAAATCATAACAATAATGTTGTGGGGAATGGAGTAACTAAGTTATAATATGTCTAAATGGTGAAAACACCATCTTCTTAGTCTATGCTACATATGTAAAATACTCCTAACCAATAACTTATTATGCCTATTTTTCCACACCCCCTCAAAATTTTCAAAATATTAATACTTTCTACCATAGTGATGACTTAGTCATGAAATTTAAAACTATGTTGGGGACTCGATTAATGAATAGTATATCTAGATACATATTTTCAATTACGAATTGATAAGGATTGGTTGATGAAATAATGTTTATATTCTAAGTGGTTTTGAAAATCATAATGGATCAATGAATAAAATGTGCATCTATATATCACTACATATGTATGTGATCAGTCATTTTTCCTCTCAGATTAGTTATTTAGATTATATCTCATCATTTTAAGTTTGGTATGATTCTACTTTGTATGTTTTCAATATGGAAATATATATGTTGCTATGAAATTTTTACATATCTATATTTGATTTTAGATATGAAAAAGATGCCAACACAAATATCCGTTTTAGATTTGTTATGCACATATAACATCCACAAGAATATCTTGACTAAGTTCCTTGGCCAATCTGAAGTTCTTAGTAACATATCCCCTAACAAATTTATCTAGACCAACCATTAACCTTCAACCAAAGTGATATGTCATCCCTTGGCCCACTTCATAATAATACATTATACATTAAATTTGTCATAATGTGGCACAAAGTACAACATGTCCTCAAAATAATGGATTGGGCCTAAATATTTTATCTCTAAAACTCATCAATCTTATTGAGTACACAAAATAGATCTCTAAGCATAAATGATCACAATCAATGCCTAAGATAATGAAGAATGGGAATCACAAGACACCATTAACTTGCAAGTTATCATTAGGCCCTTGACCCATGATATACTATGCCATGTGTTACACCTCAATTTATCATATAATATGGTTTTGGGAAGACCTTAGATACATGAAATTCATGCAATCCCATTGACATTGCACCAATGTATCAAGTTCTCCTATTCAAGTATAGAGGTTACTATTCCTAGAGATTTATAGCCATACAAACATTGCAATAATTTAGAGGCTAAGTACTAAAGCTATAAATTACATTTTGGTTTGAAACTAATTAACAAGAAGTATAAGGTAAAATAAATACTTTTTGATTCACTATAGGCCAACTACATTTAGCATAATACCCTTGATTCACTTTCCCACATATTGCCTCCTAAAATATCTAATCATTATACCATCTCTACTAATGTCCTAGGAGAATATTTGACCCATGACACATTCCATAATGCCAAAATTCCAAAAAAAACCCAATTCCTTTGTAAGACATAAACCCAAACCATATTGCATGGAATGGAAAATGAAGGGCAAAGCCAAACTACATAATCTAGCACCCATCATTTTCATACCAACCATTGGCCATGAATAGGACCCACTTTCAAATCATGAAACATGGTTATACAATGACAAATTAGTTGATTGTTACAAAAATTCCAAATACCCCATTCCTAATCGGATCATGGAGAACCAAGCTTATTAAACAAGAGGCCTCGATCCAAATCAATAGGGAAAAATTGAGCTAATTTCTATTAATCAATAGAAAAGAGCCTATGGTCTCATATTTAAACCACCTGGGGTGGACCCCACATATCTTATTTGAGTTCTATCACTAATGACTAGTGACGATGATACTGATAGTGAAACAAATTCTGATCATATACCTTTCAATAACCTAGCCCATACCAATTTGTTTGATAATAATGTCATTTATACCCTTAGATAAGTTATTCACCACAATCCACTCCCATTATTTTATCCTCAATTGATGGACTTGGGACAATAAGAATCAAAAGTTGTAGTTGATGAGTTTCAAAAATATGAGTCCTTTTGTTATTTTCTAGGCCTTAGGGACAATGTTTCATTAGGAGACCACAAACAAGGGTTCTTAATTAAACTAGATGTTGATTCCTATTTTGGAGAATAGGTGAACACCCTTAGCCATAAATAATTACATAAAACATTAAGGTCCCAAAGTGAAAACCTCTTTGAGGTTCTTTTGGTCTAGATAAATAGTAAAGAGAAAGGCCAATCTAGTGGTGAAAACCTATTTCAGGTGCCATTAGATGTGGGTATTCAACCTTACTCAAACATAGCTTAGGATATCACCAATGATGAACTTGTCTATGGGTCTAAGTTTAGTCTAGAATAAAAATACGATTTTAATTAAATCATCTAAGATACCACCAATGATGAAATTACTTATGGGTATGAGTTTAGTCTTCAAAAACAATAAGCTTTTGATCAAATCATCCAAGAGTTTTCAATAGTATTTGTCACATGGGCATCCCTACCATTGGGGTATTATAATTCATCATGCCTAGGAGAACTTGAAGAGCTAGTCCTAATAGAGGACTTTACTATTATAGGCAAGTTCAAATCTTTGCCAACCATTTTCAAAGATAGTTTGACCATTCTAGTGGAAGACACAACATAGGTTAATATCAGGACACTATATGACCTAAAATGGATCAAATTTTGCATGTCCATCACTATGGTGGAATGTGAAATATTTACCACCATTTTGACGGAGTTTGTTGATATACTTGCATGGGCCTACTTTGACATGCCTTGTTTGGACCCCATCTTGGTTTTACACCACCTTATAGTACATCCTAATGCCAAGCCTAGAAAAAAAATTATGCAAGATGCATCCTCACATTGCTATATTAGTAAAGAAAGAATTGGAAAAGCTCTTGGAATCTATATGTATTCAAACAATCAATTACTCAAAGTGGATTTCTAATATTGTGCTAGTAAGTAAGAAGCTTGAAGGAATAAGCATCTATACTAATTTTAGAGACATAAATATGGCCTACACCAAGGATGACTTTCCTCTACCAAATATTGACATGATTATCAACTCCATAATGGGTTATGAAATGCTTTGACTAATGGATAGATTCTCGATCTACAACCAAATCTAAATCATATTAGAAGACCAACATAAAATAGTGTTCACCACTATGTGGGGAACATTACATTATCAAGTAATGCCTTTTGGTTTTAAAAACATAGAGGCCACCTATCAAAGATCCATGACCATCATATTTCCTAATATTATGCATAACATTATTGAACTTCATCGATGACATATTAGGTAAAGCAAAGACTAGGTCCAATCATCCAGTAGCTCTACATAGGATTTTTGAGTGATTGCATAATACGAAGTCAAACTAAACCTTAAGAAATGTGGATTTAGAGTTACTTCCAAAAAAATTCTTTAATTCATTATATCTCATCAAGGTATTGAATCTAACCAGCCAAAGTATGAACCATAACAAGGATGCCACCACCGATCAATTTGAAGCAACATCATAGTTTGTAGAAAAATATCCAATCCATTAGACATTTCATATCTTAGTTGGTTGAAAATTGCCACCCATTTACACATCTCTTAAAAAAGGGATAGAATTTCATTAAGATGATTGTTATCAAAGAGATTTTCAAAAATTAAAGGACTATCTAGTAAATCCACCTTTTTTATTACCTTTAATGCCAAGAAATCCATTCATACTATATCTTTTAGATACAAATAAATCCCTAGGAAAATTCTATCTCAACATGATTTTAATGTAAAATAGCATGAAATTTACTATCTAAACTATACACTGGTCATGTTTGAGCATACTTATACACCCATTGAAAAAACATGTTTAGATATGGTCTTCATAGCTCAAAAAGTATGACATTACACACTGAAAAATAAGGCCATGGTCATTTCTAAAGTAGATCTGTTCAAGTATCTACTATCTAAAATAGATTTACAAGGCTGCATGGCTAAATGGATCATGTTATTAAGTGAATCTAAGATAGAGTATGTCAACAAGAAATCCATCAAGGGGCAAGTTCTTATAGATTATCTTGCTAAAACACCCCTTATAAATATAGAGCCACTAACATTCCAATTTCCAGATGAATCCATTATGACCATCACTGAAACACCTCTTGAGGAGCAATAATGGAAGCTATATTTTGATGGATCATTCATATCACATGGATCATGGGCAGGCCATTTGTTCATTACACCATAGGGCAATCTAATCCTTAAATCATTAAAAATCAGCTTTCCTTGTACCAAAAACATGGTTGAATATGTATCACTTTTTATAGGTATTCATCAATAAATAAAATGGAACATACAACATCTAAAGGTTTATGATGATTCTGAATTAATCATCAATCATGTTATATACTATTTTTAGACCAAGGATGATAAGTTAGTGTCATACAAGGCCATAGTTAACAATATCAAATAATAGATTATCAATATCCCATTTGAACATATACCAAGGGCTAGTAATAAAATAGTAGATGCCATAGCCATAATTGGATCATTTATTTAACATATAGACACAACTAAAGAATACTAGTTTCTAGTTGACAGTTTACTTGTACTAGTTTATGAACCTTAAATTATCGTTATGATCTATGATATTTTTGGTCATAGGTATATTTGGTATTCATACCTATATACCTATCTTCATGACCAAGTTATGCCACTAGACCTATCTTGTAAACAATCCAAATTCTTTGACCATAATGCCACATCTTATAACTTACTCAGACCAACCCTATACCACCATAGTTTTTATAAAACTCTGCTTTATTGTTTAACTTTGGTAGAATCTACATTATCATTATTAGAAGTCCATGAAGGAGTATGTTGAGCCCAAACCAGTGGAGAATTCATTTCCAAAAATCTCTTGTGTACTAGGTACTATTGGCCAATGATAGATGCAAATGTAATTACATAGGTAAAAAAATGTGATAAATGTTAATGACATGTCGATTTGAATCATGCCCTAGCCAAGACTTTGAAACCAATGATTACACCATGGTCATTTTATACATAGGGCCTCAATCTCATTAGGAAGATAAACCTTACCTCATCCAGTGGCCATAAACATATCCTTACTACCAAAGAATATTTCACTAAGTGGGTTAAAGCTATACCCCTCACTTATGTAACTAGAAAGAAAATTTCTAAATTCATATTCAAACATCTCATTTGTTACTATGTTATTTCATCTAAAATTATCTGTGATAATGGTAGATCATTTAAGAACAAGGATGTTAAATTTATATGTGTTGAATACAAGATTAAACAACATGTTTTTATGACATATTAACAACAAGGTAATGGCCAAGTAGAAGCATATAATAATACAATTGTCAACATCCTTAAAAATATTTCCAATAATTTTGATCAAGATTGGCACCTCCAAATATTATGTGCCCTTTGGGCATACCATACCAATCATCATAATCTAATAGGAGCCACTCCATACTTATTTATGGTATTGAGGCCATTATTTTGGTTGAGTTCAATTTACCTTTATTATGCATCTCTTTAAAGAATGTCCTAGATGATGAAGACTATCAAGTAAATCACTTGTAAGAGATGGATTTACTTGATGAGAAACACATGGACACAATAAATAACCTTCAATCATATTATAACTGATTCTATGGCCACTATAATTAGTGCATAAACCACAAAGAATTTGAGCTTGGTGATCTTGTTCTTAAATAAAACAAAAAGAATACCATGGCTGAGAAGAAACACAAAGGCAAGTTTAAATCCATTTAGGTAGGTCCTTTCATCATTATTGTAAACTATGGCACTAAAGCATACAATCTCACCACACTAGACATGGATGAACTAGAGGAGCCAATAAACATTATACACCTCAATCATTACTTCACTTGAGAGACCTATTATATTTCCTATGAGGACCATTTCAAATTATACCATATTATCAACATTCTTATTTGTACAATACCATTCTACCATTCTATCACTTTATCATTCCATCATTTCATTCTAACATACCTTTTCTATTGACCAATTGTTTTGACCCTCCCTACGAAGACTATTTGACCTTGGTTCCATTCCATTAGTTACCAAGATACTTTAAACATGAAGATTCAAATCAAGTTTCAGTAGTTGATTCAAGTATTCTAGATAGAGGCCATATTTTAGAGTACTATGATAAAGGTTTTTGTAGTTATATCATTCATTTCTTATTTTTTTATATACCAAGTGTGCCTAATTATAACCACCTTTGGGAAAATTAGTCACCCATGATCATGCTACTAATTTTAAACACCTATGGGAAAATCAATATCATTGATCTATGCCATTATTTCCTATTTATAACAATATATGGGCAAACTAGGGGTAACACTTGTTTGTCACACCTTGAAGTAGCACTTTGCCATGCCTATGTCATATTGTGCCATTTTCCAACTCTGCTTATTTTATTTGAATTGGATACTACACTAATCAGATTCCTTCACTATAAGGTGGAACTATAGTGACTTGAGGTGCCATCATAAGACTCTGTGGGTAGTGATAAATTTATATTAAAGTTAGTGTAGTCGCCCCTAAGCCACACTCTTGATATTTTATGAACAACCTAAGCCATGCTCTCATAATTTGGTGAGCAACATTTCTAATTTTTATGCTCTCACTATTTTTTTAGCTTGGACCATTTCTTATCTCATCATTCTCAATCTAGTTGAGTTACTCCAAAAATTCCAAAAACATTTGTAAAAATGATTTTGAAAATACAAAAACATTAACCACTTCTTTGCCATAAGGATTCTAGGAACCCTCACTAAGACATAAGAAACCACTTGTCATTTAGTTTCCCCATCCTTTTTGGCCTAACATCTCATGCTCTCATCATTTTAAAATCCCCTTACCATATGTTTATCACATCCATCATGTTTTATTTCTCATCATTTTATTTTATCCCATTTCTTGGGAGAACTACATTTGACCTAATTTTTTTTTTTAGATATCACATCCATAGAACTATAAGAAGTGTCCACTTGCCTAGTGAATTTGGAGACAACATGACCACCACATTCCTTTTATTCTATTCCCCCTTTTGTTTGTTTGTTAAGTTATTGCCTATTTTCTAAGGGCAATGTTCATCATCTTGTTTGTGTCATGTTGTTTGTCATAAAATTGTGATTAACCATTGTTTGTGTTCATTGTATGTTTATCTTAGTTTGTTTTATCTTTATCTTGGTTTTTTTATTTATTATTCGTGTGCCTATCTATTTTTTTTCTTGTTGTGCCTTGATTCAATCTATGTATATCCATTGGGTGATTCTTTGAAAATTATTCCTAAATCCATCCATATTAATATGTCAACATTTTCATCATGGTCTTTATCATTAATGAATTATTTTCATTTGAGTATTAGACTAGGATTTAATCCTTAGGCATATTTTAACCAAGTAATCATGGTATTCTATCATGATGCCTATAGACATATGGTATAGCAAAAATTAGCTCTAAGAGTTGTTGCAGAAATGAATCAATGATATATCTCCTTGGCACCAGCACCAAAAACATTCTTGATCTATTCCAAATCATATCCCAAATATATTAATTAAGAAACAAAAGATTTTTCTTCCTAGCCAATTTAGACAAGCATTTCCCTACTATCAGGTTGCCTAATTCATCTATCTCTTTTATACCAATTATCCATCATCTTTGACATAATGTTTACCATAATTAGGGTATAATACTTATAACCATTTTTGATCAAATCATTGTATACCATCCCACTTTCATTACCAATGATTTTAACCACCTTTGGGTAAATCATTGTGTTTCCATCAATATGAGGGCTGATGATTATAACCACCTTTGGGAAAATCATGCTCTTTCTTCTACCCAACTAGAGAATGATTCCATTATGATAATGATTAAAATTTCCTTTGGGCAAACCATTATCTCTATTCTCCCAAATGAGGTATGCTTTTATTTAGCCAATTATTATAAATGACTATGGGAAAATCATTATTTTATGTTTTCCTGATATAACTACATCTGGGCAAATCAATTTCTTATTACTATAAGACTTTTTTTCAATGATTATAAACACCTTTGGGTAAATATTTACCATTTTAATCCCACTTATGTCAATGATTATAACTACCTTTAGACAAATTATCTTGTTTGTTTTCCCTAACTGGGGTAGCTCCATATGCCGCTGATTACAATTGCCTATGGCCAAATTACTATTTTCCACCCTATTTCATCTTTTTATTTCACTCATTTCCTTATTTATAGGGAGTTTTTGTGGACCTCTTTGCCAACCTCTCCCTTGATGGGGCATCAATAGTTCATTTATCACCATTGAATTTGTAAGCATATAGGAACTTTTCATTATTTAAGAAGATATTACTATGCCTACAAATTTCAACATCTTCCCAAACAAGGATAAACTATAAACACCTAAAATTATCCACCAATGGCTTCAATTGGAATTTAGACTAATTCTTACCAACCATTATAAATTAAGCCTATGAATCACCAAAACGTCCCAAATTCACTTTTGAAACATTTTTCAAAGCTTAGAATCTCATTGAGACATCCCTAATTAGGGTATCCTACTGTAAACAACAAAGCCCTCTCACAAATTCATCTTCAATCCTCATACAACATTACAACATGTAATTTGGACTATATACCTATTAAATGGGGCAAGTGCACACATAAAATCAAATCTTGAAAATGTTAAAATCCTAATTATAATTAATTAAAATTATAAACTTAATTAAATGCTTATTTGAATTATCCATGATAAATTAATGAAATTTAAAACAAGGAAATTCAAAAATCAAGAATATCCTAGGTTTTCATATTACTTTTTGTGAGTTTTCAAGCCTTTAAAAATATCTCAAAATATCTCACCCATGCCTATTCACTAAAAATCATGAGGTTTTGACACATTTTAATGCTACTTGGTTTAATTAACTCACTGAGTTTAGGTTTAAACCCATTATAAGTTTTAACTAATCCTTAACTCACCTTGAGTTGGGGTTAGTTCATAAACCTATAAATACAAGCATTTGCCTCTTCATTTCAAGAGATTAGATAGAATAAAGTTATAATGTAGGTTTTGTATCAATATTTTTAGTAATAGTGTTATAATGCCAAAATCATAAGCCAATCCATCAATCCATAAACAACATCCATAAGAAGAAAGCCAACAATGGTGCTAAGGAGAGAAGGAGCCACACAACTATATTTGATATAGAATCTTTGAGAACTTACCAAGAAAGCCAAACAAAGACATCATTTTAAGCATTCAAGGAAGGTAAGATATCTTATTTGTTTTATATTTAGTTGTGTTTACAATTATTGTTTTTTCACTAAGCTCCCCCTATGATCTAGGCCTAGAAATGTTAGGTTTGTTAGTGTGTTTATTTCATTATTTATGAAAATTAACACTTGATCTAACCTCCTCTCTTAAGTCAAATTCATATGATCACTGAAGGAATTTTTTTTTTACCAACCTAAATTTGATAATAGTGTCAGAAGTCACATGGGCACATAGTCATGTGGCCACAAAGAGAGACAACTTGTTTGAGTGGCATAAAGAGATGCAAACCTTGATATATTTGTTTGTGAAATATGAAAGAGAAGTAATCTATATTTTATAAGACATGAGAGTTGTAGGCGTAAATAATCCTATTGGGTAGTTAACTATTAAGCCTATTTTTTAAGGTATGCTTCGATTCATGACTAATAGATTTTAAGATGAAATTGATTGGACTATTTATAGGACTAAATAAGATATCATGAAACTGATAGATTTCATAAGAAATAACACTTTATATGTAGAGATCAAAAATTTAATGGTAATATAAAAAAATTGATTGATAATATTCCATAGTTATTCCATAGGCCTCTTTTTTATTATGAGACCATTAATATTAATTTCTAGGCTAGCCATGCCTTGTACTTATAAATTGAGGTAGCAAATAATCAACTACTATTGCAACAACACCATCAGTACCTCCATAAGGCACTCATCCTTAGGCACCAAAGTACACATTAGTGAAAACTTAGAGTAGGCCCATTTATGTTCCACTCTATATTTTGATTACTAGGAAAACATAAATTACTTCAATTAATTATGTGGCCACCTCAGCACATGCAAAACCTCCAATTATTATCATAGTTCCACCAGTACCATTGTTCACTCTAGTCATAATTTTAGTTAGCACTACATTTCCCACTTAATTTGTAACTTCAATTAAAACTACAACTCAAGCGACTATCATGAGTATGTAAATTCCATCTTTAGGTGGTGTGACATCAGCACTATAGTTGGTTTTTGGGGGTAGTCTCATGTCTAAGTTATAACATTTTTTATTTTTATTTTTATGAGGGCTATTTTTATATCTAAGAATTATTTTTATGGAAGACTTATTCATAATTATATTGTATACATGCATATCATGCATGATTTTTGATACAAAGCCTATTATTAGACAATATAAACTTAGAATTTTATTGAGAGATGAGGCATCCCCCATCTCAAGATTATATATATTTGTATCGTCATTAGTCTAAAGGGAAGATAAAATTTGGTTGTAAAGATAAATAATAAATCCTATAGATTGTTCTATAAATTTATATTGATATTCAAATATTGTTCACCTCTAAATATATGATTCATTGAAGAAGTTCCATCATTCTGTTATTTAGTCTTTGGGTTGTGTATAAGTGTCATTTGATATAGTTATTCATATTGTGTAGTAGTTAATTTAAATGCTTTGTGTTTAATAATAATAAACTCCCTTTGTAGATATGTAACTATAATATTACAAACATGATACCATTTGATTATATGCACTAAAGTTTACTATATTTTATTCCCTTTGACTGTTAAGTGTGTTTGACTATGTGTGTGCTAATAGTAACTTATAACAATAATTGGTTTTTTCAACAACTTGTCTAATCTCTAGTTCAGGATCTAGTTTAGAATGGTTTCATATTATTTTAAATCACAAACTTTTTTTATGCCCTACACATATTTATTTTTGATTTTTATTTTATTCATACCCACCTTAGGTTAGATTCACCATCTACCAATTCATATCATGTAGGTCTAGACTAAATTCATATTTGAGCCATCCTTGGTAAATAGCTACTCCACTCACTGTTGTTCCACCACTAGGTTATTTACAAAATCCAATACATTGCAACTCATGTCTTGGAGTGAATATTGTTTCATCTATTATATAACATTATAGTCTATATTTTAAGTCTCAATTAGTGTGCATCAAAAAAAATCAATAGGTTGATTAATTTATGTATCTATTATAAGATCACTACTACTAATGATACTTTATATGTTCTTTTCCAAATAAAAATAACTATCTATATGATGCCCATGCATTATATGATATACAAAATATTATTTTGATTTTCTTAGAGGAGGAATAAAATGTAATGTAATCAACTTATTTCAAATAATTTATATTAGAATCTCACTTAAACTCTCATTAGTGTTTTCTACTCTTTTTTAATCAATAATTGTATATGTATGTTAATTTTAGGGAACATGATATCTAGATGAAGATGTATATACATGATTAACTCTAGAATATTCTACATTCATTATATAGTTTATGTTATTTTCAAAAAATATGATATTTTAATTTAAATATTTATTGATTTTGAGATTTTTTATTAAATTTATCTTATTGATGATTTTATCTTGGAAGGATTCACAAGAACAAACCCTAGGTAATTTTGATTAAATATGCATATAAACACTATAAATAGGTGGTGTGGGAGGTTAAATGTCATTGACTTTAATTATATATTTTGATGTTTTAAGGGAAAAGGAATGAAGTTTATTCTCATTGGTTGACAAGGTGAAAGAGCTATAACACTAAGCTCAATATCGACTATTTAAAAGGAGGATATAACATCATTATTATGAGTAGTAACTTGCACTTTAAAGGAAGGATAAGTAGGATTTTGTTCATGATTAATATTATCCTTATTTAAGCTTGATTTATGTGTATTTATTTTATAGGAACATAAGTGATAAATTTCACTAGAAAGGTGTAAAAATAAGTTAGGTGTGCAATGATAAGGTTCTTACTCTTTGATGGTAGGTGGAAATTTAAGAGAGAGAAGATATTAATTTTTAGAAGATGTTTTTTCTCTATATTATTAGTCAAGGAATAAGGTTAAGGAGGATCCTAATGGGAATATAAAGGTAAATTCATAAATTAATTTATATATGGGTCCAAATAGTGATTGAAAGAGGAATGTAGAGGCAAATATAAAGAAAGATCTAGAAGATAATATGAAATGGATTCAAGGATGAATCAAAAGGTGCATTTTAATTGATCCATAAACTCCACTGATAAACTCTAAGTGAAATTTTAAAAGTATGGGTTCTAAATTTATCAACTTATAAGATGTTGGAATGATTAAATCTAATTAAAATCTGATCCAAATCATGTTTCAAAACTGAAATAAAGGTGAATTAATAGATCACATCAAATATCCATTGAAACCGTTAGATTTTTCAAATTCTCAATTTTATCTAATTTCCTACAAATGATCAAATGAGTAATTTTTTCATTATGATTAAAATATGAATTGTAATCTATAAATTAACTAAAAATTAAATGCAAAACTGAATTCAAAGATCAAAACACAGAAATTGTTTATGGGGTTCGAAATTCCTACGTCCCCAAGTTCTTATCGAATCAATCCATTAATGTTGCTCAAATTTGTAAGTTAAAATATACTTAAAATCAAAAATAGATAATTTATCTATATAAAATAGTGTTGTATACCTTCAAAAGACCTTGGTTGACTCAACACATCCTTCACCTTCTTGAATCACACACAGAGGCTTCTCCAAATCAAAATTGGAACTTATATAGCTCAAAATGGCATAAAAAATTCTCCAAAATGGGAAAATTAATATACCTCATACATCGTATCATAATTATAAACAAATTTATATTTTAATTCGAGCTCTGGTTCGGCCTCTAAGGGCTACAAAATGACCAAATACTGTAAGCGGGTCTATATTCTCCAATACACAGTCGTCTTCTTGTTCTTCTTCAAGTAGAATTTAATCCCTTTTATGGAACTTCGACCCCCACAGCACAAGCGATAAAAGCTTATTACTTTTGGGTGATAGGTCAAGGGTTCAAATCATCAGCCTTTCTTTTAGGCACTTTGGCATGAGTTGAAAGGTCGACCTCCTCCTTTTTTGGCGTACTTTAACTTCTCTTTATCCCACATTTGCTAGGAATAATAGTTTACATGATTTAAATAGGTAAGTTAATCCCTTTTCCAATGCCTAGACTTAGGTGCTAACTTTGGCCACCATTTAGACTTGGTCATTTCATGATTGGTGGGGTGACATGGCATCTTGTGTAAGTTGGCCTTTGGTGCCTTATTTCAAAGTGATAAATGTTTGAAAATTTCTCAAATAACATGTGAATAAAAACACCAAACCAATTTTTTTTTTGAACCAAATTATTTTTCCATGTGTCAAATGGCCATTGGTCCACTTGTCATGCCCTCATTACACCACGTCATCTTACGACATCAAATTTTTTCCTTGTCGCATCATAACTTCAACAAACCATATCTTTTGCATATGATGTCCGTTTTGTGAACTGCAAAAAGTGCCAAAAAGCTCTCAAAAATATCTACACTGTGAAATTGTTTTCATAATAATTTGGAAACTTTTTCCAAAATGAAATCCAGATCACACCTCCCTACAAAAGAGGCTTTTGGTCTCCAAAAGTCGACTATCACCTGAAATCTTATAACTGGTCTATTGCATCCATGAAAATAGAACCCAATCATAGCAAGAGATATAAAAAATTTCATTAAAATGATTCACAATCAAACTTCAAAAATTCCTAATCCAAAAGGCATGAGTAAGTGAATCTACAACTGCCAAAGTGATTACAACATATCAAATTGCCTGCCCAAATGTCACATCCTATAAAGTAGTGAATCGCCAAAAATTGAAACAACTCCCAATCTAACTTCAAGACATGTTTATAATGTAAAAAACATAAAATAAATGTTTTGGATAGGTTGCAATACAATTCCCTAGTATGGGACTTATATGCTAATCAAAATACAAACAACCAAAAGTGTATGCTGCCTAACATCTAAACATGCCCAAAGTGTCTTAAAAAATGCATCTAAACATCACTGTGCCAAAATAGATACATTTAAAATAGTATTCTAACTATCAAATGCTATAAGGAAGCAACTCACAACATCACTCTGCTATATCCCCAACTATTTCAAATGAGTTAATGTCTTATCCATTATTAGAATACCCATATAGTATATTCTAGAGATCAAAATCTTAGAGTTATCAAAAAGTGAGAATTGAAAAACTTCATATGATAAACCTATCTTGAAGTGTTCCCACCAACTCTAATCTAAATCTATCAAAGCTTGTTCATTCCCTTAGGTGAATTCTTAACCATGCTTTGTAAAAATAATGTAGTGATAATCCACTTAACCAATTCTTTCTTCTTAGTGAAATTGATTGTCTCTGTGGATTCATTATCAATTGCATAGTTTAAAAATTTGGGCTTTGCCATATGTAATTAAAAATATTGTTGACTTAACCTCTTAAAATGATTTTCACTTTTAGGTTTTACCTTATCCTAGGTTGTATTATCAACTACATTATGGATTGAATTAGCTTCATTAACCTTAGTGAGAGGTTTGTAAATCATCTTAGTTCTAACATTACTTGAATGTGAAGATGCATGAAGCTTAAAACATCTATCAATCCTATGTCCACTCACTTTACAATGAGTAGAAACTTCCTTCTTAGGTGAGGGTCCCATTTTTCCAATTCCCAAATTAACATAAAGATGGTTTTTAAAACATGCAATTTGCTTCAACAAAGCATTTCATTTCCAACAAGTCTTAGCACTATGTTTATTCATCCCACAAAAAGTGCATGGAAATGGTTGCATTATCTTCTTTATATTATATCTAAACTTTTTAAAAGTATCAATTTGATTAGAAGATTTAGTGTAAGAATCAAGAGGTGGAATCTCAATACCTCTTTTACCTATACACCTTTGAACTAATGGCCTAGAACCTTTGCTATTGGAAGCTCATCTTCCTTTAGCCATGGAAGAAACTTATTCACCATCCACCTGCATACTAGTATAACCCAAACCTACATGAAGAGGTATATGCTCAACCTGAATTGGGTTAGTTATACCTTAGCTATCTCTACCAAGTCCTCCTCCATTATAATCCATTTTAAACAATAATTTACATCTTATGCCCTTAGTGTATCTTTCAAAGTCACCAAAAACAATATTACTAGAATCTAAATCTGAAATGGTAGAAGAAGATGAAGATTCTTGTGGTGAAAAACCTACAATACACTCAGTCATAGTTTTTGCATCTGAATTTGAAGGCTTTACCTTTTCACACTCACCACATTGCAACTAATCAAGATCTCATCCTTGGATTCAAGCTCCAATTTTAACTTTGCCACTTGCAATTCAAGTGCAAATTTTTGGCATCTTCAGGTTGCATTTTCATCTTTGATGGCCTCAATCTGTGACAACTTGCCCATAATTTCTTACAAACACCTGATTTCACACTACACACTACAGTAATAATCAATCTACAAATCAATAATCCAACTATTTTGGAAGTAACTGTCAATACCCAACTAGACGTAAACCCTGCATTCTAACTGCTCTATTACCAACTTGATCTGTAAACTCCACTGATAAAATCTAAGTAAAATTTTAAAAGTATGGATTCTAAATTTCTCAACTTATAAGATGTTGGAATGATTAAATTTGATTAAAATATGATCCAAATATATTAGTGTTTAGAGCTCTGATACCAGATGTCAGGATCTTAGAGTACAATTGATTACTTCTGTATAAGCAACTAAACATAGAATTGAAACCAGAAGTAATAAGTAACTAGAAATCAGAAATAGCAAATAATAGGAGATATAAGAGACAAATAATCTATATTAAACTCTTCCAGAAGGAAATACAATGAATAAATCTCTTTCTCCTCACACCTCTCAGATGTACAGTATTTCTCCTTCAAGATTTCTCTCTCTCTCTCTCTCAATCAATTACAATCAATTCAATTATTGAATTGTTCTCCTTTTCTCTTCTCTTACAATACTACCCCATGGGTCTCTTAAATAGAATTGAAAGTAAACAATAATTAGAAAAATAAACTCAAGACTAATTTTAGTCTTTACATGCAAACTAACTGTTCTCCTAAAAATAGCAATTCTAGAAATGCTTAGAAATGCACAGAAGTTGGTGTCAGTCTGAATATGACCAATGCTAACTGACCCATGATCGATGCTGGTCAATTCTGACCAATGATGACTGATGTCAGTTGACCCCTAATCAATGTCAATTGGTTCTGACTAATGTCAGTTACTGTGTTAGCACATTAGTGAAGCTTTTAACTCCACAACTCAACAATCTCCCACTTGGAGATAAACAACTGCACCTGTGCCTGTACAGCAACATCCTCTGAACATCTTTGGCTTATTTCTCCCTCTTCAAGTTCTATCTTGAAGACCAACAAAATTTGAATGAAGATTCAACTTCTCCTTTGTTACCATCTTTGTTAACATATCAACAGGGTTCTTATCCGTACGGATCTTTTTCAACTTTAACTGTCCATCCTCCAATACCTGTCTAATGAAGTGGTACCTAAGCTGTATATGTTTGGTTCTTGAATGAAAAGCTGAATTCTTTGCCAAATGAATTGCACTTTGACTATCACTGTATAATATACAACTCTCTTGTTCCTTTCCCAACTCTTCCATGAACTGAGTCATCTAAATCATTTCCTTGCTAGCCTTTGTGACTGCAATGTATTCTGCCTCTGTAGTAGACAAGGCAACAACATTCTGTAACTTTAAAATCTAGCTAACCATCATTCCACCAATAGTGAACACATATACTGTGGTGCTTCTCCTACCATCCAAGTCACCTGCCATATCTGAATCTACATACCCATGTAGAGAAGTGTTTGACCCTCCATAGCATAAATGCCTACTGCTAGTCCCTCTCAGATATCTGAGAATCTATTGAACTACTTTCCAGTGTTCTTTTCCTAGATTGGCCATAAACTTGCTGACAACTCCCACTGCTTGGGCAATATCAGGTCTAGTACATACCATTACATACATCAAGCTCCCAACTACTGAAGCATATGGAACTCTACTCATGTACTCAACCTCATCATGTGATTTAGGACACTGTTCTTTGCTCAACTTGAAGTGTCCATCCATAGGTGTGCTTACCAGTTTTGCATCCTGCATATTGAACCTCTCCAACACCTTATTCACATAATCCTCTTGAGACAAAATCAAACTATGATTTTTCCTATCTCTCTTAATACTCATGCCAAGGATTTTCTATTTTGCTTCTAAATCCTTCATGGAAAATGTGTGAGCTAATTTTACCTTAAGCTCAGTAATTTCCTACATGTGTGAACCTGCAACAAGCATATCATCTACATACAGTAACAAGATAATATAACTACCATTATCTAATCTATTAAAATAAACACAATGGTCAGATTGACATTTACTAAAGCCATGCTCTATCATAAACCTATCAAACCTCAAATACCATTGTCTTGGAGCTTGATTAAGACCATATAAGCTTTTCTTCAACCTACACACAAGTTTCTCCTTAGCTTTGACCTCAAAACCTTCTATTTGATCCATATATATCTCTTCATCCAAATCTCCATGAAGAAATGATGTCTTAACATCAAGGTACTCAATATGCAAATCCTTAATAGCAACTAAAGACAATACAATCCGAATAAAAGTCATCCTCACTACAAGAGAAAAAAATTCACCAAAATCAATACCTAGTTTTTGTGCAAATCCCTTTACTACCAACTTGGCCTTATGTCTCATTTTTCCATTCTCTCCTTCCTTTAACCTATATACCCATTTGTTTTTTAGTGCTTTCTTTTTGGCTAGAAACTCAACCAAATATCGCATATGGTTCTCTTCTAAGGAATCAATTTCCTCATTCATGCCATGCTCCCACTATTTCCTGGATTCTACCTGCATTGCCTCATCAAAACTTTATATTTCTCCACCATTAGTGAGAAATAAGTATTATAAAGAAGGTAAATAATGAATTAGAGGTTTACTTACCCTTTCAGACCTCCTTATGGGCATTTAAGACTCATTTATAGCTTGTTGTCTGCCCAAATTTTCTTCTTACAATGACCGATCCTGGTCATCTCTGATCAATGTTGGTCTATACCCAACTGACGTTAGTTTCACCTAACCAATGTTAGTTTCCACCTGACTAATGTTGGTTCTTGTGTTTTTCTGTGAGCGATGATTTTTACCCACCAGCTCATTTTGGATTATAACCTCTTCCAAATCAAGATTACCTTGCTCAAAATTATTCAGCCTCTTGAGCTAATCATTGTACATCACCTTCTCATTGAAAACTACATCATGGCTTCTAATAATTTTTTTAGTTTCTAAATTCCACAATCAGAATCTAAAATCTCCAAAAACATAACCAATGAAAGTGCACTACATAGATTTAACATCTAGCTTCTTTCTATTTTCTTTATCAATGTGCACAAAAGCTTCAGAACCAAAAACTCAGAAATGAAAGATCTACCTTTTTACCTGTCCAAGCCTCTTTTAGAATTCCACCATCCAGTGTAGTAGAAGGTCCTCTGTTAATTAGGTAAACCACAGTATCTACAACTTCTGCCCAAAATTGTAAGGGTAAACCAACATGCAAACTCATACTCTGTGCACACTTTATTATTGTTCTATTCATCCTTTCAGAAACTCTATTTTGCTAAGGTGTCCTTAGAACCATCCTTTCCCTACATATTCCACTCATAGAATAATAACTATTGAATTTATTGCTGTAGTACTCACCACCATTGTCAGATCTAAGGCACTTCAATCTCAAACCTGTTTCATTCTCAACCAAAGCTTTCCATTTCTTAAATGTGTCAAAAACATCATATTTCCTCTTTATACAATAAACCCATACCTTTCTTGTAGCATCATCAATGAAATAAACATAATACTATGATCCTCTAATAGAAGCTACCTGAGCTAGTCCCCACACGTCTATGTGAACAGGCTCTAACTTGTGCTTCTTTGTTGACCCAGTTTTGAGAAACCTCACTTTCTTCTATTTTTCAAAAATACAATGCTCATAGAAATCAAGATCTATGCTTCTCAAATTTGAAAACTTACCTTTTGACTTAAGAATATTCATTCCCTTCTCACTCATGTGACCAACCATACAGTGCCACAACTTTGCATCTACATCTGAAGTAGATAAAACAGAAGGAGAATAATCATTAATACAAGTAGATAGATAAAGTGTACCTACTCTCTTACCTTTTGCTAATACAAGTGCACCCTTGGAAACTTTCCAAGATTTAGCTGTGAGAGTTACTATGCAACCCTCATCACCCAACTTTCTTGTAGAAATCATATTCCTCTTCAGGATGGGTACATGCATGACATCCTTCAACACCCATGTGTTGTCATTCTACAATTTCAGCTACACTTTTCCTTTTCCAACAATTTTACAAGGCTCATCATCCCCTAAATAAACTTTTCCAAAATCTCTATGGACATAATCATTGAAAAAATATCTATTTGGGGTTGCATGGAAAGAGGCACCATAATCTAAAACCCATGATTCTACTTTATTATCTAAAGAAATTATAAGAGCATCCTGTACAACAATACCTGACACTTTTGCTTCTTTATTACCTTCATGCTGATTTTGTTTGTTATCCTTCAACCAAAAATCTTTCTTTGCATGCCCTTTCTTTCCACAATTCTAGCAGGTTATTCTTCCATTTTTGGATTTGGATCTACTTCCCATCTTTGACCTTGATTTCCCTTGCTTGCCCTTCTCTCTTTGCCTTCCCCTGCTTTCAACACTTAAAGCATTACTTGATGTTTCCCTTGTGTTTTTCCTACAAATTTATTCATTCAAGATTACACTAACAACATCTTCAACTTTCAAGATATTTGAAGCAGATGCAGTATTACTAACTGCCATTACCAAACTATGCCAACTTTCAGGTAAAGAGTATAATATTAAGAGAGCCTTAATTTCATCATCAAAAACTATTTTGATTGAATTTAACTGATTTACTATTGCATGAAAACCATTAAGATGACTAGATACAGATACAACTTCCTACATTTGCAAATTAAATAATTGCTTCATAAGATATACCTTATTCAAAGCTGAGGGTTTTTCATATAAATTTTCCAAAGTATCCATTAATTCTACCGTTGTCTTTGCCTGTGATAAGTTGGAAAACACAGAAGCTATCAGGCTCAATATTATAGATCTAAGAGCCTTTCTATCAAGAACATTCCATTCTTCATCTTCCATATCTATGGGCTTCTTTGAAACCCCACCCAATGGTAAATACATATCTTTTTGATATAAATAATCTTCAATCTGCATCCTTCATAATTGATAATTCTTGCCATTGAGTTTCTCCATTCTTAGTTTACTTTCTTCTGCCATTGCTTCACTCTCACTCAATCAGAAACCCCTGTGAGTGAATTCTGTAATCAACAAACACTAACTTCACTCTGATACCACTTGTTAGTGTTTAGAGCTCTGATACCAGATGTCAGGATCATAGAGTACAATTGATTACTTTTGTATAAGCAACTAAACATGGAATTGAAACCATAAGTAATAAGTAACTAGAAATCATAAATAGTAAATAATAGGAGATACAAGAGACAACCAATCTATATTAAACTCTTCCAGAAGGAAATACAATGAAGAAATCTCTTTCTCCTCACACCTCTTATATGTACAATAATTCTCCTTCAATATTTCTCTCTCTTTCTCTCAATCAATTACAATCAATTCAATTACTAAATTATTCTCCTTTTCTCTTCTCTTACAATACTACCCCTAGGGTCTCTTAAATGGAATTGAAAGTAAACAATAATTAGAAAAATAGACTCAAGACTAATTTTAGTCTTTACATGAAAACTAATTTTTCTCCTAAAAATAGCAATTCTAGAAATGCCTAGAAACGCACAGAAGTCAGTGTCAGTCTGAATATGACCGATGCCAGCCGACCCATTACTGATGCTGGTCAGTTCTGACTGATGATGACCAATGTCAATTGACCCCTAACTGATGTCAGTTGGTTCTGACTGATGTTAGTTACTATGTTAGCACATTAGTGAAGCTTTTAGCTCCATAACTCAACAAAATCAAGTTTCAAAACTATAATAAAGGTGAATTAATAGATCACATCAAATATCCATTGAAACCGTCAGATTTTTCAAATTCCCAATTTTATCCAATTTCTCGTAAATGATCAAATGAGTAATTTTTGCATTCTAATTAAAATATGAATTATAATCTGTAAATTAACTAAAAATGAAATTCAAAACTGAATTCAAAGATCAAAACATAGAAATTGTTTACAGGGTTCAGAATTCTTATGTCCTCGAGTTCTTATCGAACCGATCCATTAATGTTGCTAAATTTTGAAAGTTAAAATATAATTAAAATCAATAATATATCATTTCTCTCTATAAAAATAGTGTTTTAGACCTTTTAAATACCTTGGCTAACTCAGCATGTCCTTCACCTTCCTGAATCACATGCAAAGGCTTCTCCAAGTAAAAATTGACAATTTATATAGCTCAAAATGGAATCACCAATTCTCCAAAATGGGAAAATTAATATACTTTATAGAGCTTATTGGAATTATAAACAACTTTGTAGTTTAATTTGAGCTCTGGTTTAGCATCTAAGGGCTCCAAAATTACCAAATACTATAAGCGGGTCTATATTCTCCAATACACAATCGGCTTCTTGTTCTTCTTCAAGTAGAATTTCATTCCTTTTATAGCACATAGACCCCTGTAGAAAAAGTGGTCAAATATTATCCCTTTTGGGTGGTAGGTCAAGGGTTCAAATCGCCAGCCTTTCTTTTAGGCACTTTGGCATGAGTTGAAAGGTCGGCCTCCTCCTTTTTTGGCACGCTTTAACTTCTCTTTATCCCACATTTGCTAGGAATAACAATTTACATGATTTAAATAGGTAAGTTAATATCTTTTCCAATGCCTATACTTAGGTAGTAACTTTGGCCACCATTTAGACTTGGTCATTGCATGATTGGTGGGGTGACGTGGTAGCTTGTGCAAGTTGGTCTTTGGCGCCTTATTTCAAAGTGATAAATGTTTGAAAATTTCTCAAATAACATGTGAATAAAAACACCAAACCAATTTTTTTTTTGCACCAAATTATTTTTCCATGTGTCAAATGGATATTGGTCCACTTGGCATTCCCTCATTGTGCCATGTCATCTTACGACATCAAATGTTTTCCCTGTCGCATCAGAACTTCAACAGACCATATCTTTTGCATATGATGTTCGTTTTGTGAACCACAAAAAGTGCCAGAAAGATCTTGACGAGCTATGCACTGTGAAATTGGTTTCATCATGATTTGGAAACTTTTTCTAGAATGAAATCCAGATCATTAATCCTCAAGGTTAAGTTTTCTATTCATTTATATGAACTCTTACTCCAAATTTTCATAAAAATCAAATTGTCTATTCATTGATACATCATCAAAATCATAATATTCGATATATGCTTCTTCCATAAGTTTTAATTTTGTCAATTTATGCATTAATTATAATAATTAAAAGGAGTAAAATAATTATATAACATTAAATCTATAGGATGAGCATCATTATCATTTTTTATTTGACTACCCATGATATATAAAATGAATCCAAATAAATTACATGCAATAAATAACAAGCTAATTGTTAATAAATAATGTTGCATATATAACAATAATAATGATTGTGAATATAATACAAGTAAAAATTAAGTTATAAAAGGTGATATAGGAAAGGGTTTTAATTATTTTTTAGGCTCTAAAAATACACTTTCTCATTCATAGATTAGTGTTGATCCAATGTTTTAAATCACTAACATTTGAGGCTAAACCATGACTATAACCCACTATCCCATCTTCGAGTGTATGGTGAGAGAAAATTACCTAGCCAATACACTCCTCTTAGGTTCACCAAAAATAAAATATATGAAAGGTATTATTATGGTGTAACAAGGGTCTTTAGGAATTTCCAATATACTGTGAGGTACAAAGAAACTAAAATCTATGTATAACATTGTCTAGGGCCTAGGTGTTGGGATAATACCCCTCACTTCATAGTGTAGGTAAAATAGGTCACTAATTAGCCAAAAATAATGACTATATATGAAGTTTTACAATAGTTGGAAAATAATTACTAGAAACAAGCATAAAAAAATATAAAAAAATTGAAAAGTTTTTTGTATAAAGATCAAAAAATTTCAACTCAAGGTCGAAAGAAATATTTTAGTGTTAGATGTTATCCAAGAATAAAATATAATTCCTTCAATGTTAGATTAAAATCCAAATAAGATTGGATCATGGTTTTATATCCAAAGTTGAAGTCTCTTTTAGTGTTAGGAATTTTAGGAATATATATGAAATTCTAGGACAAAAATAATGTAAATAACAAGTAGTGTTATAATAAAAAATTATAGGTTCACCACAATGTTTAATGATTATTTTGATTTAATAAAATAAATAATATAAAAAATAAACAATTTAAATATTATTCAAATTCATAGAATATATAATTTAAACATAAAATACATTAAATTATAGAAACTAAAATGATCTATAAATAGTAACTTTCAATAAAATATGCAAACCTAGCTCAAATCTAATTTATGATGACTATGAAGGTAGATAACTAATGTATAACTAAATTTAAGGATATCTTAAGTGTGTCACACTTAAAAACATAATATTTTAATGCATTAAGATAGGGCCACTCTAGGCAATATATGATGCAATACAACCTTATCTATTTGACTATGGTTGTGTTTGCATTGATTATGTGGGTGATTTTCCTACTGGGTTACTTGAAACTACTAGAGTGGTCTGATGAATGTTTGTGGATATTGAGTTGTTACATATAAGTACCTATAATTTTAATACCGTAGTTCCCACACAAATTTAATATGCGTAGAATTCAAAGGTGGTAATTGGGTAAGGGAAATATCTAAGCTATTTATTGTAAGCTTAAGCTACACCCTAGTTGAGAAGGGGAGTTTTCAGGTCCTCCTACTCAAACCTAGTCCATCATGGGAATGATCCTAGGATGTGGGTCAACTAATCTTGGGTCAGACCTCTAGGATTTTTAATGAGGATAACTCATATGATTCATGACTTAAATGTTCTCCTAAGACCTAAATAGGTTGGGATGAAAAGATATAAGGAGTTACATGAATGAAATCCTACTCTAAGTTTGGTGATGAGCTATGAATTCATTGTATCCACTCATAGGATTTAAATTTGACACACTAATGGACTATGAATAGACTTAAAAGAGTGCCCATTATGGTTTTCAAGAAAAAATTCTTCATATAGAGGTTAATTTTATTGACTTAGGTTGGAGGGAAATGAGGGTAAGGCCTAATTGAAGTCACTTACAGTTAGCAATCCACTTTATACCTGAGATATCAAAATTATGACACAATAGATGACCTACAAGGAAAGCTTATTAACACTTATGTTGAACTTGGACCTATAAAGGGAATATTACACCAATTTTTCATATCAAACAAATACAAAACACTAAGAATAGATTAGTAAATAACTTTAAGTGTCTTTCTCATTAGTCCAAGAGGTGCATGAGTATAAATTCTAGCAAAGTCTAATCATATCAGCCATAAGTGTTCATAATTTATAGAAAAATGGGATGAGAGAGATAGATAAGAAGGGATACATAGGAGAGTGTATAAGGGGTCATAATTATCAAGGCCACATATTCCTCTAGATCCTCATTACATTAATGTTACTATGACTTTATTAATGTGGAAGAGAGAATAAAAGGTCATGGAGGCCAAAATTTCTTCTATGAGTAATCATGGATGGAAACCTAAATCTCCTTAATCTCCTCATTACATTAATGCTATTTATAGACCCCTTAATGATCTAAGTCCATTGAAGAAAAATCTTTATGTTTCAAGCAAAGAGCTTAACCACACTACACTATTGGTTTTGGACACATGTTGCCATCTCATGTCATTTAGAGATTTGATCAAATCTACTCCATTTATCTCTTCAGGAGTCTACTGGTTTTGACCTTCATCATCAACAATAAAATTATGTTTGGAATTCTAGAATTATGCCATTTTTTAGATACAAATCCCTTCTAAGGATATTACTATTATCTCCATTTGATTTCATATTTATACCATGTGGTAGCTTTACATTTGATCTGACCTCCTTGACCTATGTACCTTTGATTTTGTCAATACGAATCAATGCATGCCATTGATCTTTATTAATAAGATCAAATACACACCATTGATCACCCAATTCACCATGATGGTGACACTTGGCACCATTGCATTTAATCTTAAGATCCTATAAATATTTGACTTTGATCTCATCATTGATATTTGATGCATATTTTAACTTGTACTGTTAGATCTTTAGGACCCAATGAACTCATTGATCACTACTCACCATTAGATCTTCTCTATGCTTCTATGATCTTGACACTTATTATAAATGTATTTAGACTTAGGAATATTTGAATCAAAATAGTTAATTTATTATTCTTAAGCTTGACGTCCTCCCATATGTCACCTTTTGCCAAATTACTTAAGCATGATGTTTCAATGATGGTCTAGTTCCTCTAGTGTTTGAGTTAGTCATTTTTTATTTAAAATAAAGACACTATAGGGCATATAAAATAAAGATAAGTAAATTTTCATCAAAGCTTCAAATGATATGGGTTGACATTTTGGCTTGTGATGCCAAAATGTTAACATTTATGGTAACTTTGATGGATTGACCTAGACATTTTTATGACAAGGTGAATCAACAAAGAATCAAAAAATGATGACACTTTAGACTTAATTATACTCTTAATACCTTAGATAATTACATTAGAAACAAGACACACATCGACACAATCAATGACCTAAAACTAAACAACACACCTAACAACTAAAGACTAACAAAGGAAAGAACTAAATGACATGTCATAACTTACAAACTTATGCAAAGCACTTATTTGGACCAAAAAACTAACTAATATAAAACTAACCTAACTTTGAATTCATTCCCATAGGTTCAAATGGGAATGTTCTATGATAATTATTACACCTTTATGTGGAGCTATCATATGATGATTTGTGTGCAATCAGACTTGGATCAATAGATGACCACTTCTTCCTACAACTAACACTCTCCTAATTACCTAGAAGAGTGAAATAACCATCTAGATTCATCTCTATGTTCATGGGTTGAGTATTATATTTAATAATCCAATCATACTCTTCAAAAAAATTTATATCTTGCATCACTAACCTCATCTCCTCTTTAGTCAGGAGCTTTAATTGGTTCTACTCTTTGGATTTTAAAAGATCAACTATTAAAGCATTCTTGACAAGTTCCTTCTTTTCAAGAGGTGAGATATCTAAATTCAAGTAGAAATATTAAAATCTATCCTAAAATGACATCTAATATTGGTAAATGACCAAATCACAAGGTTCATTTTAACTTCTACCATCTATATACAATTCATCAAACTAATTACTCACCTCCTTCACTTTGGTAGGATCATCACAAGGTTCTTGTTCAACTAAAGTTTACGCATCCTCTTTATCAATAGATAGAGGTGGTTCCTTATTAAAATTAAGGTCCAACCTATCTTTCCTCTATAATCCATGATTTACATTAATTTCCTCATTTTAATCATTAGCCTACTATTCAACTATATCACTCAAATCTACCTTGCCAAGGTATTCCATTTCATTCAAGAACTCCAAACACAAGTGTTGCCACTGGTCTTCCAATAGATTCTTGACTTCAATATCAATAACATCATCATGTATTTTTCCATCTAATTGGTCTCTTATTAAATTATCATCTTCTATTTTATTTGCTTTAGCTCTATCATTATGACATTGTATCTTCCCTTTATCATCCAATTTCTACTCATGCTTACCTTCTAATATATTGGAGTGCATAGGGGTCCTAATTTGAATTTTATATTTATATAAACTAGAAGAGTTCTCTCCAAATTTCTATTGACACCTTGTTTCAACTATATTATTAACTATATCTTGAACTAATTCCCATTCCTTTACCAACTTTGATATTTTTCCCAGCATGCTTGAATGATCCAATTCTGATTTTGGTGTACTTGAATTCTTTTCAAAAGGGGAGAGGGTAGGTGAGAATTAGATATAATAGGCTATTTGATGCTTGAAAGGGTATCCTTCCATCTATGGATATTGAATTTTTTCTTAGGAAGTTCTTAGGATTGAGGGTGGATGTGAAGAGGGAAAGCAGGTATTTGAGTAACACTAGATGAAGGACTAATAACAGATTTTGCACCTACTTTTCCTTCCTTATCCTCCTTTTCAAGGGTGAGAATAATGAAATTAGGATCCATAGCCCATGAAATATTCCATTTGGGTATTATTTTAGGCTCTTTGGTAGGTATAGGATCTTGAACATAGGTGGATTTACTTGGGGAATGAAGGTGAAGGTAGTTTACCTTTAGGGTGATTAGAGGAGGTGGTAGAATGTGGAACTTAGAGAGTAACATAGACTTTAATTTCACATCCACACCATGTTAAATTTTTCACACTATATGAGATAAGTTTTTGAAAAATTACCCTCCAACCTTAGTCATGATTTTATTACCCAAAAATAAGGTAAAATGAGGCAACAAATCTATACAATAAGCTCTTTCATAACTAAAAGTTTGGGGTAGGCATCAAAAGTGAGTTGAAGATTTATAAAAATGCCAAATTCTCTCATGGGAGACCCATTACATTTAAATTAAAAGTCAAAAATAGGTTCATACCTCATCTTTAACGTGTTTACCACTGATTTAGGAATAATTTAAAGATTTACCTTGTCATTAAGTAAACAATTATGGACCAATAAATCTCCTATGACCAGGGAGGCAAGAAAACGAGATGGGGTGACCAATTTAGTTTATTATGGTTGGTTTTTAGGAGTATTTTGATGAGGAATAAGAACTTGGCATTCAACCTTTTTATATTATCTAATAATCTCCTAAAAATTATGCCCTTCTTTTTTTAATCTCTTAATTTCTAAGTGTAGACAACTAGTTTTTGGTGAAGGAGGATTGTAAAGGGTAGTAGGTTGATAATATGACTGATTATGAGTATGATTAGGCTGAAATTGAGGTGGAAAAGGCTCAAATTATGGTGGATGATCTTGGTAGTGTGTAGGATATGAATTATATGGTTGGTAAGGATTAGTGTATGGGTCATATGGGCTATGATAAGGTGGATATGGGGGTGGAGGGTAGAAACCTACCTCATAGGCTTCCATGGATCCTTATGAAATATGTTTAATAGATAGAAACCATAATAAAAAATCTTATTACCACTGTAATAATTAAAAACACTAATATTTCTAAGATTTAGGTTGATTTCAAACCTTCCACATTGATTACAGAAGATGGTGTTGATGTGTTTATCTTCCAAATGTCCTCTAATATCTTTAAATCATGCTTCAAGGAACTTGAAATTAGTCCCATTAGGTGTGTTATAACTATTGGAGGCTTAGGCTACAACCTAGCTAATAAGGGGAGTGTTTAGGTCCTTTTGATCAAACCTAGTCTAACATGGGAATGACCCAAGTCTTTGGGTCACCTAATCTGGTGTAATATATCTAGGATTTTTAATAAGGCTAGATCCTTTGATACATCACTAAAATTCTCTCATAAGACCTAAATAGGTTGGCATGAATAGAGATAAGGAGTTACATGAAAGAAAACCTACTCTAAGTGTGGTGATGCACCATGAATCCATTATATCCATGTTGATGAACCTAAATGTATCAATAGGTTCATATAGTGTTTAAGAAACACTTCTCATTTATAGATTCAAAGAACCCATTGCATGAGTTACTGGTTATGATCTTCTTGAGATCCATGGTGGAGTAGTAGCCAAGCTAAATGACTATTTCATAAAATGAATATGTAAATGGTTTTTTGGAGCAACCATGGTCCTAAATCTTTGTGAACATGAAAGTGATCTGAAATAAGTCCAATGAATGATGTCCAAAACCTAAAGTCTTACACTAAGCTACCATGGATATTTACAATGATAAGCTAAAATAAAATGATATAATAAAAAAAGAGTAAAAGGGAGGGTAGGTTAGAAAGAAGGGGTTTCTAATGTTGAACCAAAACATTATGACAAATTCTAGATTTCATCCTAACATACATATAACCAATATATAAAATGAAACTACATAATCATAGATCATACTACATACTAGATAAGGGTCTAAGGAAAAGTTAGATAATGTAAATGAGAAACCAAATTTAATTTGAATATGTACTAATAAAAAAAATAGCATTGGAACATCTATAAGAAAAGCAAAGAAAATGAGCTAAATCTATAATACTTAAATCAACCTATCATAAGCATAAGTTAACAACTCTATATTCATATTAACACATCTAAAATTCATTCAAACCATTCAAATTTTAACATCAAACTAAAAATCTAAGAAAGTAGTCATGATAGCAAACACATAGACAATTATTGGACAAACTTTGTAGAATTCCTTACTTGTAATACTTGCTCCAAGTTTACAAAGTAATTTTGGCTCTAAGAACCACCCCATTTTACAATTGGCAATACTTTTTTATATACACCATTCATGAGGTATGCTGGTTAGTAATGTCAAATTACTTTTGTACATGTGTCTAGGATAATTGTCCTTTCTGTTACATTCTAGAATAAATGACCTTTTCTAATAAATAAACTATAGGTAATGTACTTTACAAGTTGTACTTGCCTTTATAAAAAGAATATTCCTTTTATAAAATATATAATTCTAGTTACAAAAGAATTTTATTAATACAACTAACTTTGGGACCCTAGTGTTGTTTTAGCCTTGTGCCTTCCTTGCAGGATCTTCATTATATAATGTTGCTCATTGATCAGCTGGAGGTCAACAATGGGTCTTATGAACAAATCTTATTATTGATCTCCCAAGTTATTGAGATCTTTCTCATCTCTCTCCAAATCTGTTTTGATGCTCCCAACATTTCCTATCTTCTCCTCAAATGAGAATAGTAGGCCCATGATCTTCTTATTATCAGCCCCTATCTTCCCTTGACCTTGGTTCCTCACCTCTTGCATGAAAACAACTATCCACATAAAGATAAAACCCAAGAACACATCACATATGTAGGAAACCCTCAAGGGGAAGAAAACCCATTGATATATGAAAATGGACTATAGTCCTATAAGAATAAATCCCATTGATATATGAAAATAGACTATAGTCATATAATAAAAACACCAAATTTAGTGAATCACCCACTTCACATGGAATACCAACCCCAACTAGTTAAGCACCAACTTAGTTAAGTTTTAGCAAACACTAACTTGTAAGGAGGCACAAAACCCCTAGATGACTCAAAGCTAACTCATAAGCCTAATTTATTTGATCAATTTTAGTACACCTTATTTATCAACCAAATAATTATGAGCACCTTTTTATCTCTTCACACTCTTAGCCTTCTCAAACTACCTTCTAGGCCTCTTTGCTCAAATAGGTCTCTTTAAGACTGATTAGGTCATATAACCTTGATCATCATACATATAACCTATATCAAATATTCATCATAGATATTTTATAATCATTTTATGGTCTAAAATATATCATTCTACTTTTAAATATATTATTTTATTTGCTTAGTTTCTACACACCCAAATAGGCTTAAAACTACCTTGTATTTATACAAGCCTTTTATTTACATCTTCCTTAGTTGGCCAAATATGGATTAATATATTAGGTTGGCCATGGAATAGATCTTATTATATTTCATAAACATGAATCAAATTTTATTTTAGTCTCTTTCAGTCTAACATACCTCAATTAGGCCTCATTTCATCGTTAGGTGTCATGGAGACCTAATCCCATTAGGTTTACTTTAGGACATGTCACACTTTGCCTTCCTTAGAACACATTAAAACACCTCACATGGAATTAAAATATCATATTACACTCAAATAAACTTCTTATAATCTCATCTAGTCTCCATAACACATTTTAGCTCCAACCACTACTTGAAGCACCCCTTTGTTTTGTTCATAATTAGGCCTTCTCATACATAGAAAGTCTATCTTTAACAACTAAATCATAAAGATAATTTGTCAAAATAACCATGGAAAAAAATCACATAAATATAATATAAATTAAATAAATTCCATCACCATATTATTTATACTTCACAAATTAGGGTATATAGGCCCAAATGCTTCTCTACAAAATGCTCAGTCTAAACTACCAACTAGCCTCAAAACATAGTCATGGAAACTTAAAATTTTGACACCTAAAATAACACACTTAATGTATTAAAATGAATGAAAATAATCATAAACATTAATTAGGACATAATAAAATAAAAATATCATAAGATATATTGGTAATTATTGGTATTGCAGACCAATTTGTTGATCTTCTCTCTCATAGACCTCACTTAGCCAGTCAAACCATTTTGGATTCAATGTCAATACTTTATACTAATTTCCAAGATTATAAAAAAAATGGATAGGAAATGTAAGTAAAAAAAATCAAAATCATGTATATTATATGCTTCAAATTAGGGCATAGAGTCTCAAACTCATCATTGCAACTTGCTTACCTAGAAATGCCAGTTTGCCTTGAAGCATAGTCATGGTGGCAATGACCCTCCACAACCTATATGGCCATTTAAAAAGACTCATAATATATTTGGATTATAATATGAGATAATTATACCATTATCAGATATAAATATAGTATTTTGAAATGGATATATTGGTATTTTAGACTAATCTCATAACCTCACTATACACAGTACTCACTGAGTTAGACAAGTCAATTTTGTGAGCAACTTCTAGCTAGAACCACTAACTTCCAAAACTTCTAAAAAAAATAGAATGTATTATAATTATTTTAATTTATTAATTCAATTGTATTCATATTTATTATATTATAACATATACCTAAACATCTTCTCACTTATGCCTGGGTTTCTCACTATTTTTTTCATTAGGCCTTTTAACAACTAGTCAACTTAGACGACCAGTTTAGCACACCTAAGGACTAAATAATACTAAAAAACCACCATGGACACAAAATAAAATTCTCAGCCTTTTTCATCTAATGATTTTCATAATTTGACTTGGTTAAATCTGATTTCTACAACAAATCTTTGAGAAATAAGGCCTTTCTTGTAGGGTCCACTCACTCACTTGAGATCTCAATCATAATTGGAGGTGCCTGGTAGAGTTGAATATAATATAAAATAGTTTTTATAGTTATTTTAGATTATTTTGGTCATTTTTTATCAACATATTCAAAATTAGGTCCTGATTAGGGTTCTAGGAGGGTTTAAGCATGTTTCTAGTCTTAACAATCATTCATAAACCATAGCCCCTTAATCCAAAAACTAATGTCTATAATTTTGAGATAGGAGCCTTCCACATATACCATGATTATATTGGGTTATCATGAAAATTTTACATGTGAAAATGAATACTTTAAAGTCCTTCTTGAGTTGAGAACCCTTCATTTTATACACATCAGAGATCTGAAAATGACTTTTCATGCCTTATCTTACAAACCATGACCTCAAACCTTGTAAACATAATTGAAACATAACATAACACCTTTTTTAATTATCACATACAGTTTAATTATAAATTTAACCTCATACCCCATTAGGCGATAGTCTCTCTCTTTGCTTGCTAGATCTTGACTTGCAAACCATATTAGGTCTTACAACTAACCTTCATGCCTCTTTCCATGTGCTCTCCACCTAATTTGCATACCCAATAAACATATATAATTCCAAAACATGACTTTAAATCCTTCATAGGTCTTGATAATAGATCATGATGCCTCATTAAACCAGGTAGTGTATAGAAATAGTCGAGTTATAAACTTGGACTTAAGTTATTACCCATGTAAGCTCACCTTGAAACTATCCTAAGTTATAAAATGCATCATATTAAATATCAATCAACATTATACATCATCTTATGATTATGTGCATCCACATCACTAGGACATCATGACCAAAAATTTTCATTAGGACTTTAAAAGCTATGACTAGTGCCATGACTAGGCTTCTCAAGCACTTGAACCTTGATAATTGATCTTAAAACACTCTTTGATGATTATAAAACTTAATAAGATGCCTTGATTTATCCTCAAATAATTTCATACCTCTACACATACATCTTCATTCTCATCATGCACATGCTCATGATGTCACTATGCTTGTTATGACTAGGCTTCTCAAGACACCTTGTACTCAATAAATAGTACTCAAACATGATTTAATTATCACTTGATATAAAACTTGGTATCAACCATATAAGAATACTTAGGTTGCATTCAAATTTTTATCTCAAAATAAATATATTAGGTTACCTTCAAATTCTCTCGTCATATGGATTCCTTGTCACATCAAGCACACAAGCTCATGTCTCACAAACCATTCACCATTTATCTTCACCAGATGCACCTTGACATCAATGAAATAAACCTTGATATAAAATAACATCAAACTTGACATCAATGAAAACACTTATAAACAATTGAAATGGCATCCACATATATTTTGTATTGGCATACATGAGATGTTTAGATTTTAAAAGATTGGTCAAAAGGAGAGGGTTTGAATATACTAAACACCTCTGCATTAGCATGAATCATGTATTCATATATACTTTCCACCTAGTAACTATTAAATTACATCCTCAAGATTCTAAACCATATTCTACATGAAAATAATCTCCTCCATATGATGTCAGGGCTCCTACAAACATATTGACATCAGGACCATTATTCTCTCTTATCAAAGAACTTCTCTACATCATTATAGTCTTCCTAGAGCTTTCTCAAATGCATTTAATTATTAATCCTCCTTAAATAATTTTTTCATATCTATTATTCATGCAAGCTCAAATTGAAACTGCTATGTGGAGACTTCTATGTGGAGATTGTAAACAACCTATTCTCAGCTCACCCTCTCATTTTACCCTCCATAAGCTAATACCATTTTCTCATATCAAATACTCAAAACTACTGATATATTGAGCTCAAATGTCCTCCTAGATTTATTCCATTATCCTCTCTATCTTGGCTTACCATTTGTCTCTTTGGTCTACAACTACCCATGCAGGCTTCCCACCATCAGCCGTTGAGTTGAGAAAGCTTGTTATTTTTAATCATAATAAATTTTCAAACATATGGATTTTTCAATGATTTAAAAGTTTTTTACATGATATTATTTAATTATTATATTTATTTCACATAATAATTAAGGTTTAAAGGGGAGGACAAAAATTTAAAAGTGGGGGATAATAGTAATTAGGATTGTTATTAATAGTGAACATACATGATGGGGTTAATTATTGAGTGGAAGTGGGGGAGGGTATAGGAAAATTTAAAGTAGGGGAACATTTATGAGTGGGTGGATATACTTATAAGTGGGTTAATTTATTTACAAGTTGAGGCATTAATTTTTAATTGTTTTTTATTAAAAATAATATAATATCTTTGATAGATATTATCTGTTTGGTTTTAGTCCTTGTATTTTCACTTGTCAAAGATAAAGGGTGAGGCCTGGGTTGGTAAGAGGCCAATTACGCCTCACAAATAAAAACATTGAAATATTAATTCTATTATAGTTCCATTGAGTATCTATAAGGCTACCTTACCCCTTGTTTGGATGACTTTTTTAAAATTTTAAGTGTAATTTTTATTTATTTGACCTCATTTTAGGAAAGTTATTGTGGCATAAGTTTTGATTGGTAGCTAAAAATTGAGAACTATATTTTTAAAAAATTAATGTTTTTTAATTTATCATTCTTTGGTCATATTTTCATTGTCAAATTCACTAAAGTTATAAAGTGACATATTTAAGGGGGTTAGTTATGTTGTGGGCCCCACTACTTTTTTCATTGTATTTCATGCACCTACTACTCACATGTGGATGAATTTTTTATTTTGTTTGACATTCCCATTATTATCATGCATTTATCCCTTAATCTATAATTTATTACTCATTTGGATGCATTCTTGGTTGTGTTTGATGTCCTATTTATGAATGTGCTTTAGGGATTCATTGTAGTTTGTATTATGCAATGGTGTACTTTTTTGGTGGTTTATCTTGATCATGTCAACTCCACTTGAGATATACCTATTGAGGATAAAGTTTGGGTCTACTCCAATGATTCTTATTGGTAATACCAACTATGGTTTTTGGCATGTGTATATGAAACACTTGCTTAGGAAAAAGAATCATACTCAATTTCTATATGGATAGATTCCTACCCCGACTAATCATTATCAATAAATTAAGTGGAATAAATCTTATGAAAAGGTTTGTGGTACCTTTTTTCTACATGTTTCATGGGATATACATTACCATGTGTAGCTTACCATATGTCCCATCACTACTTGGAATACTCTATAGTCTCTTTTCAAAGATCCTACTGAGACTTACATCACTCTTCCTCCACTTCCTATCATTTCATCAAAGATAGTTATACTCTTACCTCTTTTTTTTTGTTTTTTATGATTACATATCAATGGTAGATAGTGTTATTCCTTCTTTCAAGCCCCTAATATAGGATAAGATTATGCCTGAACTCAATTATCTTATTATAGATTCTATTTCTATCCCTATTTAAGATGTTTTCCTTCTAAACCCTTCATATATTTTCACTTCAGAGGACGCTAATATTTTTAGTGATATTACACACTTTTAAAGAATAGATGATTCATATGTTCCTATGAACATTCATCTTGTAGATATGAGTACTTCATTTGTAGACTAGTCTTCAATTTCAATGTTTGTTGAGCCTTGATCTCTTCTTCCCATGGACATTATTTTAGTAAATGTTCCATGTCTATCTTCTTCTTTGGATATTCTCTCCCCTTCATTTTATGCTTATTAATTACCATATTATATAATTAGGCTTGTGATACTTGATTAGACTTTACCACATTTAAGCATTATCAAAGAGATATTTGAGCATTTTCTAAAGATCTAAATCATGATTGCTACCTGCATTCCACTTGAGTGGCAATTCAATAGTTTGATTACTCAAGGCCTTTTGCTTCCAAAATGAAGAGATAAAATTTAGTTTGTAGGGATATACTAAAACATTCACCATGTGACATTTTTTTCTTACCTCTTCTCTCTTATCTATGGATGCATATGTACTTCATGCTTTGTAGGATATTAGGGATCATCACTTTGTACTTGGAGCGTTAATTTCTTTAGCATCATCTTTTGGGAGGTTTTTTTTTCTATCTTTTTTTGGGGGTATTTTTTTCCCACTAGGCTTTGTCCTTTTACTCCACTTTTTTGGAGTTGCATTAACTTGGGTACCTAATCAGGCCTAATTTATGGGACCCAATTCTTGTACCCACATACATTACATTTAAGGGGGTGTTGGTGTAGGTTTTTACTATACATATACTTTATCTTACTTATTGAGCTAATAGGTATTTATTAGGTCATTATGGCATCATCAAGATGTCATCATGCATTTTTTAGTACATGGGGTCACACAGTGAGTGGATGGGGTCATCCATCCCACTTGGTCCCCTGAATGCCTATTCCACTCAAGTTATTTTTCCACTAGATTTCCTCAATACTCTCTCCACCCATAGTGGAGGATCCCATCCACTCACCTTATCTTATTGAGTCATCCTGCATTCAACTAACCTATTTATGGACCTCTCCTCCAAGTTATGTGGTGTGGAGTATTGCTCATTCTAATCAATTTACGGCTTGAGCATTTAATGAGTCTTATGGAGCTACTTGGCCCTTATGCCATTTATATAGTGTGATTGTGATCCTTGTGCTATTTTCTACTTAGCTAGGAGTTGTCTTAGCTATGAGTGATATAGTTGTGAGCATAGTGAGCTATAAGCTTCAAGTCATTGTAATGCATTTCATCTCCACCTCATTATAAATATATATATTATAGTTATAATTCATTCTAATTTTTTTCTTTAGTAATTTTGTGTTCACTTTACAATCACTAGTCTTGGATGTTTGATTTTGGATGATTATCACAAAAAAGTTGGAGAAGAAATTGAATCAAGAAAATCTATAACATCAAGAATGTGAAATTGAAGAACCTAGTGGTGATTCTATAAATACATTCCTAGAATATAATTCATATGAAGATGACTATGAAGAAAGTGTTGCAGATATGAATAGTCAATCCTTTATTGTTTTCACTAGAACTCAGAATTAGAAAAAGTAGTCCAATGATTCACAAGAAGAAACTCTATAGGTTATCTTCCCTTGAGTAAGAACACCACCAATACAAATAAAAGGGAAGTAACCATTGATAGATAGTTTGTCTAATACTAATATTTCTCAACTTGTTGAGATCCTTTATGGTAATTTACCATCTTTTGACATAATTGATCATGTCAACAAAACTAAGATTTAAATGTCACAAGCTAAATAATTAAGAGCATATCTAGAGTAGTTTTATAGGTTAGTTGATTTCATCAAAGGCAAAAATCTAAAAGCTAAAAAGGGCAAATTCAAAGGAATCTTAATTAACCCTTTTATTTCTAATCAAGTCAACTCTATGGCCTCAACCACTTTAAAATACAATAAAGTTGACCCTTTCTACATTTCCATTTTCCTCAAGGGATGCAAATTCAATAATTGACATAGGATCCTTAGCTAATGTAATGCCTACCAAATTTTCTCATTCTCTTATCCTAACTTGCACTAATACCTTTAGGCATTGTTATTCCATGGAGGTGAAATAAGTTCCTCTCATTGGATAGATTAAGGATGGAGAAAAATGAATAAAAATCAATATTTTGGTCACAGATATTCTAGTGGCTTATGAAATTATTTTGGGTAGGAAATTTTGCAAAGAATTGGGAGGTGAAATCCAACTAGATTTATCACATGCTATGATTCTAATAAAAGGAGTCAAATAATGTCTAGATCCTAAATTGAAAATTAAATTCATAGTTTAAAAAGTTGATGATCCCAAACCTGATATTTTTTTTTGAAGATTTAAGAACTGGTAACTATCTTATAATGATAGATAAAGATGTAGAGTTACAAGAAATCATATAATCAGATTTGAATGATGTTTGGAAGATGGATTTTAATAGTATTTATTCTTAAATGGGTTTAGGAATAAGAATAATTTTGATATTTCTATCTAAGTAAAATTTTCCTTTTACCTATAAGTTGTAGTTTGATTGCACCAAAAATACAACTAAATATGAAGCACTTTTTGAAAGGTTTGTAGGTAGGAAAAGAAATAGAAATCAATAATTTGAAAGTTTTGGGTGATTCTAAACTTGTTTTGAAGAAATTAAAAGGTTAATACTAGGTGTGAAATTATCATTTAAGACACTATTGGAATACAGTCTAGGATAGCATTGAAATTTTTGATGCTTTCTCTATCAATATAATTCCTATAGAACATAAAGCTAAAGTTGACACTTTGGTAATATCAGCCTCTTTGATGATTCCCCATGTAGATATTAATACAAAAAATATATGATTGAACTAATATAAAGACCAAACATCCCAAACAATGAAGACAATTAGCAAGTTTTCAATGATGATCAACATATCATCTCTTTCCTTAGGAAGACAAACATTTTCATAAATTTGTACTTTGAAGGCAATGGTTCTTCATACAAAGAATATTTAGTTCATACATAAAAAGAGTGAATAAAAAATGAACATGATGAATAAGGTGTTATCAAGTTGAAAGGAAACAAAATTCCTAAATATCTGGTCTATTTAGAATAATTGTTTGATAAACATGATAGATTTGTAAAAAGAAAAATTCAAAAATGAAGTCTTGATTTTATTGACTCAAAAATAAACATTAGTTCAGAGGAACATCCTAGGTTTGTCAATATTGGAAAAATTTTCTCATTTGAAGAAAAATGGAATTTTTTTCCTTCTCCATAAGTATATTGACATATTCATGTATTCATATGCAAACCTTAAGTCATTTCATCCCAAATAGATTCAACATATAGTTCCTCTAAAAACTAATGTAAAACCTTTGTAACAAAAAATGAGACAATAGAATCCTAAAATTGTAAGAATGATTCTTTCTGAAGTGTAAAATATGGTTAATGCTCACATTATTTTCCCTATCCACCATTCCACTTAGATATCTAACATAGTCTAAATTTGTAAGCAGAAAGGTGAGATCAAAATATGTATTGATTTTAAAAACCTCAACCAAGCATCTATCAAAGATAATTATCCATTACCAGTCATGGATAAAATTCTCTAAGAGATAATAGGGGATGAAATGCTTTTAATGCTTGATGGTTTCTCAAGATATAGTCAAATTGAGGTTAATAGGGAATATCAACATAAAATGGATTTCACAACACTTTGGGGCACTTTTACATATAGATAAATGCCATTTGGATTTATTAATTTAGGATCTAAATTTCAAATGGAAATGAAGTTGGCATTTAGATAAGTGAAAAATGAAATCATTGTGGTGTATCTCAATGACATGATAGTTTTCTAAAAAAAGTGAGAGTATCACTATGCACATTAAGAGAGAGTCTTTGAAAAATGTCATTTACCTAGAATTTCTCTCAACCCTAAGAGATATGTCTTTAGAGTGATTGAAGGTAAACTCCTATGTCATATTATTTAAAGAAAGGAATAAGGATTGATCTAGAAAGGGTTGAGGTGATTCAAAACGTTTCCTTGCCTACCAATAAACTAGGAGTACATTCCTTCTTTGGGAAAGTGAACTTTTGAGAAGATTCATTCTTTATTTTTATAAAATCATAAGAAATATTATAGATATGATGAAAGTAAAACCTTATTTCAAGAGAAAAAATGAATGTAAAAAGTGTTTAAAAAGATAAAAACTACTATTGCTCACGCACTGACATTGGTATGTCTTAATTTTAAAAATGAGTTCATTATTTATTACTACACTTTAGAGCATACACTCTCAACAATATTGATTTATAAAAATAATAAAGGTATCTAATCCCTAATTACCTTCATGAGTTTTAATATCAAATATTATGAGTTAAAATGTTTTCTTAAGAAAAAGCATGCTTATGCAGTTGTGAAAGTAGTCAAACAATTTAGGTATTACATATTGCATTCACATTATGTGGTAATGATACTAAGTATAATACTCAAATTTATTATGATTCAATAATAACCTATGTATAAATGAGGGAATTGGACAACTAAGGTGAAATAATATGATTTAAAAATAAAACCTATAAGATTAGTCCATGGAAAGGGACTATGTCAACTCATGGAAGAACAAGGAAATATCCAACTACAATCTTTAAGAGTTTTAGATGAATAATATGAGCAAGAACTTCCTTTGGTATTATTTGTTGATTCTACTGATGAATGGTTTTTTGACAATGATTTTTGCCTAACATATAGAGAATGTTCTTCATACTTGGATCCTAAATAGTGTAGAATGATAAAATTATAGCCTTATAAGTATGTCATATGGTATGAAACTCCTTTCAAGAAAAGCATCGATGGATTTTTATTAAGGTACATGAATAAGGATCAACAAAATAATTAGTGCAAGCTTTTCATGATAAGGCTTGTGGAGGGAACTTTTCTATCAGAGTAGCAACATACAAAATTCTCAGAGCCCATTACTATTGGCTAACTCTTTTCAAAAATTCATACAAATAGGTAAGAAAGTGTGAGTCATGTCAAAAATTTGAAGGTATGCCCATGTTATTAGTACTTCCTCTTCAACCCATGATAGTTGAAGATCCTTTTCAAAAATTTGGCCTGGATTTTATTGGGATATTAAACCCTCATTCAAGCATACGTCATACTCACATTCTCATAGTGATGAATTACTTCACTAAGTAGGTAGAAGTGATTCCTATAAAATAAATAACTTTAGAAGTTATTTGTAATTTCATCAATAAAATATCTTAGTATGATATAGAATCCCACAAAAAAATGTTATAGATAATGCATCTAATTTTTCTTCTTCAAAGATGATTGCATTTTAATATCGATATGTAATTTATATGTCTCATTTATTGACCTATCATCTGCAAGGTAATAGTCAGGTTGAATCAAGAAAAAAAATTTGTTTATAATCATGCACAAGGTAGTAGATAAGAATTAAAAAAATTAGTAGCAAAATGTATATGATGTTCTTTGGGAAAACCATATAAATCTAAAAAAGGCTATTGGTATGTATCTATTCCAATTGTTATATGGAGTAGATGTTGCAATTCTTGTAACTCTTGAATTACCTACCTTGAAATTGAAATCTCATTAGATAAGAGAATATTATACCTAAAAAAACTAAAATAAAAAATAATATAGTTGGTTGACAAGATCATAGAACATTAGGATCGTGTCAAAGTCCTCTTTGACAAGAAGGATAAAAAAAGAGAATTACAAGTAGGAGATTTAGTATGACTTTGGGATAGTTGTAGAGATCTAAAATGGAGTCATGGGAAGTTCAATTCACTTTGGATGAGGCCATTCAAGATTAGACACTTTTATAGTAATAACACTTTTTACTTAGCATATCATGATGGAACCCTCTTCCATTTCCCTTCAGTAGATAATATTTGAAACACTATTTTTAGTAAGAACCAAGTGTCCCTCTTATGTTCAAATGCAAATACAATTTTAGATGTGCTTCTTTCCTAATCTTTATTATAGTGTGTGCATAATTTTTCAATAAAGGTGATAGTGTGTTTGTTTCTCCTCCTTCTCCATGATTTGTTCTTCCTTGCCTGCACATTTTTGTTGTCGTGATCTCTATATTATAATGTCATGAGTGATCATATTTTTTACAAAAGTGATAGATGGAATATGTCTTTCATAAATCTCTTCAGGTGAACAAGATGATATATCTCGATAACACATGTTTATTTATCAAATGATTGAGATGGGTGAAGTGGTTATAATTTGGTCAGATCAAGACATGCAAGTTTTCAAATGAATAGGTTATCTAGCCTAGTAACACATGTTAATATCTCATATGATAGAGATAGGTGAATTATTTGTTAGTTGGTTGAATCTAGATATACAAGTGTAAGATAAACACTTCTCTCTTCACATTTTATTTTGTGTAAAAATGCATAACTAAAAATACCCTCACATACACTATCCTTTTAAATACGTTAAATAACCTATTAGGCTGAGTACCTAACCCTTGCATACAATATATTTTGACATGTGATAGCTTTTTGATGGCTTAAGGACCCATCCCTTTTTTGAAGATAAAAAATCTGAAAGATTTTTTAAATCCATCAAAGTTGTTGAAGACTCTGTTACCCAATAGATAAAGTGTCAGACTATGAAACCATATAATTCAAGTTATTTTTGTTTCTTATAGTTCAAAATCACAGTCAGATTTAGTTTTCAAATATTTTAAAATGACAAAAAATTGGTGGAAAAATCAATTTTTAAATCAACATCTATTTTTTTTCCCCAAAAATTTCAAAATCTTGAAAAAATAAAAAATGATAAGTAATTACTTAAAAATTGATTAATAAAAAATTAACAATTTTTTTCATTTTTATCCTGAAGTGTTTAAAAACTCATTTGAACCATTTGTGGAAAAATCTGGTAGCATTCCCTTTAATTTACAAAAATCATTTTTTTTTTGGTTGCATAAACACACTTTCCTTTTTCATAATTTGGGAAAATTACAAAAACTTTTTTAGTCTCCATGAAAATCGCAAAATATTTTGTGACTTTTGTGTAATTTTCAATTTAATTTTAGGTTTCCATGTAATTTGCAAAATATTTTTCAATTCTCATGTAAACTAAAAAAATATTTTTGGTTCCCATGCAAATTGCAAAAAAGAAAATTGGTTTTTGTGTAATTTATAAAAACATTTTTAAACTTCATGTAATTTGAAAAAATGTTTTAGTTTTCCACTTTTAGTGAAACTCAAAGTCATGATTCTTTTAATTATGCAAATGCAAATTACATTTTTAAATTCATGTTAATCCAAACTGCCAATTGCATTCTTCCTATGAAAATTTGTCATTGCAAATTAAAAATTTCTTTTCAAGCCTACATGCAAACTCATAAATGATTTCCCTCAATCATGAAAATGTAGTTACTTATTTGGGAAGTTTTTAAAAAAGAAGTTTGTCTTTCTTCTAAGTTATCTTTTTAGTTTGCATGTTAAATTTGGTAATTTTCAAACATTTTAAAAGTTGATTTTCCATTTATGTTTTAGCCAATGACTACTAGGAGTAAATTTTCTCAAATTCATCAAAGGTAAGAAGATTGAATAGAAAGAATATATTTTTATCAGTGAGTTCATAGAGAATTTTGAAATTCTTTACCAAGACATAGTTAGGTGCTACATCAAATTTTTCTGCTGAAGGGATCAAAGGAAAAAGAGCAAGCAATGCATTTTGATAAATATTTTTATGGTTTCCTCCACCAATATAAGCACCAATCTAGCTGTACAAATATAAAAGGAAGCAAGATTAAATTTTTATTTTTCTCCTCAACTAAGCAAGGTCATGCAATTTCCATAAGCAAAATTCATAGCATTTTTTCTTTTCCTAGCCCTATGACCAATGCCATTGTTCATTCTGGCATTATTTTTCATATTTTATCTACATAGTGGAACACTTCAATGAATCATATGACCCTCTCAAAGGTCAATTTTCTATCAAATTTTTTAATTTCTACCAACTAATTCTAGATCATACAACTTATTTTTGAGCATCTTGGGTCATAATTTTTATATATTTTTATTTTTCTCTTATAAAAAGAAATGTCATAAAACTCATTCTAGGGTAGAATTTACAATAAAATACTCAAAAAAATTTAATTATCCCCTCCAAAATGAAATCATATGACTCATGTATGGGTGTATTTAAGTAAAGTTTCTCAAAAAAAGTTTACTTTCCACTTCAGTGCCAAGTCATATAGTTTATGTTCATGTAGATTTTGGTTTGCTTAGGTAGAAGATTTTTCAGAAAAAATTATTCTACTATATAGGTAAATTTTACAGTCCCCTGTAATAGTGAGATTTAGCTAGATTTAAAAAAAAATTCTTTAAAAATAAAAACATATGGATACATGCACGAGCAGGTTCAATAAAATTTTCTTAAAATAAAAATTCACTTCCTTTCCAACACCTAGGTTGGCATGATAAAATATTAAAAAAAGAAGGATGAGTACTAAAAAATAATAAGAATGGGGTTTTAATGGAATAAATACATATATATTTCCAAGTGGAGAAAATAAATAGTAAAAACTTGCTGAGTGGAGAAAATAGGAAAAAAAATCCAAGTGAAGGAAAATAAAGATTTTTGGGTGGAAAATACAAAAAGAGAAAATTGAATGAATAATTTTTTAGTATGATATTTTCTATATGCAAATTTTGAGAATTTTCAAAAATTTCAATTTTATAAATTTGTGCATTTTTAGCTTTGAGGAGGAAGTTGAAAAGATTGATGGGATTCCCTGGAACTAGGAATAAATTTGTGATGGTGAAATTTTCATCTTTTTGGATGGTCACAAATTTCTTTTAAATTAGTGGTAATTATATATATATATATATATATATATATATATATATATTTGTGGGATTTTTAAAATTTTGGAGATTCTTGAAATTCACAAGGAATAGGGGAATAGCTTGAAAATTGAAAAATAAATTATTTTTATAATTTATTCCATTCATTTCCATTGGCTAAAAAGTTTGTGAAAAGCTACATAGAGGAATTTTAATAGGTGAATTTACAAGCAAAAAATTTGGTCAAAGGGAAAATTAAGATTCATATAAGGAGCATTAAAAATATGTTGGATTAATTTTTAAAATCAATTTGTGAGTATAAATTTAATTTGCACTTTTTTCCTTTCTCACAAATTAGTTGTTTTCCCACATATTTTCAATTTTTTCAATTTTATTGTCCAATTGATGTCTTCATCTCATAATATGAAAAAAGGAGATCCATAGTAAAGGCAAATAAATCAAGAAGTACCAATTCCAAGGTGTCATAATTCCTTCATCACTGGACTCCAATGTTGAAAATATCACTGACACCAATCTAGGACACATCAACTTGGATTTGTTTTGGAAAAGAATGAATGTCGTACCTAAAATGGAATTTCACCAAATTATTTGTGAAAATGGTTTGGCATAAGAGGTAGCATTTTAAATGTCATTATAATCTCCTAATTTATTTTTGATTATGGAAAATAATTATAACTTAGAGACGTAGGAGGTATGAGATCCCTAGGGGGAGATGGTAATGAGTTTTGCTCCTAAGCAAATTGATAGCATTTTTAGCCTTCCATATCGTGAATCCTTTACTAACTTAAATCCTACATACTCCCAAATATTTTTGGATGATAAATTTATAGCATGTTCTAAACAAGTCATTAAAGCTTGGTTGACTAAGTTGAAGCATTCTTACACTTGACTTCAAAAAAATATCGCAAGATTATATTTCAAAGATGAGATAAGTTACATGATCACTTTGTTACATAAGATAGTGAGAAATAAAATGGCCAAGAGTTTTTAGACATTTATGTATAGATTCATTTGCATCATCATTTTAAATAAGTAATATATCAATTAGGGTGAATTGATCAACAATTCCATTCACAAGAAACTCATGGAAGTAAAGGACACATCAAAACTCTACACGACTTTGTACCTTGTTGACATTATAGTAAGTCAAAGGTATTTTTATGGATTTCATATAGTCATAAATTTTTATAAATTGATGGTGTATGAATTTTAACCCCAACTAGCATTGAATGAAAGCACCTATCACTTTAAAAGATTTAATGACTTCTTTGTTCATTTATTCATCTAGCTATTTGAAAAAGAACTCTTCAACACAAGAATATCAGTTGTGGCCACTAAAAAAATAACAAGGTGGGGAGAGTGGTTTATAAACTTCTCAACATACAATTATTTTAAAATAAATGGTTATGAAATATCTCCTTACATGCTCCCATGACATGTAATGAAAAATGGGTGTTGATGGAATTGGTGAGATAACTTGTTAAAACACACAAGTTATTAACAAGTCAATACAAAAAAGGGATCAATTTTCCAATCCATATTGGAATTTATAATTTCCCTTATTTATTGATGGTTAAGATATTTTATTAATATATGTCTCACTATAACCTTATGATAGTTGAAAGTAGATCTTCATTTGATAATAGGGGTCTGATTAAACATAATCTTGGATCTCCATTTGAGCTTGTTTTACATTTTAAAGAATATTAGATGGGTTGTGATGATGATAAAGTAGTGAGAATCAGATATTATTCATGGTTTATCATGAGACAAATAGAAAATTTTGCATAATGAAAGTGTGAAAACAACTATTAGATGATGAGGTCACATTGGACCCATCTTTGAAGGATATGGCATTGTGATAAAGCCATTATATGTAGTACATTGGAATAAAATGGAATCTAATTCTCTCAAAATTAGGACAAAGTTTGTAATTTATATAACTCTCATATGGTTAAAATGAAAGAGAGTTGATGTCAAAAATGGTGATTTACCTACACCTCCTAGGGAAGATAAATTTGAGAGCTTATATAATCAACATGATTTACCATAAAAGATGGATAAGGTAGGACCTAGTTGAAAACCTCCCATGATATAATAAGTCCATTAACTTGAAGCTACTTAATATGATATTCAACCATGAAATACTATCAAGATAAAAGTAAAAAATATTGGTTAGAATGTTTCTTCTTCTCCTAAAAGTTCATATCCTCAAGAAATTTCAATTGATAGATTTCCTTTCTCTCAAGAATTTGTAGAGACTACAACTCAAAAATTCTTAGCTTCAACTGATACAATGTTCCCTACATCATATTATTTCCCTTTATAAGTTATTACTCCTATCTCTTCATCTTATCCATCAAATCTTGAGTTACCCATTGCTCCTTCCCTAAGAATCTCTCTTGAAATAATCAGTATACAAGAACAAATTGAAACATTTTTTCAAGGTGTCCCAATTGATAAAACACCTTTAAATATAGATAATATTAATCAAAATATTTAAAATTATATCCCATTACCTTTCTCAAGCATGATAACTTCAGATTGGTTGTCTAAAGTAGTAAAAGAATGAGACAAATTGTTGAACTTAAAGAGATAAATTTTAGAACCTTGACGGCTTCCTTATAAAAGAGGCCAAATAAAGTGAAGATAGTTTTGTGAATGGTGATATAAGAAAAGGAAGAAAAGTATGCAAAAGTGGTCACTACTATAATTTAATTGGATAAGTAATATATAAGGGTTGAAGACTACCATGTTTCTAGGGTTCATTGGGAAAATCAACCAAAGAAGGGATGAAAGGAGATGTTCAATTGGCAATTAGAACCATATTTTATAAAATTGATAAAGAAAAACGAAAAAAGGATGAACTAAAAGATAATGTGGAATATTTTAACTCAATAATACATAGATTGATCAAGAGAGTTCAACTAGCTTCATCAAGCCTTCATGTTAAGACATTGGAAAGAGTGAGAGAAGTGAGCCAAATGGGTAATGTGGATAAATATTGGATTGAAAAAGTTGAATATCAAGGGGCCTCAACAATTCTCACAACAATGCTGATTTTATCTAAAATACAATCACAATATGAATAGCTAGCAACAAAGGAAGATGGATATGCTCAAGATAAAAAACATTAGGAGGAAATCATGCCTGGTTTGGTCAAAGTCTCAAAACTTCCATTTGTTGATCTTATTAAAAAAGGGGTAATCAATAAAGATGAAATTGTCTATCATATTGAATTTATTTGGACCACCAAATTTAGAATCTAGTCCCTTTAATAATGTGTTCAAAAATTAAATAATATAAGGTCATTTTTAAGTGATGCAATGGTTGAGATTAACACTAAAGTCAAGAATTTAGATTGTCATTTTTTCAATGACAAGGATAAAGAGGGAAATTTAGTTTCAACTGAGACCATAATTGGAGAATTTAAATAATGAATTTAGAACATTTCCACTACATCTGCATTTGGTTATGAAAAACTTCATTAGTTGTCCTATTACCAAGTGAATGTAGATAATTTGGATATGAAAACCAATAGTCTCTGAGGTAAACATCAGGAAATGAAATAATTAGATTACTCAACAAAAATTACCTATAGGTACATGGATGGACAAGATGAAGACTTGATCAGGGTAATTATTTAGAGATTTGATGACTTATTGAAAGGAAAATAATTATCAATACAATAACAAGAAGAATGAAAAATTACTTTTAGTGTTCCTATATTTTCTTTTCTTGTTTCTTTGTACCTAACTTGTGCTATTGCATTATTTTTCCCTTGTAAATGTTCATTATACTTTTACAAATTGTCTTTTCAAATTTTCCAAATTGATTTTTCAAGTTGTGCAAGTTGATGATGTGCTTTTGTAAGTAGTGCAAAAACCCCAATTATTTTCTCAAGTGGTGTTAATTTCTTAAAGAGTTTTGTACCCTTTCAAAATTGTAATTACTCATTGGTGTTTTAGCATTCTGTTAAAAGGAAAAATAGGTGGTTTTTCACCATAACCACCCATTTTATCCTATAAATACAAGTTATGGCTTCATAATATAGGTTGAAAATAGATAGAATTTTTGGCTAAGCATTGTAAAGGAGATCAGTCTTTCTACTCTTTACAATTAATATAGTAAAAGTGTTTCTAAACTTTGTGTTAGTTATATCTTTTGAATTAATCTCTTTCACTTAATTTATTGTATATAATTTTCATTACCATTATTATAAATTTTAAACTATTGAAAATAGGAGATTAGATTACAAAGTTTATATTTCAAGTTGTAATTTACATTTCCAACACATGAAAATCTTAATGGGAATAGAGGCAATTTCTTAGTTGTTTCTATTAGAAAATACAAAAGGTTATTAGTTTCTATTATCATATTCAAATAGTCTTTTGGTGTATGTCTCATCTCCATAAGGATATTATTATGTCTTTTTGACCCATTGAATGACATAAATTTTTCTCTTTTGAAAGTCAAAACCTTCTCTCAATAAAGGTAACTCCACCTCCTAATAAGAGATGGACATTTTCCCCCATACTGTTGATGCAAAGTCACCAATTTGTCTTCTTAACAAATTTTCATGCCAACACATTATTAACATGACCTCATTACTAATGTGATCACATTATTAATGTAATCAAACTATTTGAATTCAAATTCAAACACCAAGCCTTTTGGATTGAGAATGGCTTGGATTCCCAAGCCAAAGGCTTGGACCTGTCAATCTACAGTTGAGTTTGAGAGTTTTGATAAAAAATCAAAATTAAACTTTGATCATAAAATACACTACAAATTTCAATAGTAAAATTTAAAAAACTTAATACCATATTGATGAAGATGCTTTCTTCTTTCTAAAAATATGATTTTTATAATTTTTGAACTAATTTAATCTTTTAAACTATGTTGATTTCTATCAATGCCTTTTTTAGGCCACTACATGCCACAAATATGCATGATTATATATGTTCATGTAATTTTAATTTCATTAATCCAAGTGCAAAATAATTTATATGGTCATAAACTAGGCCTAATTATATACACATTAAAAAAAAAAAAAAAAAAAAAAACATTGTTTTTGAGATAGTTAGGCATGCCACATGGTCGGATATCCATTTTTTTGTTAATTTTCAAGATCTATTTACTAGAAAAATTCATAAAAAAAGTATTCATCGAAAAAATATAAAAAAATATAGGTCAAAAACTAGAAGATCTTATCTAAATGTTTACCAAAGGGTTTTAAACAATATTAAATGCTTCTAAAAAAATTATGCACTACATGGCCATCTATCTACTCTATTTTCTTAAAAAAAAAGAGTTCCTCTTCAAAATTTATATGTCTGACCTAGTTATACTTAACCATTTTTTTAAGAAACTAGTGTTTTAGAAACTAGACTCAAAATGCTACATTTTATCTTCTTACACCATCTTCAAATTTGGAGTGTAGATATCTCAAATTATCAATAAAAGTTTAGATTTTTGAAATTTTAGGAAAATTAAGTTCATGGGTAGGCCCCTTTTTGCCTCCTAACTTTGTATAATTACCCTTTGTATTTTGAGTTAGATAAACACAAGTCAACTTAAAAGAAAATATATCTATCATTATTGTAAGAAACATGGACACTATATTCTAAATTACAAATAGATAGCATAATGTATTCCTAGTGGTAAATTGAAGCATAATTCCTTCATGTTACTAGAAATAGAAATGAAGAAAGTGATCAAAAAAATATTCTCCTAATAGAATAGAGGATTGTGATTATGAGGAATATTCTATTATTAAAAGTAATGAAGATTATATATTTTGATGAGTATGTTTATTTGCCAATAAGAACAAAAAAATATATATGTTCATGTGGGTGGTATGTTAGTAAAAATAATATAGAGGTTTATACCACATATAATGTATAAAAAATGTGTTCTTAATAAGGGTTCAAGGATAACCATTCCCACTACATTTGATTGGATTAATTAATGTATTCTAATAAATAGGTTGATGGGTCCCTATTTATGGTAAATGTGGTCCCACAATCAATATCTAGATCAATAACATATTTATTTTAGTTATTGCATGGTGTTTTATCCCCATATTCATAGGAAGGGAGTGAATGTTGGAAATATTCCTTTGTTAGTATGCCATTAGTGTTATTATTAGTGTGATAGTAAGAATAGTCCAAGGATGAATATAATGTGACTTAATAATAACTCACCTTAGAATATATATTAGGTGAGATTAAGTAGGAATTTGATGATAGGCTTCATTATTTGTCTTAAGGACACCAATAAGCCTTTATATGTAATATCTATACTATTGAATCAATTAATGAAGTTTATTTACATGTGTCTCAGTTTTCAAAACAATCTCACACTTTTTAAAATCTACTTAAAATAGGTCTAAATTCTTTGTCTCCTTTACATTACCAATGAAAAATAGATTTAAATTTAAATTACAACATTCAAAATATTATATTTTTATTTAATGAAGCCTATGAGATCCATAAAATCTACTTGTACATTAGTGTAGATATCTAAAATTGCCAAAATCTAATTTCCAATATTCAAAATGTTTCATTTCTATTGAATAAGGCCTAAGAGAAATATTTGTGTTAATGATCCTTTAGTCCATATCATGGCCATGATATCTATGCTAAGATAAAGTTGAGTTAGAGTCAATTCATGTCTTGAGATTTTATGTGTGTGATGATCATGATAGTGTCTATATATGTGTATTTGTATCTTATGGTATCACGACTCATGAGATTATGGTATCATGATTAATATTACATAATAGTTTACGTATGTTCAATTCCATTATTCATATCATGCATCTTCTATGTGGCTTACTACTATGTGCTTATATATGCTATGTTTATGACTACGATGAATATCAATACATGCTTAATTGATATATCTATCTCGACATGACACTTATATGACTTAAGATACTTCTTTCATATGTGTGTGAATGATCCAATAATGTATATAATGACATAATCTAATCATGTCAGCACATTCTCTACATGCTTTCATATTTCTAGATATAACATGATATATATAACTCTTTTCTTTTGAGATGAGGGATTCATAAGTGACATACATCACATCAAAAATTGGGTATAATAGTAGGATTTTATAGGGATTTAAGCCTTGAAATATTAAAAAAATTAGATTATGAGATAGATTAAGATTCATATTGGGACAAACTATGATTCAAATTAGGACAGATTGGTAAATTCACATATATATAGGGCATATGTAGAACATTTTAAATGAACATGTGATAGGTTATATGATATGATGTGACATATTACATGTATTAGATTAAACATAATTATCATATTACATAATTTATATTATTAGATTGGTTCATATAGACATATTGGATAGAGTGACATACATTTATCTAGCATTCTATATTGTATTGGGGTTACATATGGATTAGATTTGGGGCACAAATGTTATTCATAAATACACTTTTATATTTTATATAGTGGTAACAAAGGTAACCACATAACCAATTTGAATCTAAAAATCCATTTGTAATGGTTGATATAGAGTTTTTAGATTTACATATGAGCCTAGTATGGGGCTCAATCCTTGGAATGTGAACCTAGTACAAGTTCCAAAAAAAAATTATGACCATATTTTGAGTAGTGTGGTTGAGGTTTCTACATACTTCTCAGTTTTCAATGAGGTTTGGGTTATATTATTCACAACCCATGGATGTAACAAGTGGTATATATTTAGGGCATTATCATCCCTATCTATAATGATTTTATGAGGGCATCTTAGTTTAAATTGTCACAAGTGTATTTGTTCCTTAATTTTCAATTTTCAGACATTTCAATGATCTAGATTGGTTTAGATTTATTTCAAAAGTATTTGAAAACAATTTCTACATGTTTCATTATAGGTTTTGCATGGAAAAAACTATAAATTTAAGTCATGTACCTGAAGACACCATTTATGTGGTTATACTTAGGTAACCAAATTTAATAATTTATTATTTTAATCTAGCATTTGTAATACTATATTAAAAGGGAAGCATTCGTAGACACATAATTTTTGTGTTAGTGTTTAATCCTTTTAACAAAAAAGGTAGGGGGCAGAATAGCCTAATCAAGAAAATGGCTAAGATATTCTAAAAACATGCCAATTAAAAACTTTAAATTCATAATATTCTAATACAATGATGAATTATAAAATCATTCTAAATATATAAAGTACAATGACAAACAATATTTTGAATAATAATAACATTGGAGACAAAAAAGTCATAGAAGAATATGACTAATGGAGACAAAAATCAAAGAAACTATTGAAATTTAAATAAGACTAGATAACCTTAATAAAGACATCATACTTAGTATTGGAAGATATTTTAAACCAATCTTAAACCATATTAGAGAGAGTTGAATCCACACACACACACACACACCATTTGGATTCTTTTCTCTTTTTTCTTTATTTTATCTTTTTTTCTTGAGGAGGCCAACCTATCTCTATGTTTATGTTTTGACCATCATTATAGAAGTTGGTTGGGTTTTTTTATCCATGGATTAAAATTTCAATTATTTCTTTATTTTCTTGATGATGAGTACATATATGGTACTCAAAACATTAGATAATGTCTTTTAACATAAGAAGAATCCATAAAATTATTTTTCAAATATTCTAAAAGTTAAAACATAAAGAATAAACAATACTTACAAGTATTAGATAATGTCTTGATGAAGAGGAAGAGAATATTAGAGAGACCACAAAGGGGACCCACAAAAATCTGGGTAGGGCCACGAGGGGCCAAGGTGGTAAATCTTACAAGTCTTCCAAAATTAATAAGGAAGGATTCTCCTCCAGAATTTTAAGGTCAGAGCAAATTGCTGGTAAACCTACCCTGAAGGCCAGACTGATTGATTACTCAAAAAGTGCTTCAGAAGAAGTAACCCAAGAGGAAGAGTCTAAGGAGCTAGAAATCCGGGAAATTTTGGAGGACACTAGAGGGAAGCAGGAGACTAGGGATTTTGAGGTTACTAAGGAGCATGGTGCTGACACTATGGAAAATTTTAACAATAAGGGGAAAATGTATGTCGATTAAGCTAGCGAGGATATTGAGAATGAGACTAATTGGAAAGCTAAAATTGGGGCCCTAAATGATCGTATTCAGAGGCTGGAGTAGAATTTTGCCAAGGGACTCTGGAATATAATTCTCCTGAACATGTCTATGCTGAAAGAGGTGGGTAATACTGGGCATTCTAACAACATGGAGAATACTAAGAAACTTAATGATCTTCTCAAATCAATGGTTATGTAAGGAGAGTACTCTCTGACTCTAGTCTTTCCATTTCTTGTGTTTTGCTTCTATGTCTGTTGTTTCTTGGCTAGTGTCATCATCTCTCTGAAGGCATATTTTGTTTGATTGCCTTCTTATCTTTTTTTCTCTGTAAAGGGTTTGGTCCCTAGTTTTACACCTTACCTTATAAAAAAAATACTTAGTTTATGCATTAATATACAAAAATATATGAGAAGCATAGATGTGGGATAATAAAATATGATGTTCCACCTTGATTCTTTAGATTCTAAAAAATAGCTCCTTAACAACCTTAATGCTACCTTTAAAATTAGGACACCATCATCGATGCTTATGTCCTAGTTTAGATGCTTCTATCTTGTATAGAATATTGATCATTTTTTGGATTGAATGCCTACCCATTTTAATCTTCACTATCACCTTAAAAATTCTCTATTCATATCATACATATAATTTATAGATATTAATATTTAGTTAAAAACCCTAGGTCCTTTTATTAGGGCATGTCACCTTGAAAAACAAGGGTTAGTAGGTTCAAGTCAATTTGAGCTGACCTCAAATACCCCTCTATCAGTGAGAATTATTTACATAGCCAATATTCTAAATAGAACCTCAAAACAATGTAGTTCTGCACCTTATGTGGCTTGTGTGTGAACAATTGTGAAATATTCTATATACAAGTGCATGTAATGATCTATATTATAACTTGACAAATAATTATCATGGGTTTATCTTTGAACTCCTCAAACCTATAATAATAATTATCCTATGACTGATTGTGAAATAGGGAAGAATAGGGTAGTTTTTCAATCTTGAGAGGTTATTTTACTTGGTATGAAATAGTTGTGTGCTTTATTTGTACTTGATGATAATGAATCTTATTTTAATTATATTTATAGAAGACATTTTGAAATTATATATGGGAGGGTTAATCAATATAAATAGGCTAACTCATTCATGTTAAAATATTTTCAAAATTGACCATTTGTAAGGTTCATACACTGGTGTTAGACTTGGGACACTAGTGTTGATGTTAGTGTCATAGTTTGGATGGTAGTATCTAGGAGGATAAAAAATTGTTGAAGATATATAACTACCAAAGTAGGATATAAATAAGGTTTTATGTAGATTTTGGTAAACAAGTAATTTGGGTAATAATAATATTGGGGGTTAGACTATAAGATAAGCATTTAGGCATAATGAGATGGTGAACCCAAGCCCTTTTGGTAGTGGAAAGGTCTCGAATTTAAGGATAGAGCCATGAGTGATATTTTTCAAGTGTACAATACTAGTTTATCATATAAAATTAAATTTTAGTACCAAAATTCCCCTCCCCATTTTATATATTAATGTGTAAGGATGAAATTACTAAGTTTAAAGGAATGGAATGCATATATTTGTGTGTAAAACACACCTTAATTTGAATTGAGACTTATTTTAATTTGTTTTTTGGGTATTACTTGTAACCATGATCATGTTATAGAGTAATTAATTCATATAATTTGAAAATTAAATAATTGAAATACTTGAGAGAAAACAGAGCAAGGAACCTCTAGAGTACACTTGTGTGTCAATGAAACAATGTTTTCCCTTGATATTTTTCCTTAGTAATGATGTTCCTTTATTGAATCATTGGAGAAAGAGGTTCATAAATGAACCTTGGAGATTGAAGAGGATAATTAGAGGGTGATTATGCCCCCAATTTTGTGCAAGGATGATTTATTCCAAGGCCATTGAGATCAATTAATCTTGATCACATAACTAAAGAATATATATAATCTATCCAATCTAGAGAATATCAGCTAGGTCAAATGGTTTAACAATCTCATCTTGAAAAAATTAAAGTAGTGCCAAGGCCATTGAGGGTGATGAATCTCAACCACACTACTCAAGGGAGCCAACTATTATATATAAATAAGGCTCAATCATTTCATCTTGGTAATGTTGGTGTTTAAATGTGTATATAATATAAATGTGTATCTATGATTTGGTGAACTTGCATGGCATATGCACCTATATTGTGTCTCAAGCTAAAGTATATGTCAAAATATAACCTATGTTATATAAACTATGTATAATATCTATCACAAATCTAAAAATATTTATCCCAAATCTATAAAATAAGTGTCAAATGCATAAGATTCTGACCTAAGTGTATATCTTAATGATTTAAATTGTATCAAAATCTAATAGTTTTTCTTACTATATGTGTATGTGGACTTATGTTTCTATGAAATGTCCCCACTTATATACCCCCCTTTCTAGATGAGGGGAACCCAATGTGATATTCAATTTATCTCAAAAGGATAAGATAACCATGTTATATCTATATCAGTCATGTATTAATTATTCATATACTGATATCATGTCTAAGTAGATGTATTGATGAAGATCATAGTATCAAACATAACAAGCTCTAATATTCATGATATGGATTATGAAAACTTATATAATAACAAGAACAATCTTAAAAAATAATTAGATACACACACAAGAGCACTTAATGTCATGCAAAAATGGTCTAAGGAGACCACAAATGAGGGTCATGTCAAAATGTCACAACAAGGAGGGGACATTTTTGAATATTTTCACACCAAAGAAACAACAATCAAGTTCACTATGGCCAACAAAAAAAGAACCCATTAAAATGTTACATAATCAAAATAAGGTAAAAAATAAGAAGTATACTCAGGTAAGCCATGTGATAACATGAATACCTGAAATATAAACAACTAGCATAAACATATCATACTATTTATTACATATATGTGTTATTAAAATATAATATAGTGTAGAATATATAGCACACTATATAAGATGTAAATGTGAGTATAAATATGTATAATAATTAGTATATAATATCAAAATGATAATTTAAAGTGATCATAACACAATAACCTATATCAATAGTGATCAATGAAGAAGATGCCCCCAATGTAGTGTGTCATGCAGGTGAAGGTAAAATCCAACATCTATAGGCTCATGTATCGTGGATCTAGTCTATTATTGTATCACACTCAAGTACCTATGAAACATATGTGTGTATATAAAATGTTATGACATCTACTAACATAAAGTAAAAAAACATATTCAAAATCTAGTAAACATGTAAATGTTAGGTATTTTTTATTTATTTGATCATTTTTGTATTTTTTTATTCTTTTTGAATTTTTTTATTTTAGGAATGATAAGGCTAGCTGATGATCCCATCTAAGGGGGTCTCATAGGGTCCTTTAGGTTAAATATGGCATATAAAAAATTGGTCATACTACCAAGTATCATGTATATGTGTCAAATATATAACAAAAGAATCTACAATACTCTACATATGCCTCATAAGGCTTTGTGGTCATGAAATGATAGTAAAAGTTGTAGTGGTTCATGGAACCCATTCATTAGTGCTCTATTTTTTTAGGTGAAACTATAATTATGTTTCTTTGTACCCTCTCTAAAACATGTTGATTTAATCTTAAAAACTAGTTGGGCCATGTAGGTATAAATGATGGCTCTATGGTTTCTACTTGAATATGCAATGAATTATCTAGTATTAGTCACCTAGGAAAGGTGATTTCCATTTACTTACCCGTTTACCCATAATAGTTTATATAATTATTTATTTTGTAAAATAATTCTCTTTTTATAGTGGATATTTATATTGAATCTGATAACTATGTTTATCCTTCTAGGATGAATATATTTAATACACATATGCACTATGGAGGGTACTATGTGAAGCTTATGAATCCAAGGTCATCCATATAACATATAAAATACTTCCATATATGCCATAATTGAAAATGTTGTGGTCATGTATTATACCAACTTGTAAAGGCAAATAAATCTCAATAAAAACCTCTTGTGCTTTCCTATCAAATTTTTTGACCATTTTGGTTGAAGGGTAAAATCATCATGTGTTACCCCAAATGTGTGAAAAATGTCATGGTACATACAATATCACTAGAACCATTATCAACCATAGTAATTTATATAGGATGATGATCAATATGTGCTCTAATAAACAATGAGTGAATATCTAAGTCATCATTAACAATTTCATTGTCATCAATTATAATAAAAGGCCTTTTAATCATAAAAGGTATCCCAAATCTAAGTGTGCCAATAATCCCATATAATGGGTGCCCATAATGTGCTAGAGGAGAATGAATATTATATTCTATTTTCACTTTTGATTCTTCCTTAGAATTATATTATAATGGATTGTTGAATGTCTTTTAGTTTTGATGCCTACCATGTTGTGATCTTGAATCCTTTGGTAAATCATCAAATGTGATATTTTCATTATCAATGAGATCTTGTATGTTATGACTCAGCTTATAACATTTTTTCCTAGAATGCCCAACATATTGGTGATTGCCAAAATAATTATTTATATCATATCCTTTTGGTAGAGTTCAACTTGTAACAACCTCTAAGGGAGGAGGGAGAGACATGAGATGACAATTCACTAGCTTCTTAAGGAACGAAGCTAGAAACTTAGATAAGCATGTAAATTATTTCTTAATTGCATTAGATGAGATAAGCATGTTAGTTTTTTATGATATTATATTCATTATTTTTGTTGTTTCCTTCTTAGCCTTTGTATTTTTTACCTTATAACTTGATTTAATATGAAATTTGGTAGTATATGTAGTCAGTGTTTTGGATACATACTTAAGCTTGTTCAGTGTAATAAGTTTCATTTCTTGATCTCATATGATATGGCATAAGTCATCAAAATATTTAAACTTATTGAATATAATAGACTCATGTAATGGGTCAAGCAAAATTTACTTTAATATATATTGAAGATCATTATTTTCCATTGGATCCATCATTTTGGCCAATATTATTTTGTAACTCAAAACATATTCATTTATGGGTTCATTGGTTCCTTTCTTGATCTTTGTAGTTTGTGAAAAGATATATTTTTGTTGATGTTGATAGATAAATGTCCTAGGAACTGATTCACTAGAAGTTTGAATTATTTATTTTATCATATTGGTAGATTATAGAAACATATCAAGGCATAATCCTTTAGTTTTCTTGGAAATAATTTTGTTTAAAGTTTATCATTAAAAGCATAATCAAGAAATGTTACATAGAAAGATCAGAGTTATTGCTCAAGGTCACCCCTTACATCATAAAGTGTGAACTTGGGTGCTATAAAATTAGTTGGCAAAGGAGAAAATATATCTCAGGTGTAATTGTATAATGTAATAACTTAGCTTCCAAAGTTTAAAACATTTTGGTCAATATTGGTAACCTTAGCTTCCAAAGTTTGAATAACTTGTAGAAGTGTTTATATAGTGGATCCATTAGGATTGATATTTAATATTTTATAAGTCATAAAAGGTGACACAAACACTACTTGTGTTGATGTAGTAATTGAAACCATTAATTGAGTTGAAACATTGGTTGTTCCCATGGTGGTAGCAATATTTATTTTGTCTTTGGGAAACAATGTTTTGAAAACATATCACATTCCCCCACTAGATGTAGGAATCAATGGTGTGCTCGAGGGGAGAGATAATGAAAGTGATGTTAGATAGGTATATCTATTATCCCCAATATTTGGATCAGTAGAAACCAATGGTTTTTCACTAATGATTTTATCTTTTTTAGTAAAAATATTAGAATCTATAGATACCATTGGTTATTCACTAATGATTTTATCTTTTTAAGTTTATAATATAGAAATAAATATCTTCTAGAGATCTTCAGGATTTTCATGAATGCACTCTCAAAAAATTGAAATATATTTAACTTATTTTTGATCTATGTGCTCATGTTTATTATTCTCATGTGTTTCAAGGTTTTCATGATCAGATTCATCCTTTATGAGAATATTTTTAGTATTTTTATCATTATCATTATTGGTACTATCATTATTGACATAATTTGATGAAACATTAGTTTGAGATAGTTTAGGTGGTAGAAAAATAATCTCAATATACTCAATAGGTACAACACTTATTTTAGCACTATGCCCCTATTATATGTAAATTAATAAAATCAAGTATTAATAATTATTGTAATTTGAAACTCTAGAAGGTTGAAAACCATAATAGTAAATTATTGTTACACAAGAAGACTTAGAGGTAGAATTCACCAAATTTTTAAACATTTTCTGAAATAAGGGTAATGGGAAGAATAGCCTATTCAAATAAATGTCTAAGATATTCTAAAAGCAGGCCAATTAAATAATTTAATTTCACTATGTTATGATATAATGCTGAATTATGAAAGTATTTTAAATATAGAAAGTACAATGCCAAACAAGATTCTAAAATTAGAAATACAAAGAAGAAACAATACTTATCCTATGCACTAATGTATAATTATATGTGAAAAGTGAAAATGTAGGATAAAATAGTATGATGTTCTACCCTAATTCATCAGATTATGGAAAATAGATCTATGGTAGTTTAGACAATACCATCAAGATGAAGACACTACCATCAATTCTTCTATCCTAATTTCTACATTTTTTCCTATACAAAATATTTATCCTTTTATGGAACAAAAACTTACACCTATTAGGGTTTTTTTTTCCTTGGATATTTTCTATTTGGATCACACACATAGGTTTTGGGTATTAATATGTATCTCAAAACCTTAGGTCATCTAATTAGGGTATGTTACCTTACAAATAATGGATTAGTGGGATCAAGTAAATTCAAGCTGACCTCAAAGACACCTCTATGAAATAACACTACCTACATAACCAATAGTACAAAGAGGGCTTCAAACCAATGTAGTTATCCCCATTATGTGGGCTTGTGTGTGAAAAAATGTGCAATACTATATGTGAGTGAATGTAGTGATATATATTTTAAATTAATAAATAATGTTTATGGGATCCTCTTTGAATGTTTTAGACCTATAATAAGACTTATTGTTAGACTGATTTAGAAATAATAAAGAATATGGTAGTTTTACAAGCTTGAGAGGTATTTTTTATTAGTATTAGATAGATGTGTGCTTAATTTATACTTGATCATAATTAATTGTATTTAACGTATATGTATATAACACATTTTAAAATTATCTCAAGGGAGGGTTAATTAATAAAAATAAGCTAACCCATACATGTCATAAGATTTTAAAATTTGACCATTTGTAAGGTTTAAAAACTAGCATCAGACTCTAAACACTAGCATTGAATCATGGGAGGGTTAATTAATAAAAATAAAATGACCCATACATGTCAAAATATTTTAAAATTTAATCATTTGTAAGGTTTAGAAACTAATGTCAGACATGGGACACTAGCTTCGATATTAGCGTCCTAGCCTAGACAATAGGGTTTGGGAGGATAGAAAGTTGTTGAAGATATGTAACTATTAGAGTAGGATATAAATTAGACTTTATATAGACTAGGGGATACATTTTATTTGGGTAATAATAATACTAGGTTCAAACTATAAGATAATATTTTAAGCATAGTGAGATGGAAAACATGAGCCCTTTTGGTAGTGGGAAAGTTTTGAACTTAAAGGTTGAGCCATGAGTGATATTTTTCAATTATACAAGACTAGTTCTCATATAAAATCAGATTTTAATATCTACAATTAGACAATTGATGATGTCAAATTTTAACAATCCTTAACATACATGACTCGTGTGTACATAATTGAATCTTTCTTTTATTATATCTTAACCATTCATATATCTATGGGCTTAAATTTATTAATTTATTGTCATTCATATACATGATATCCCTAGTATGTGCCTAATTATTCTATTATCCTAAAAAGAGTAAATCCATTATCTATATCATTATATTCTCCATCTTGGATAGCTATGGAAATGGTCTTGTTGTTCCAAAGCAAAATTTGGGGAGGGGTCCTTGAGAAAGTTATAAAAAAAATGGATAACCTTATTTTTAGTTAGATCTAAATCTTCACTTTGAGAACCACTACTAGTTTTGAGTTTCAAGATCATGTTATGATTACATGTATCTAGGGTTTACTAGTGAAATAATTTGGTGTTATGGTCTCCTTCCTTGATCCAAAACTCTGTAATTTTTTATTTCCATAAAATCTACTATTTTACCAAAATTAAGTTTAGCTTTGCACTTAGTTATTTTTCCATAAGAAGTGAGGTTATATCATAACCAACTATCTATAGTTGGTCTTGAAGGATTTGAATATTAGACTTAATGATGGATTTTTACCTAAATAAGTTCTCAAATACTTCCTTGTTATACTTGTGGAGTCATTGTATAACATTTTTTAGCTTACAAGCTACAACAAACACCCTAGTGCTACCACTAGGGGTTCTTTATTTACACCATTATTTGATAAGGTCCATCATATTTGGATCTTTTCACTACATCAATTCAAATATGAAGGGTATGCCAAAAGGAGATTTGTCTCTTTTGATAATGGGGGAAATAGGCAAATGGTTAGACCCTGCTACTTTTAGAATATCTAAGTGAAGGATCCAATTGCGGTTCAACTAATGATTAGACACCAAGAACATATTAACTTGTTCAGTAATGTTTCCAAAACCAACCATTTTGTTATTCCAAGTAAAGGGTCTAGATTGCGTATTGCTCTAAATTCCACCTATTTTCTCATGATTTCTCAAGATTCATTTGAAGTCACAAGTAAACATAAACTATTCATCTTGAAAAGAGTTAAAAAATATTGAAAATTCCTTCCACAATAATTATTTAAAAACTAGGATTGAAGGAGCATACACATTAAAGATGTAAAAAGACATGCTTTTTTAGGCTTGAGATTTTAAGGCAAATCTAATATTTGTTGTAGTCCACAATTGAGTAAGTAACTAGATATTTATTACAAATAACACAAAGACCACCTGATTTAACCTCACCTCAAGTAAAAAGGACGTAAATAGTTTGAAGTTTTGGGAACACTTATCAAGACACATAGATTCCATAAGCTTAGTTTTTTGCATAAAAATAAATATTGGATTTAAATTTGAAGTTGTAAAATAGAAACCTCCATTTTTAGGGTATCCCATCCCCCTAACCCTTGAAGAGAATATATTCATTTCTCATTGGAAAATATTTCCCCCTTCCTTATTTTAGGGTTTTCTATTTTTTAAAATTAGATCTAGTAAATAAAAATTCATAGGCCTTTTGTTCTGACCCATTAAGAGCTAAAATTACACCTTTTCCTTTTCCCATTTTTGGGTTATTTAAAGTGATATGAGACAAGTGGAGTTGATTTTCTTGAATAAGTTTAGGATTTAAAATATATTTGTCCCACAATTTTTTAATTTCCCAAATAAAAGTTTCAAGAATGAAATCAAAGTCAAATTTTGAACTAGAATACTTGTTATCAACAAAAGTTGCACCCTTGAGGAGGGTTTTCAATTTTTCTGACTTAAGTGATAGCATGGGAAATTTTCAAATGTTGTGGGTGACCTTATATATAAATAATTTTTTAGATAGGGATAGTTCCCTTGATGCATCACTTAAAAACTACAAACTAAGCTACTAGAGAGAGAGAGAGAGAGAGAGAGAGAGAGAGAGAGAGAGAGAGAGAGAGAATAAAACTAAACTAAGAAGCCGATGCACCAAACTTATGACCACTACCATTGATTTACATGTGCACTAAGACCTAAAGGAGGACTGATATAACATAAACTTATCCTAAAATAACCCATCACATCAATGATTTAAAAAGAGGTTAAGAAATGTGATAATATAAGGGAATATTTTTTCCACTTCTAATCCACTTAGAAGACCTGATGACACTTTTCACAACTTGTAATAGAGGACCAAACTAAAGATGGAAATAAGAATAGTCTAATAAAATAAGGTGAGATGAGTATATACTGTCTTAGATAAACCATTCAAATATTTAAACTACAAAAAACCATATAAGGAGGTAAAATATTCATATTATTGATCAATAGGCATTAAAAAGAGTAGAGTTATATGCCATAATCATGGTGAAAGGATCCTTACAATGCCAAAATTAGGCATACATATAGAAGAGAATGAAAAAGAGAGATAAGATGGGATTATGAGGGCTCTATGAGTAGTGTCACATTATGAATATGAAAGGTATAATTCAAAAAATTCCAAAGAAAAATCCAATAACATCTTCATAAGTGTTGATTTTTGTGATGCTAACTTTTTGAAAAGTGGCATAAGAGATGCTTAATTGCCTCTATGACTCATCCATATTCCTTGAAACTACCCATTAAAAGTTATTATGAGATAATAATTCATGTTATTGGAATATATATACCTTGGAAACTTGTTTAATATCTAAAAATAATCACTTTTACACCTCTATTCTACCATTTCACTCATAGTTCTCATTTTTTACTCTCTTAAGGACTATTTCGTGTAACCCTCTTTCGACACAAAGCTCCTTGGTTTGAGTGATATGAAATAAATAAAGGAACTATAAGGGAATATATGAGTACAATTTATCCAATTTTAAATTCACGTAAAATTTTAGGGCTTAAATCCCAATGTAAACCCACTTTCTCAACACCCATCTTTCCCAATTAGGCCTAACTAGGCCTAATGCAAGCCTATAGTACTAAAGACCATATAAGATCACATATTACTAATTAAAAACCTCAAAAATAATACATGGTACATAAAATTATGTCATATATACAAATTTAATTCCATTCCAATGGATAGAAATGTAGTTATTCCAAAAACAAGTTTTCTAGACCTAGTTGGTTTTACATAGGCCTAAGGAGGCTGAGAGTAGAGAAAATTGCATGGAGAGATTTTTATGTAATTTAAAGTAAAACCAGGGAATTTTTTATGTCTCATACATATTAATTAAACTCATAGAATCATAATTTTTTCTTGATCAACCTTAATAAACTCTCATCAAGCAAAAATGATGAATTTTGTGTAGGAAAAGGACTGTTCATGGTTGTAGGTTTCCTTTGTTATTTTGGATCATTTTCTAAACATTATCAGCATATTCCATGGTATTTAATGACTCAATAAATTCCTCTTATTCATACAAACTCAAATATCAATGCAAAAATTACATACTCTCATGAATCCTCATAAATGAACTTAAATCTTCTTAACAGGCTTGTGAGTGCAAAATTGGATTTAAGACCTATTTCAACATGGTTTTTGAACTAGCTTATTTTATATTTATGAATTTTAATGGTATTTATGATAGTATATTTCTGTAATTTTTTATTATAGTTATCTTTATCCATATAAACAAACCAATTACCTATATTGTAAAACTCATACTCAAGCCATTTTTTTAGGAATATTTTTCAAACACACACAGCCTTCCAAAAATCCAAAATTTTAACCTATTTTAATATATTTTTATTCACTTGATAACATTGTATAATTTTAGACACTTTTGTCAACATTATCCATTCTCAATAGGGACTTTCCACTCTGAATGTCATCATAAAAATGTATTTTCTCCTTGTTGTATATAGTTGTAGGTGTAACTTTTAGCCCTCTTGGTCGAGTTTGTATTGGGAATGAATTATCTTGACCTAATTTTGGACTTATAATGATTATAATTAGGATATTACCTTTTCCTATCATCCTTAAATCATCTAAAAACCTCCTTAACCTTTGGATTTAGTCAAAATTCACTCTTATTCTCCAATTGTCTACATAGGCTTATATGTCTTCTTAAAGGTCTATATATAGGTCCTTTTTGGCCTATTCATGCTTTTAAAATCTCATAAATTAAATATTAAGTTATTTATATAATTTATTTAGGTATTATTTAGGATTTCTTGACCTATAATCATCCTTAGTCCTCAAATTCAAACTCAAAATTATCCTTTCTTTGAAATTTGTGCAGGTAGACCTCTAGGTATTTATTATGCAAATAGTCCACATTATGATTAATCCTTACATGAATTAACCTTAAAAAATATAATTAAGGGGTTTCAAACACTTTAATAATTCTCTTAAACTCATTTACACCTACAAAATTTGGCATGTTTTGCTTACCCTATAAACATCTCATATCCCAAGCATCTCAAAGTGCTCAACCTTGCATGACTATTTTGAGCTCATATCCCTTCTTATTTTCACAACATGAAAAATATTTATTGATTATATGATCTCCTATAGACACCTAAAATTTCAATTAACTTTTTCATTAACATCAATTATTCCCAAAAATCTTGTAAACTTGCTTATTAATCATAGTCTTGTGTTTACTCTTTCATACTTACAAAATTATTGAAGAACCCTAAGGCCAAAGTTATTCATAATATATTATTTTCCATTTATTATTAGTTTTTTACTATTTAATATAATTATATTAGTAATGATATTTTTGTGGAGGATTTTTAAAAATTCTCAAGGTAAGAAACATGCAAAATCAACAAAACCCTACTTGCCATCTTCAAAAACCAATAAACAAAGCCCTTTTCTTGCCACCATATTTATCACACATGCCAAATAAGTGTTGAAAATGTGTTAGGAGATAAATGGGACCTTAAGAGACATTAAACCATTCTTAACCTATTATCAACCCAAATTTCACCCTACTGAAGTAGATTGCTCATATCTACTTTAAACTTGGACTAACATTGGATTGGTCTACAGGTTGTGGGATACCTGTACTTAGACTAAACATATAGATTATGAGGCTATCTCCTTGAATATATCTACATTTAATTATTTTCCTAAAATATATTTTATTTTGGGGCTAAAATATTTATAAAGATTACTAAAATTAAAAAACCTATGCTACTGATGGTGATGCACTAAAATGATGAATGATCCTCTATGAACTTTGTTATTGAGCACACTGGTGAATCAAAAGGGAATAGTTTGTTAATAATAATTCATTAAAAAAATACTAAACATGAGTGTTTCAGATGAAGGTTAGATATAATATCTCTAAATTGAAGGTAGGGGAATTAAGGTCTATAAAGACACTACATACTAACACTCTTCAACATAATTTATATCCTTTAACACTTCAAGTGACCTATAGAGGATGAAAACACAGAATTAGGTGAATGAAATGACCTTAAAAAAGAGATATTTATCACAATTATCTAAAAATCAACAATAAAAACACACACTAATAACCATGAATTCTACAACAAACTTTTCTTATTAACTCTAGGTGTAAGTTATAATTTTAGCATAGTTTTTGTATACTATCCTAAGGTATCCAAAAATAAGCCATAGGGGATTGAATATATAGGAAAATATGTGAGAAAGATAAACATGGCGTAGAGGATAAGACAATAACATCCATCTCTCATTAATTCAAGTGTCACTTTAGTTAAAAGCATTTACAAATAGTCCACAAAAAGTTTCCTCTTGATTGATGTTCATGCATGACCTTATGCATTGGAAAGAGGTACTTGAAGATGTAATTAACTATTTTAAACTCATATTTCATCTTGATGCACCTTAGAGTTTTTATATAACTCTTGTATCTTGCCACTCAAGGGTGAGTTAACTCATGTATTAACACTCAAGATGAGTTATGCATGTCATTGGTAGTTGAAGACCAATTATGCATGGAATTGAAACTTAAAGACCATTTATGTAGAATTAATTTATTATTATCAACTCTCTTCAATTATTTTCCCTATGCGATTCTCAACTCTTTGATGATTAAGTAGGTGTACTAGGCCAATTAGGCCTAGTAGCCTAAATACTTGTATTTGATGCCTTTGAAAGCCTACAATGAAACTCTATAAAACTATGAATAAGTGATTTTTAATCTTGGAAAAATGAACCACACAATTAAATATGTCTCCTTAAGTAATAAAAAACTGAAACTTCGTCAATATAGGTGACTAGGTCACTTTGTCCTTTAATCCTTCAATCTGGTTGGTTTGAATGTAACTCCCAAGTGCACTTGTAGGTATGATTATAATAATATGATTACTTTAGGAGGTAGAAAAAGTGTCAAGATTCACTCTCAAATTATTTTCACTTTATTAAATTACCTTGTACCTCTCCTTTTACTCTTTTTCCTCTCAAAATCCTATTTTTTCCATATCCGTACACCATCCATACAATAAATTACCATGGACACAAAGATATTAGAGTGTACTATATTATGTAGGTTGTATTTAGGTGATTTCAATATGTTTTAGTACCATTAATTTTAAACCTTCCCCATTAGGTCTCTTGTAGGGTTTTGGGGGAGTTTAAGAGTATTCAAGACTTTTAATGATGATTCACAAGGCTTAGGCATTAAATGTCTAAACCAGTGATATAAAAAATTATTATATTATGCCTTATACCTATCCAAAATTAATTATCTTCCCATGAAAAATATATGTAAAATGGTGAGCATGTGAAGTCACCTCTCTGGTAAGAAACAAGATTTTTAGGTAGTGTTTGGTATCTTGAGGCCAAAATGATTAGTCATGCCATCTTTATTGCATCTAAAACATGACATAAACATATCTTAAAACATCATTATGATGTTCATGAAGGAATTGAGTCCCCTCATGACTTTAATTTATCTCCTTCTACCCCTTATTGATAGCATTGTCTAGTGAAGCTAATAATGTAGACACTACAAAACCACACACTATGGTTTCAAGTGTCAAAACACCCCCAGACCCACTAGGGACCAACCCTAAAATTTCAAGAAAAAACCAAACCTAAGTCACACTAACCCACCTTTTACCAAAAATTACCATTGACCCTCAACTATCGATGATCACCCTAATTGTAGATAGTTGGACTTGACCACCGATGGTTAGGTTTCCATCGCATGAATATTCAAATTCTAGTCAACTACAACTTTGATTTTTTATATTTAGATCATCTAATTCATGGGTGACCCAATGCATGTGAAAGATAAATTTTAAATACTTGTTGAACCTCTTTTCAACATATTATTTCACCTCTCCATTAGAGGAGGAAAGGATGAATCGAGATCTAGAATCAAGTGATCATCATCTGTATCAAGAGGTAGAGCCTCTTGAATTAGCATTACATTTTATAGGTATTATCTTAGTAAACTAGTTAAATATCAAGTGTAATATAGATCTAAAGTGATATCATCTATCAACCAACATCCAAGTATCGTTACTCTGCCATAATTGCTCTATGCTTCACTACCTCAACCATTTATCAAATCAACAACCAACAAGCTAAGTATTTATTTTTTTATCATTCAATTACTTTGTTTCTTTTTTATAAATTAACCAAGCCCAAAACCATATCTTATAATTCCATTCTATAACCTTTCTAAAAAAACCTTTTATTTACCTAGACCCAACCTATAATAACCACTGATGGTAACCTTGACCATTAATGTTTTAATGTAACTATTGATGATTACCTCAACCATCGATGGTTACCCTAACCACCGATGGTAACCCTGACCACTAATGGTCATTATGTGGTAAAATAATAGAAAGATATTTTCATCTACTAGACCTCAACCAAATCCAATTTTATTTCCCCTTGGTTGATTAAAGACCCTAAACCTATTTTCTCAACCATACCCAACCTATTTATCATCAGTGTTGACCCATTTATTACCATATTTACTCAATTTAGTCAATTATTTTACCAAAGACTTATTGTATTTAATTTCAATATATTCTATTGTTTTATACAATTAATCTATATTTCTCTTTCATAACTTGATTGTTTGAAAGTGTGGATTGAAATCCTCTAAAGAAGCTCATGTTTCTTGGATCTAGCTTGCAAAGTAATCCACCCTACTATCTAAATATTCAAACCATTTCTTTGAGTGCTTTTTTTATCTATAGGTCATTCTTCCCAAGCTAAAGAGGAGTATTTACAACCATCTATATCAACATGCACACAACATATGAAGTTTTTCTACCATTCCCTTCTTGAGTTTCCTTTCTTTTTTTCCAATAATATAAGAAAAATTTATCTAAAACATTTTGGCACACTCGGTAGGACCCTTGAATCTTTTCTTGGGTTCATAGTTGCATTTAGGTGCTTCTTCTTCTTATTTTTCTTCTCATACAACAAAATCAAATTTTATTTTTGGGCTTAAAATTAACTACATCCATTATATGCTTGTTTACTTGAGCTCACATATCTTAGTTAAAGAAAGGTAATCAACCATAGTTTCACTTTTGTCACACACACACAAGACCAAACCACTTACATATCAATAATCATCAAACATTGACATAAGGCTTGACTAGGACTTCATTACCTATCATTCACCTTTCCTAGCTATCTTACCTAGATTTCATCACCAAGGGGAGAACCAACTCAGTTCTCCAGTTGAGTATAATCTCTAATAATTGGTATATCTTGGCTAAGCATTTGACACCCTTATCATTACAATGTGTGAAGTGAGGTGGTGGGCCCCAATATCAAACCATATACTAATATCCAATATAGATCTTTTTGAGATCCTAAACACAACTTGAAACCAACCATAGAATTATTTTCTAGTACCCACTATATAAGCCAATTTGGATCACATAATTCTTAAAGATTAAGGCATAAGCCACAAGAGAGACTAAAACTAATCTTAGGATTTGACATGATTTAGTGTGTGTTTTGTTTCATTGACTTTTATTGTCTTCTTTTTATTTAAGTTATGAGATTTTTTACATGTTCTTACTTTTCTCACTTGCATGGTATTAACTAGGCAATAACTAAGAAACCAAGCAAATCAATACCCACCTCCTAATCATCCATATTATTCTTCTCCCTCATCCATGGAGTACATATTATATGTAGAGATTTCTCTTCATCCTTTTGAGATTCCTATCATCCCTTAGATGGTGGCCTAAGGTGATACATATTTTGTCACCTTTCTAGATAAAAACCCCATATGCCTCTAGCATTACCTTAACACCATATCTCATCATACCCCTACTTTGATTATATCCATTGATCAACCCTAAAACATGCCATACCACCTTGTAGTTTACACTTATATATCCACCATCTCCACCCAACCTTTATTCACCTAAGCATCATCTTCTACCTATAAACCCATCGATACTACCATTCATAACCAACCAACCTAACTGAGTAACATCCAAAAACCTTCTTCACCAACTAATAACCCTCTTAACATAGGATCAACCCAACCTTTAGGTATTGGTACATCCCTTACTATAGGAGTACCCTCTACTAGTGCCATCATCATTCTTCTTTCTTCCAACCTACCTACATTCACTCCATTTTAGGGTTTGGTGGTTTCCATACCTTACACCCTTCCACCCATCAATACCAAAATGACCACCTACCCTTTATCTATTAACCTAACCATACCCCCTATCCAACCTATGTTAATATCTCAACAATTTCCCATCATACCAAACCCAAGATATGTCCCTAACTGTATCTCTACCTTCCACCCAACCACCTATCTCCACATATTCATATGTGGCATCATCCCAACTACCCATGACCACATACCAACATATGGAAACTTCTCAACCCCCCATCATCTATCCATATGTTTCACTTACCCAAAACCAACACAACCTACCTTATAACTATAGGGGTACACAACGGCAAATTGACCTTGTCAAAATGTTAATGGATAATTGACTACTTTAGAGTCATCTATTTTTGTAATAAATAATATTTTGTCATATGACCAAATCTGTAATGAACCAATTCACCCATACATCCCCATTTGACCATATCCACCTTAATGGGAAATTTCAATTTTTTTGAAGTTTTAGAGTAAGGAGGACCCTCAAAAACACTCGAGAGCATTTAGGCATTCATGTTATATGACTACTTACAATGATTATCTCCTCCATACTTTCCCCATGTCTCTATCAGGTCTAGCAATATATTGATATAGTTATATTAAAAATCACTCCCTCTTTTCTTTTGCACAACTAGCTCAAATTTACTTAGATCACTTTCCTATAAACATCTCTAAGAAAATCTCCATCACTAATCTTTACTCTATTCAGCAATTTGATGATGAATCTATTTCTAACTTCATGGCCCATTGGATAAGTGTCATAAACCAAATCTCCTTCTCTCTACCTAAACCTAAGATGATTTAACTCTTTTCTCAATATTTCACCAAACACATATCCTCTACCTTATAGGTTCAAATATTTAAGAGCTTTGATGAAGCTTTCACCATGGTATGAAAACTAGAGAACGAAGCCACTAATGAGGGGAATTTGAAATTGAGAAATAAGAACTCCACCTTCAAATCAATTGAGACTTCCACTTCAAATCCCAACAACCAAACCAACACCAACCCTATAAATAATGGAACAAAGAATGTGGTTGTTCTTAAGACCACCCCTCTGCACGTTATTAACCAAACTAATTCTTCTAATTCCTTCAATCAAAATATTAAGAACCCAAACCATAACACCTAGAAATTATTTACTCCACTTGGAGAGTCATATGTTTTAGTATTTGAGAAATTGTTAAAATACAATATCATATAGTTTCCCCCCATCAAACCTCTACATCAATTTGATTTTTATTGTCCTGCACTTAGTTGGTACAAAGAGAATGAATTGTGTGCCTTCCACTGAGTCATTGTACATGATGTTAATAGGTGTAATACCTTCAAGAACATTATCTAAAACCTCATTGACAAGGGGGAACTTGTGTTGTATAACACCAATGCACCCCCAAAATAATCCCTTGACATCTTCGTACAACCATTTACTAACCATGTTCCTTCTGCTAACAATTAAAATAATGCAAAATCTTCTCATACCCATGATTCCCATACTATCAATATGGTTCTTGGCCAACCCATTTCTAAGGAAACCATTAACCAAATCACCTCTTCTAGCAATCCACTTATTGAGGTAGTGGAGTCAAAATCCTCTCCCTTAAAATGAAAATCATAAGAGGAAACCCTTCCCACTTTGTCATTTTCCTCAATCATACAATAATCCACTCTTCCTTTAGTGATCAATCCTGAGGAGGAGACCACTTTGCATATACCTTCTATTGAGGAGTTACCTTCCCAGATATTATAAAATTTTGATCAAGAAAAAGATGAGGTAACCATTCCTCCCCTTCAACCCTTGGGTCTATCCTTTGAATCCACTACTGGTGGAATTAGACCCATCTATAAATATTTATCTAGACTGGTTAAAAACTTAAAATTCATACCTAAACCTAACCTAGATCAAGCCACCTTTTGGAAATAGCTTGGACTCCCTTATAAAACCAAAAAAGGTCCTTATTTATCAAGTAAACCTACCCCTTCCACTCTCAAATCCACTATCACCACAACCCAACCATCATAAAACTCCACCCATCAAACTATTATATCACCACCAGAACCAAACTCACCCAAAGTCACCAAATCACCCCTACCATCACAATAAAACCCACTAAAACTTTAACATATTTATTACTCATAACATTACTCACCTATTAATGAAGTTGGACATAATTCCACTAAACCTATTAATAAAACCCCAAGTTAAGCCAACAAAGATGGTAAGACCACTTAGAATACCAAAAACCAAAACTCTACCTCCCTTATCCACATTTCCCTCTATTTTGGGACCTCATCCATCTAACTTAATCTAGAAGCCAACCCTCCTAGTAAAAACCTAACCACCACTTTTGGTTACACCATCACTTTTACTTTCATCCACACCTATTTTCACCAAGCCACCCATGAGCATACCTCCTATCTCCCAACTAGATATTAAAAAACTACTTGTCTCCCAAATGTTTACCCCAAAACTTTATAACCCCAAACCCTCAAATTATCTCTCAAAACCTAAACCATCCACCAAGGGAAACCCTTCACCCATGTCTTTAACCATCAAAACCACTCTTAAAAGGGATTCCACCCCCAATACTAGACCTAATCCCTCCATGCCTCTATTACCACTACTTGAATCATACTCCACCATCTTATACAGGTTATTACAAGCATATTGCTTAACTTTTCCACCTATAGGACCATTTAACCCACATAGTCCTAAACCATCTTGTTATAATGATAAATTATTATGTTCATACCATAAGACACCAAGGCATGACATGAAGAACTGTAAGGCTCTCCAAGCATTGGCCCATTAGCTATATCACAAGGATGACTTATTATTAAATGAGCCTCTACTAAGCTCAACATCAATCCAAGAATAAATAGTCCTCCACCAACATCTACCTACCCCTCCACTCTCATCTCAAAGTGAAGAGGAACTAAAGAAATCACATAGCTTGACCCCTCCCCTAATCCATACCATGTAGGTGGTCACATGATCAAAATCCCAACCAAAGGATAAGGGGAACAAAAAAGTGTTCATTTTATATACATATCCCTCTTCCTCCACCCAACCACCCATCCAACACCAACCACATTTACCTTCAACCAAGACCAACATGTCCATCTTGGGACCCTCTTACTCCAATCCATCTAAATCAATCCAATAAGTAGTTTTTAAATAGTTTCACCAAACCCTGGTGAAGATTAATTTGTATAAATTGATAAATACCTCACCCCATCATTGCCAAGAAATGTTAAAAGCATTGCAGTCTATAGAGGTTAGGTTAGAAAACTCACAAACTTTAGTAGTATTTATTAGAGCTCTTCACATTTCCAACCTTTTTAACTTCAAGGATTTAGAAATAACTTTCATCCATCTAGATAAACTAGATACCCCCTCTTAATTATTACCTATATCAACTAGACCTACATCAAGAGGGTTATGATTGTTGGGGGAGATAGTAGTAAACATCATCTCCTCCCACACCTACAACCAACTCAAATTACCAGAGAATATCATGTCAAAAACATCCATATTACTTTGATCAGTTAATGATACCATGGCCACAACTCTAAGAACTATTATCCTTCTTATTCAACTAGGATCTTGCATGCTTCCTAAGCTCTTATATGTAATGGAAGGTGAGTTCTAATACAACATCTTTTTTAGATGCCTTTGGATTCATTTCATGGATTGTGTGTCATCCACCTTACACTAATGCATCAAATTTGAGTATGAAGGTCAAGTTATTACCATACAAGCTGACATGAGACCTTTTACATCATGCAATATGGCATACCAACCCAATGACATTCTCTTTCCTCCATTCAACAAGCCTTCACCTGTTAACCATGAAATCCCATATTCTTATACCAATGTAGTATCCACTAGTTCTTCCATCCCTTCCACCCAAATCCCCATAATGGACCCCTTGGAATCAACCTTCCAACATATTTTATTGGGGGAGTATCACCTTATGACCCTTGATGCTTTCCCTACTCCCAAAGAGTATGGGAAACTTGACCACCAACCCTATTACGACCCCAAAATTATAACCATTATTCCTTTTAGACCCTAAAATCAATAAACTAACTTCATCAATAAGGAACTTGATAATCCCCTTGGCACTTCTACCACCTCCTTTTCACCTTGACCAATCACCTCTAGTTTTTTTTGTCTCAACGCACCAGAACTTGCCAAAATTTACCTCTATAGGCATGCATAGAAGGGATTTGGCCTAGTTCAATATGAACATAGGCCACATGAGTTACTTCTAATCAAAACCTAAAAACCTCTGGAAAATCACGGCCTTAGTTTCATGCCACCCAAATAAAAAACCAACCCACCTCCCATTACCATCATTGATGAGGAAATCCCATCTTTTCCATCTCCTCCAACATTGATAGTTGAGGATTTTAACATCATCCCCATAACTTTTTTTCATCAACATGATCATCTTTGGACCCCTAACTTATCAAAAGTATGGGGTGACATTAACCATTCTTCTTACCCATCTTGAGATGATAGGAGGTGACTCTGATGCCATTAATACAATTTAGTTTTAAGATGATGATTTTATTCTCACCTATTTTAGTGACCTAGATTAACCTATCCATAAATCCCTACCTCTGGAGAATTCAACCATGTTAAGCTAATCCACCATGGAAATCAACTTGGGCACTATAGACAACCCCTACATTGCCAAAATTATCTAATCACTAAATTCTGAGGAGCTTTGGGACTTCCCATCCTTTCTATAAGATCATAGCATATCATTTACTTGGTCTTATAGTGACATGCCAAGGATCAAACTGTCTATTACTACCCATAAAATAGTCACCAACCTTGATGCTAAGCTTGTTAGGTATAAAATTTGATGAATGCACCCTTGAATAGCCTTCTTATCAAATAAGAGCTTCAATGTCTCCTATCTATCAATTTCATTCAACACATTTACTACCTCCAATGGGTCTCAAATATCATGCCTATCACCAAATCAACAAGGGGACTATGAATTTATGTGGAGTTTCATGACCTCAACCTTACTTTCCCTAAAAATTACTTTCCTCTACCAAGAATTTACCATCTAGTTGATTTTATAGCCAACCATGAGATGTTATCCCTCATGGATGGATTTTTGGGTTACAATAAAATCCTAATTGCCCTCAAAGATAACCATACAACTACCTTTATCACTCCCTATGGGACGTTCTACTATAGGGTCATGTATTTTGAACTAAATAACACTAGTGTAACTTACCAATGACTATGAAGACTATGTTTATAACCTTCTTGGGAAATAAAAATATCATAAGGATCATTTGGTCATTTCTAATATTATCTTTAAGAGATTCATCCATTACCATACCCACCTTAATCCTAAGAAGTGTATTTTTGGAGTCTTATTAGGAAGCTCCTTGGATTTATAGTATCCTTATAGGGAATTAAAGTCAATCCTTCTAAAATAAAATAAATCTTTGGAATGCCTCCTCCTACCCACCTTAAGAAACTACGTAACCTATAGGGGAAGTTTCAATCTATTCATTGCCTTATCTCCTAGGTTTCAGAATGGTGTCAACCCTTCCACTATATTCTAAAGAAGGATGTATCTTTTAAATAGAATAATGAATATCAAAAGGCCTTTAATTTACTCAAAGAGTACCTTTTGTCTCCACCTATCCTCACCCCTCCCAAGGATGATCAACATTTCTACATTTATATCTCTATCATTGACCACTCTTTAGGGGCAATGCTTGCTCATCAGGATGAACAACATAAAGATAAATATGTCTACCTCATTAATCACAACCTTGTAGAGTACGAGACTTGATAAACCCATACTAAGAAACTTTTCTTAGCTTTGGTCTTCATAGCCACCAAAATCTATCACTACCTTCTCAACCATAAGACATATTCCATAACAAATACTGACACACTCAAGTATATGCACTCTTATCCATACCAAAACTAATGTATGTCTAATTGGCTTATGCTCTTAGCTAAGTTTAAGCTTGAGTTTATTCAATCAAATTAAATTAAAGGGAAAGTAATTGTTGACTAATTGTCTAATCTACCATTAGTAGCAATCAACCTCCTCCCCTTGAGTTTCTTGATGAGTCCATCACAACCCTCTCTGAGGTAGACCTCACCTATCAAGTGACCATTTTATTTGATGGATCAAAGTGTCAATATGTTGGGGGAGATGATATCATCATTATCCCCCTTCATGATGAACCTCTTCCTTTATCCTTCAATCTAGATTTTGAATGTACCAACAATATGGTTGAGTATGAAGCCCTAGTAATAGGCCTTTAAACTATGTTAGTCTTGAGAGTTAAATGATCGACATTTTTGATGTCTCTCAACTTGTGGTCAATTAAATAAATGGCTCTTACTAGTGTAAGAATATTTTTTTTTAAGAGTATAAATAATTAGCTGATGTACTCTTAGCATCATTTCAACACTACCATATCCAAACAACCACACAATATATGAATAAGTTTACCAATAAGATGACTTCTCTCATCTCTTATATCCTATTTACACCCTATAACTTTAAGCTATCTGTAATTATCCACATACTGACCCAAACTTCTTATGCTAAACTAGACTCTCCCACCATCTTTAACATGGAGGAGACCCAACCCAACCTTTGGTATTAGCAGACCTTTGACTATCTTAATCTTGCCATCATTATTTCTTATCTTTACAATAATGATTGAAGAGATTTTATCTAGAGGATCTCATGTTATACCATACTAGGCGGAATTATTTATAAACATTTATTTGATGGTCTTCTCTTTTACTGCCTACTTATTCATAAAGCCTCTCATGTTATTCAAGAAACACATGATGGGATATGTGGGGGACACTTTAGTAGCCTAGCCATCTCTAAATTCATCCTTCACTTTGGCTATTATTAGCCTACCCTTAACCAAGATGGCTATGATTATGTGAAAAAGTGTGTTAAGTGTCAACAACATGCTAATTTACATCATGTACCTAGCCATAGTCTTCACATATCCATGAATTTTTTTTCCTTCTCACATTGGGGTCTAGACCTTATTGGTGAAACTAACCCCCATTCTTCATAGAAAAATCATTATATCATCACTAAAACCAAATAATTTAGTAAATTGGTAGAGTTCATTCCTCTTATCTCAACTAAAGCCTAAAATATTATTGACTTTATCAACCATCACATCATTTATCATTTCGGTGTTCCCCAAAAATCCATCACTGATAATGGAAAATCCTTAAAAAAATAACTCCAAGGTCTTTGTGATGAATTTGGAATCAAGTTAAGTTTTCCCTCGCCCTATTATCTTAAAAAAAATGGGTAGGTAGAAGCTTCTACCAAAACTCTCAACAATATGTTAACTAAAATGGTTAATGCATCTAGTCGGGATTGGTACTTGCATATCCCCTTTGCCTTATGGGTATATCATACTAGAATTCAAACCCCTTATGGCTATTACCCCTTTCTATCTATTTTTTAGATCAGAGGTCATCTTGCCTCTTGAAGTCCAAATTCCTTATCTTCACATATCCTTGCATGATCTTGTCTCTAAGAGTGACTATCATCAAGAACACTTAGCCTAACTTGAGTTACTTTATGAGAATTATTTAGCATCACTTACACACCTTTATGTCTATCAAGAGTGCATAAAACATGCTTATGATAAATACCTTAAAGTGAGAGACTTTAATATTGAATACCTCATCGTAAAGGAAAACCAACATGTCACCAATATGAAGAAAATCAAGTGAGGCAAGTTTGCTTTCAATTGCTTGAACCTTATATCATAATGCACAAGTATGGATCAAGACCTTATCGATTATCCTTTATTGAGGGAAACTTAGAGATTGAGCCCTTCAATGCTTCACATATACATCCTTTCTTTTGTTAAAAAGGATCAAACTCACCTTTTCTCTAACTTAAGCTCATCCCTTGATTACAAGCCACCTTCATCTCCATATTTTAGGGGTAACTAATTAAAACTAAATCATGTGATTATCCATCATAATCATAGCCTAATCTTGAAAATGGGTACCATGACTCTACACATGGTATGACTCTCATGGTACTTACTACCCCTTTTCTAGGATGGATTCCCATGCTTATTGTCACCTAAACCTCTCTTTCACCTAATCAATGTACTTGTGCCTATATTTTTTCCTTCATAAAAGGTGATCCTTTAATCCTATATAAGCAAATCCATGACATCAAAAGGAAAAAAACAAAATCCAAGTCATAACCAAAAATAATCATGGGTCATTCCTAGCATTCATAGACTGCTTCCTTGAAGGACAACTTCCAAAAATATATCAAAATTACTCAAAGTAAGGTAGACTACTCCCTTGAAGGACAACTACAAAAAGTATTGAATAAAGCACACAAACTTAGACCACTCCCTTGAAGGATGGATGAGTAAAGAATTTATCAAAGCATAAAACTTTATTTGAAGCTTCCCACATAAATCAGATTCCCCAACCTCCCAAGTAGAAAAAAATATAAAAAGACCCATTTCAAACATTAGAAAAAGTAAATAATTTTGAAAGATGCAATTGGCTCTAAAAAGAAAAAAAAAACTGAAAGCCACAATCAGTTCTTATGAGTAGACTTCCTACATCAATCAATCTACACCCTATATGACATGGACTTATTTAGAAGAAGCATGCTAGTCTCAGAAGAAGGTTATATATTTATCCATCTCCCCTTATAAACTATAAGCAAGGGATTTTTTAGCTCACTTAACATTATGTGATTAAAACCCCTTTTTAACCAATGAATGAATGTCAATATGAAGTATTCGAAGGGCTTATATTCCTTAAGCCAATCTAACTTTGGTTGTTTTAGTCCTTAGCAAATAAAAATTATTGTGTCCTCCTCTTATCCTCTCATACTAATTGATATATTCACTTATACATTTCTCTCTTTATTATCTTCTCTTTATCACACTTGGTTTTGTTATTTGACTTACTTTATGTATTTCACATTAAATAAAATGACCATAATCATAACCACATCCCATAAATATCATCATTAACATAAAACATATCCATGAACATAATCATTACCATCAACATCATATTAACATCATAACATCCATGAATGAATACAAAATAAACCATTTTCACCACATGTCTAAATCTATATTAGGAAGTATATACTCATTAAATTTTACCATAGACACTATCATTATATCAATGTCATAAACATGATCATCTCAAACATGAAACTGAAAAGATCATCCTAGTCATCAAATAAACATCACAATATACGCATAATCACATGAGATAACATCAATCCATAACAAACTCATCATATCATTAACCATCCATGAATAATCATCACTTAAACCATAATCTAACCAAGATCATCGATTATAAACATCACATTCATATCGAGATCAAAAACATAAACATCATTATTACCATCACATAATCATATATAAGTAACATCACATGTACATAATCATGAGCAATAAAATATGAACCATGACATGCTAAACCATAATCATTACCATCAACATCATATTAACATCAATGTCATCATGACCATAAATTAAAAGGACATATCATCACATGCCTAGCTAGGTAGGTCCACATCAACATCATCATAAGCATAACCATAATCAATATAACATCACATAATAATAAAAAATAACCAACTATGAACCACAAACCATAAATGAGGATTTAATATATAAATCATAAGTCTATAATCATAATCATCATTATATGTATATCATGTACATGTATCTCTCAAAATAAGTATACATCTCACTGCATCATCTCATAGGTCAGTATCAAAAACTCATATATATAACAAGTTTAATGTCTCCTAAACAAACTAAAAACCTATGGCACCACTACCTCCTAGTGCACTGATGAACTCAAAATATGTCTTAGTATTGGC